>OY992515.1:1152529-1508163 GCA_963921215.1 Scoparia ambigualis
AATAAATGTTTTTTTCTTTCTTTATTTCTTTCTAAATACAGTTATGACATATGCACTATCACTGTCTTTAAAATATCTGCTCCTAAAACATCTACTCCACAAGATTTTCAAAATGACACCTCAACTTAACCACTATTTTCCCTTTGACCAAATTCTCCATCACAAAAAAACACCATTAGAAGGAAGGACATTAAAGGAGTTTTATTATTAAGAAGAGCTTTTGATGCCCAGTCGTTGCAGTAGGAGTCAAGCTCGTCACCACACGCAACGTCTCCTCGCATTGTGTGGCATCCTAATACAAAATTATGTAATTTAAGAGTAATATAAGTATCTGATATTATGACCCTATTTTGTAGGGACATGGTATGACAGAAAATTATTATTTTTTCAACATTATTTAGATAATGAATATAAATGTGATTTTGTTTTTAGCATTTACACAAAAGAGATAGAAGTCGCAATTAGTAGATCATACCATATAGTATAATGGAATATACATAGTAGATATGAACAGCGTTGTTTTGTTTTCTAGGGATTTTTACAATACAAACACATACAGCAGTGGGCGACGAATTACGGGATAACTAAGTTTCAGATTCGCTAAGAAAGTGCCAATAGTCGGTCTGCCAGAAAGCGTTTATGTTAGAGCAGCGCCTAGCGCGCGGTACCTTGACGCTGTGCGCGGACACGGAGTGGCGCAGCGCCTCGGGCGAGCGCGCCGGCCGCGCCTGCAACACCACGCCAAGGGATTGCAGACAAAACATCCTGCTCGAAAGCATTTACTTCTAAATATACCTTATTAGGTATGTCACAAAAGAGTATTCATTTCTTCAAAAAATATTGATAACACACACTTTTAAACTTTCGCGTTCCATTATGCACACATATTATTGTTTAGACGAGATTTAACGCAAAACTAATTAGTAAAGGCATCCTACGCATACTTTATGTACCTGAGCGACGTTTTCATCGAGTTGCACCGGCCACGGCCGTTACTGCATGTACACACGGCGTCAGATCAACCTACTCTAAACTGTCAAATTTCTCCAATGAATATTGGTCCTTAGAACCAAAACATAAAGTTCAAAATTGATTGTAGAAATTTGACAGTTTTGGGTAGGTTGATCTGACGCCGTGTGTACATGTGTGGTACTCACGTCGTACTGCGAGCGCGTCATGGCGGGGTGCTCGTAGCGCTCGTCGCCCGGGGACGGGGGGGAGGGGGACGCCTAAGGGAATCATATTATACATCATAATTCATATTATACATTAAAAAGTTCTTAAATTATAAGTTAATAAAAATTTATTAATTGAATATAAATATATATATATAAATATTTATTCAATAATTAAATAATTACTAATCAAATAGCCTAAAAATTCCATCCAATAAACTAACTTAAATAACTAATATTTTTCAGATATGATCAAACCTGTGCTCCGTAAAATCAATACGTCAAGCATGATACATTTATCATAACAAAAAAAATTGGTTGCCTGTAAAGTCGGTTTTACGGGCGAAGATTTTACGTGACAACGTCTTTTTCTCGGTAGAATATTTATTGATATGAATATAATTAAATTGCACAATAGGAACAAGGAATTGAATGAAAATAAAAATTGCACAAATTTTAACTATAGAAATATATTTTTTTTTTGTTTTTTTTTTTTATTTTTTTTTGTTTTATTTTTTATTTTTTATTTATTTTTTTTTTTTTTTATTTTATTTTATTTTATTTTGTTTTATTTTGTTTACTAAAACATTGTACATGTAAACTTAAACTTAACTATTTAGTGGGAGAGAGACGCAAGGCATTCGGCGGGCCTCTCTCTCGTTCGGTGACTCATCGTTACGTTACCGACGAGCGTTACACTTTTTCATAAGTGAGTCCCAGCCTAACCTAATTTAAGACGTTGTCACGTCAAAATGTAACAATAAACAAAACAAAATAATAAGTACAGTACAAATATGGTTTTATAATTTTAACGCAAATTTTGATGCGAACAAATTACAAAATAAGAAATGTTAAAACAATTTCCCACTTTGTAAGTATTCTTCTTTAAAGAGGATTTCTTTCTAAATTTTAATCTTCTTTACATATAATATACTTACATCCTATAAAAAGCGGACTTGCCGCCACAAGGCATTCTCTACCAGTCAACTGGTAAGGATGTGGGAGACTTGCAGTTAGTAACATTACTTTCGATAAGTTAATATTTTTATGAACATATGTGAAAATTAGGTTACTGTTAATATGACACAACCAAGCATCGAACCTGTTTGTCAGCGCGCGGCGTCAGCTCTGGCTCCGCGGGCTCCGAGCAGTCGCTGCCCTGTTAGCACAAACAGTTAGCACACACACACACACACACACACACCTACTCACATCAACGCACGCACGCACGCACGTCAAACTACCCAAAACTGTCAAATTTCTTTAATCTATATTGATCCTTATACTTAAACGTTAAGGTTTTAAATTGATTGAAGAAATTTGGCATTTTGGTTAGCTGGCGTCTGTACACAGCACCGCCAGACAGCAGAAATCTATCATCTGCTTCGGCTTCTAAGACTCGTACACGACAACGACAATTTGTACGGCAGAATTGCATCTCACCTCGTCTGCGAGTCTGGGACCAGAGGCCTTACCATCACCACCTAGAGCGGTGTTACTTTAATCTTACTTTGCAAATTCTCATACGAATTTTGCATAGTAAAATTGCAGAAGTAGCGCGTATTCTCATTAAAAGAATACTACCACCCCCTCTCTTCCCTTGGGTATCGTAAAAGACTAACGGACTAAAGACTGCACATACATCCAACGGCATGGAGCGGCGATGGGCTCACCACCTATCACGCCGAGCACATGTGCAGTTGAAGTTTGGTGTGCCGCGGCCGGTGGCAGTGAACTGCTTCTGCTGTCCCATTGCCTAGTTTCTAACTAACCCTTCGGGGATAATAGTCGTGAATCTAAGATATAGGTATATGATAAAATGTTTACTAGAAAAAAACAACCAGCCTCAGGAAAGCACGAACGGGATTTGAACCCATGACCTTTGTATTGCCGGTCCACTGCTCTAACCGCTAGTCTACCGAGACCCCACAAGACTCGTTGAATTTTTTCTAGTAGTTGATACGCTGCAAGCCAGCGGTTAGAGCAGTGGACCGGCAATCCAAAGGTCACGGGTTCAAATCCCGTTCGAGCTTTCCTGAGGCTGGTTGTTTTTTTCTAGTAAACATTTTATCCTATATCTATATAGGTACATGTTCGATCAACAATACAACTAGATGTCAGGTCGGCGCTAAAAATATGTTTCGGTAAATAACAGACTACTTGAGAAGTGAGCAATTATTTTCTTGCAAGGCAATAACAGGAAAATGTACTTTATTTGCTGCCGCTTAAGGTTGATTTCACCACTAAATGATATTGACGTCTTTTCATTTTTAAATGACAGAAGTAATTTATTGCTTTGAAAAAGTACCTATTTATTCACGTGGACAGAATTTAACTTTGATTTTGTACGTGACGCGTTATCTAGTTGGTATTGTTGATCGAAGATATATATGTATGTTTGTAAGATTAAAGTAATACTGCTGTAAAAAGTGGCAGTAGGGCCTCAGGCACCGCTGCCTCAATGCCATAGACATTGTCGTTTTAGTTACCGTGATCGAATGGCTGAGCAAAACTTTCAAACCAGGCAATATCACAAAGTTAGTCACTCAGTAAACATTATAATAAAAGCATAAGTATTCAACATTATTAACGTATTGTAGTATGGTATTGGTATCATTATTAGTATTGTAACATTAATATGATTAATATTATGTTTAAAAATAACAAAAATGATCAAGTCAGGGTCGTAGCAAATGGAAAGCTCTGACGCGCGGCGGGACATATCGTCACTTATACTACAACACCGTGAATATGATTTTTACCGTCATAAACTTTTTGAACCTATTGGATAGAATATTATAGCCCGTTTTTTCCGCCAAATAAAATGAGCCTTGATACTAACATAATAATAAACTTTTTAAAGTTTATGACGGTAAAAATGCATATTCGGGGTGTTGAAATTTAAGCGACGGTATGCATGTAAGAATAGCAAACCACTTATACACAAACACTACTAATCAAAATGTAATGCAATCAGATAAGAAGACTAAAATACGAAAACGAGACCAAAAGCTTAACGTGCCTATCGAGCACAAGGGAGCTGGTCACACTTCGGTCACCCATCCTGTGACCTCGAATTGAGAAAGTTCCACCTGGATCTCAGATTGGTGTGGTCTGACCACGAGTCCAAAAAGACGGCTCATCGTCATCACGAAGAAGTGGCAGTGGATCGATAGCCATCCTTTCGTATTTTGTGTTCGCTGCATACAACACCATACATAAAAAATATACATCGTCAATAATTATCGTAATCAGTCCACAGCTTGGCATCACTCGGCCTTTCCCAATACATTAAATAGAGCCTAATCATTGGCTCTATCGTCGCTCTACCAGAGACGGTTGATTCACTATAAATGCAAAAGTTGGGTCTGTATCTTTATTATTGAAATTTTGCATTCTCAATGTATTTGTATATAGATTTAGGATACAATGTTTACTAGAAAAAAATCAACCGATCTCAGGAAGCTGGGGCCCAAGTCTGCTAATTTACGAATGGCATAATTGAATCGTAATTGTATCGCAATTGGATCGCATTGTAATTGTTTGACACATTTGGTATTCATAAATGAGTGAGAGAATACCAAATGTGTCAAACAATTGAACAATCAAACAAACTTACCAAGTGCAGTTCGATTGAAATTATGCTCCTTGTTGTCTCGTCCTCTATGATGGAAATACTACTTGTTAGTATCGAGTCTTAGCACTCGCCGACGCCACATAAGTTTAAAGTATCTGAAAATAAAATATTTCCGAACGCAGCCGCACGTCACTAGACTAGCCCGCGTTGTGAACTGTCATTTAGTTTTAAGTTGTGTATTTATTTATGAAACTGATTCTACAACCCCAGGGAATAGGTATCAAACCTGTGAGGGTGGGTGGGACTCATCATCTTCGGACGAGACAACAAGGAGCATAATTTCAATCGAACTGCACTTGGTAAGTTTGTTTGATTGTTCAATTATGCTCCTTGTTGTCTCGTCCTCTATGATGGAAATACTACTTGTTAGATGTTCAAAGTTCTGTTGTAGAATCATAAAGTTTATTATTGTTAACAAATATATCCCAGATATTATGTTTCAACAGCATATCTTACACTCCTTAAAGATAATTGGTAATTTCCAAGAGAATCTTATTAAACAAAAAAAACAAACTTAAATGTGTCCTCAGCCTTAAATAAATCTTTGGTATGATTATAGCAATATACTTTTAATATTATTATTACAATATAATCGCTTCAGCGAAATTATTATTTAAAATCGGACGGTTGTAAAACTTTGCAAAGTTGTCGATGAGTCAGTCCAACCAGTCGTTCTATGTATCTCATCAATGCTAACGCCTTTCATAATGGCAGCTGATGTCGTAGCGTGCCTGGTACTATGAGTAGAAAAAATGGAAGTATCGATCCCTCTTGCAGCCAGGACCGTCAATCCAACGGTTGAGTGTACTGACCGATACCGCCAAATGTGGTTTCTTGATAGATATAAATAAATTAGGACATTTTCCTAATTTCAGAGGTAATTCTTTTATAATTATTTAAACAATTGGCTGATGACGATTTGGTGCAGAGGTCTTTTTTTTTTTTTATAGTAACAGTTTTATTATCAATTATTTTAATCTGGTCAGTAACAATAGAAACTAGGGCTTTGTAATCTTTGGCCTGTAGGTAAAGTTAATAAAGTAACTGTGTTTAATGAACATTAATGTAAGTTGTTTGAGTCATTGTAATTTGACTCTAAAAAATTAAGCACTATAGAAACATTCCAGGTATACTTATATTTGAGTTTACTTGAACGTAGGCGAAAGAACCCTTTAAATAAAATTTTAATCTTTTCGTCTGCTCCCACCTGCGGCCCTATCACACTAGTGGCAGCGAGGACCCTATGCAATTCAAGGTGCCATAAGATGCACCACTGTGGAACTTATTTGTGAGATAAGTAATTATGTCTGTCATCTGTGCTTTAGTAGCATTTAGTTGTTTGGTGTGGCAGTAAGAAAACCAAATACAAAGTAAGTATTGCTTATAGGTGTTACTTGATATGGAAGATATCATTATTTCAGCTGCCTGTACGTCGATGCCAGGCTTTAAGAATGCCTACCGGACAATCTCCCTGCCAGTAGTGATAGGTTGCGGTGTAGATGGTGTGGTGAGTTGGAATTACATAAAACCAGTAAGTTATTACTTGGTTCAAATACAATGGGTTCTGTCACCAATAGTTTTTTGAATAAGGGAAACCAAGGTTGGGTGTCCCAGAAGAGAACTACAAGGATCCGTGTTGGACACGATTATTTCTATACATTTTAAAATCATAGAAAATGGTGGAAAAGCATAAAATAAACCCCTTTGAAAGACATTGTAAAGGCATCCACTTTATAAGCTGAAGGATCTGGATGCCATGAAACAAATTTCCTGCATTTTGTGTTTGTTCTAAATGCAAATAAATCTATGACAGGGTTACCAAATGCTTGTACTATTTTATTAAAATTATTAATATTTAATTCCCATTCTGTATGACCTAACTGTTTTCTAGATTCAAAATCTGTTACTTTGTTGTCCTTTGTGTTAATGTATGATGTATGATGCAAATACAAAATTATTCCTCTCTTCACACCACTGCCAAATAGCTTTTGCAATCACATGTAAGTGAGAGTACTGTATGCCACCAAAGCGGTTTATATATGGTATAGCTGTGGTATTGTCACTTCGTAATAATATTTCACAATTTGAAGAATTATTAGCAAGGCTTTTGAGACCACACATAGTAGCTTTTATTTCTAAAGTATTAAAGTGAATTGTTGATTCTTTTCCTCTCCATACACCACTGGCTGTATGTTTGTCACAAGGAGCACCCCACCCCGATAGTGAGACATCTGTATTTATTTCTAGAATATATTTATATTTTCTTATCTAAGAAATTGATTTAGGCAAGTACATGTTTTATCCACCATTCAAGATCTGGATAGCAATGTTTGGGCAAGGAAGTAAATGCTTCATAATTATTATTATTTTTTAAAAGAGCTAAATATTTATGTCTTTTTAGTGCTTTAGTATACAGTAACCCATATTGATTAGCTGGACAAACAGACACTAGAGTTCCCAGAACTTTTGACAAAAAACCTGATGGAAGAGGTACTTAAAAATTTGAGCGCCGTGGTGGTCACCTGTGACTGACAAACAATTAAATTTCTATTGTGTCTGGTTTCGTGGCAGGCAACGTGTTAAGGCATCTTTTATTTTTATCAGAATCGATTGAAATAGTCATGGTGTTTGTATTAAACAATAGGCTAAGAAACTTACATTCCTTTGATGGAATAAGTTGACATAATTATTTTTATTGATGATGAAGCCTAACTGAGTAAGCAGACCTATGGTCTGGTTAACACTATTAAGACACTCAATATGATCACTACCAATATACTGCTAGCTACAAGCATCGATATACTGTACTTACAGGCTGTAAACCTCTAAGTTTTGTTATGGGTTTAATTATGTGAACATGTATGGAGCCGTGCAAAGGCCAAATGGAAGAATGTTAAATTGATATATTTTTCCATCAAATATAAACCTTAGATATTTTCTGTAATCTGCATTAATGTTACACATGTAATAAGAATCCATTTTGTCAATTGTTGCCATAATACAGTCTTTCATAAGACTTTGAGTTGTAGTAATAAAACTATTAAATTTCTTTATGTTTAAAATAAATCTATACTCTCCATTTGGTTTCTATACCAAGAAAATAGGTGAACAAAATTGTCCATCTGTTTCATGACATATTTTGTCTATAACATGTGACTGAATAAGTTTATTAATTTCAATTTGAACTTGACAGAATTCTACTTGTAAATGAGTTATTCATAGGCAAGTAAGATTGAAATGGTATCTCACTAAAAGGGATTTCATACCCAGATACCCATTTCAGAATAGTAGGATCACTGGTTATTTTCTTCCAATTATTTATAAAAAAAAGGAAGTCTGCATACCTGAACTTCTAACTTTGCAGCTTCGTAGCTTTGCAGGTTGGTTGGATCTCGCTCCTGTCCCTGTCCGGGCACTTGGACGAGGAGGGCCCCTCCAGTTTAAAGATTTGGTTTTATTTGGGGGTTTTTGAATGAAGCTTGTGTTCTTCAGGTCTTTAACAGATTTTTGAACAGCCTTTGTAACCTAGATCTTTTCAGAAAGGTTACTTAAAAAAAATGCATCTGCTCCCCCTGTGAGGGAATCTTTCATATCTTTATTAATAGATCAAATATCATGAGACCGCCGGCAGTCGCGAAACAATTGATTTTCAATTGTGTCTGGTTTTATGGTGCTCAAGGGGTTAATGACGGTTGGTATTAGCGACCTTCTACGATTTGTATCTATGTGCACAGCGTCACACAGTATTTTGGCAGCATCATTGATGTGTTTAATTATTTAATTAATAATTTCTATTCTGTCACCTTTTAGGAGAAATAAATGGAGTGATTGGCCCAGGGCTGATAGTGCAGCAACCATCTGTTTTTGCCTGTCAGCAATTATCAAATCTCTTTTCTTAACCAGGTCAGAGACAGCCAGGTATTTCAGGGTTGAGCTTTGGGAGCAACGTTGGGATATTTTCATATGGGATGTATTTTTTCATAAGTTCTGGTTTAATTTTTTTTTGCAATCCTTTTGTGAGAATAGGAGTCTACCTCTGTGCAATTTCATCATGAGCAATTGGTCCCTTAAGCACCTCCTCAATTTCCCCCAAAGCAAATAACAATTCTACGTCTATGGCAGTTGTCTCGGTCTCCGGGTCTGTACACTGGGTTTTTTCCACAGGTAAGGCCTCTACTATACTGTATCGGCACGGGCAGTGCCTCCTCCTCCACAGAACTTGAAGTAGTAGCCGGATCCAGGGCCATCATTGACACATTAGGAATGTCAGACATAGTCATGCAGATCTAGGCCCAAATGGCAAAGCAAACTGCAGTAAATGTAAGACCCTGATATTCCTTGCGAATACCCAGGGTGGTAAAAACTCGGCTTTGCAGTAAGTACGAGTTATTGTGCCCGTTTTAAGTTTTGAATGTTTCAACACCGCCTCATCCCAAAGATGGGCCTGAGTGCACATTTCAAAACCCAGAATTTCATTTTTATTTTTCACGTCTCTTTCTTTTACTCATAATAACAGTTTATTTATCATATTTAAACTGACTAAAACTATTAAAAAGATTATTTCAGAAAAAAGTGGCGCCGGTACAGTGACATAAAAAACGAATGACAGTTCACAACGCGGGCTAGTCTAGTGACGTGCGGCTGCGTTCGGAAATATTTTACTTTCAGATACTTTAAACTTATGTGGCGTCGGCGAGTGCTAAGACTCGATACTAACAAGTAGTATTTCCATCATAGAGGACGAGACAACAAGGAGCATAATTACAATGCGATGCAATTGCGATACAATTATGCCATTCGTAAATTAGCAGACTTGGGCCCCTGGAATGGGATTCGAACAGTGGACCGGCAATCCAAAGGTAATGGGTTCGAATCTTATTCGGGCTTCCTGAGACTGGTTGATTGTTTTGTCTAGTAAGCATTTGAGTGGGCGTGTTTGTGCGTGCTGTTGCGTATAGTCGGGACCTGTTCGGGGCGCGCGTAGTAGGGCTCGGGCTCGCGCTCGGGGCTGGACTCGCACGACCGCTGCCGCCGGAACGGGCCGTACGACTCCTGCACATAAGGGACCGCATACATACATGCACGGCTGCTATACCCAAAGTAGTCACGAGCAAAAATATATAAACAATTGTAACTCTTAATACAATGGAATAAGAGTCAAAGTGAGTATAGCCGAAAAGTAGACCGGAAAGTTCCTCGATTGCACAGATGCCAACTGGTAAACCTTACACAGAATGTCAAATGTAAAGATCAATATCGATTAGAGACATTTTGACAGCATTGCGTAGGCTGGCCGGCTGGCGTGTGTACAAACAAGTAGAAGCTATTTCGATATTTGCTAATGTAACCATTTCAGCAATTCTTCAGGCTATATCCTACTACAATGACGTTAATTATTCTGCAAATCTCATCATTTCTGATTCGTTACCGCATTGAAACTACGAGCATAACCCCTTTAATGAATTACATAGCATTGTTATTTAGCTTGTCGCGTCGCAATTCCGATAGGCGTAGTGGCTCACCTGCTGCGGGTACCCCTCGTCGTCCGAGTCCGGTATGTGGTGGCCGCGCCGCACAGCCTCTTGCAGCTGACAGACACACAAACTAATCTTAATGAATACATACACACAGTTTGAGATAGGTTGTTTGGTTGGTTGGTTCGTTTCCCACATGGGGTATCGTTTCGTTATCTTTGAGTTTCATTTACTTTTAACACAACAAGTATGAATGATATAAAATATAAAGTTTTGGCGAAAGTGCAGTAATACCTCTTCTTGGTGCACTGGCACGTTGTCCAGTTTCTCCAGGTTGGGCAGGTTCCTGAGCACCGTCATCCTGTACCTGCAACGCGAGAGGAGGTCACATTAAACGCAAATCAGCAAATAATCATCACCCACCACAAAAAAAATTCTTAGCGTGTCGGTATCATGGAGTGTGTACGTTTGTGCAGCACCTAATAGCCAGCCATAGGCTAAATAGGCCACTGGCGTTCATTCAAGGTAAAGCCTCCACTTGCACCTCCAGCCACCGGCCACCTCTAATGGAGATGCAGCTCATGACTACAGTGTCCTAGTGTAACAAGGCGTTAGCGCTTACTCGAGGCACAATGTCTCCACTTGAGCTTCAGCTCAAGACTGCCTCTAAATGGAGATGCAGCTTATGACAACAGTTTCCTAGTCTCAGAATGTTGTTACTTCTACATTAACCTGTGGAGATTTTTGCGCCCATATAACTGCACACAGCTGAAAGACGTCCTGAAATGTTTGGACGATTCAAAAGCAATCCAAGAAAAAGTTTTTGACTAGAGTAATAAAAAGGCAGCTGTCGCTCACTCGGGGTGGTCGGTGCAGGGGTTCTCGTCCAGCCACAGGCTGGTGAGGTGCGGCAGGCGGCGCAGGTGGCGGATCTCGGCGAGGTCGCGGATCTCGTTCTTGCGCACGTACAGCTCGCGGAGGCGGCGGCAGGACGCGAAGTCGCCCAGAGTGCGGATCTTGTTTATGCTGGAAACGAGGAAACAACGACTGTCAACATCAAGAGAATAAAAACGTCTCATTGCTGGGCACAGGCCTTCCACGTGGACAAACAGCACGTGCTGAGATTTGACCATAACTCATCACGCTGGCCCAATGTGGGTTGTTGGGTGTTAACGACTGCCATCTTAAGGGCCCCACAGACGATCAGTTCGCCTGCACGTATCAGGCCTGTCAGTTCCGCCGCCGCCGCCGCCCGTAAGTAGTACTACTAACTGACAGGCCGATATATGCCGGCGACCTGATCGTCTGTGGGGCCCTTAACGAGGACCACCGGGACCAACGGTTTTACGAGGCGTCAGAAGCACAGAAAGCTCGTGATATTTTGAATTTGGTCACCCAATCAGCGACCCGGCATTGCGGAAGTTGCTTAACAGACAAGATCGCAAGCCGAGCGAGCTAGCCGCCGCGCCATCGAGCTCCTCCGTGGTTCCCGTGGGTCCCTGGTGGACGCGGCCCGCGGCCTCCACTTTACGCGAATTTGCTGTACTCCAGTGTTTAGTGGGTACACTTTCCTCAGTCTCATCCCTGATTGATTGCTACGCTTTCAGTGTGAAAAGGGACGTTTGAAACCCCACATACCCTTGCCTCTCTTCTGGGGGTTCGGGTACAAAGAGGATTCACTGGAAAAAAGAGAATGACGGTGACCCGCGAAAGGCGCCACCACAGAACAGAAGAAAGTTTCAGTACTATGGGCGCCACTATCGAAATTAAAATTATCATAGCAGCGCCCTCTAGCGGATTGTCGTTTTATCAAGATCGAACGTAGTTATTGATTCCCGTGTGCGAGTATACCTTGCCCAGGGACGTCTGGCACTGTTTGCATAACCTGACTTGGTCTAGTGTGCCAATCAGTACAAATGAAATTAGTGAAATGAGTAGTGGAATTGTTCCACTGCGAGCAAAGGTCTTATTTAAGTTCAAGTCATAGCTACAATTGATTAGTAGCATGAATTACCACGCTCGGCGATTGAATTAAAGCACATTGAAAAAGTCGGGAACACACTTTACCCGTAACGGGAATTGAACCCACGACCTCTGGATATCGGGCCCGATCGCTTTGCTACTCAGATACCGAGGCAATATTATGCTTTATAGAAAGGTTGCGTCACGCGCTTGCCGGCCGGCGATTGGCCAACGCCGCGGCGCGCCACGCTCTGATTGGCCGCGGCCTTGCCACCTGCGCCCGCGCGCCTCGCTGATACGGAGACAAAGCTTTCACACTTTATGCATGCACTCTGTGATTCCAGGAGGAAGTGACAGCGGCGCAATGGTTGGAGAAAACGAGCGTTGTAAATGTTTTCTGAGTTACAATAGTACAGTCACCAGCATTAAGATGTGATGTGAAAAAATATCTGATCATTGGTGGAAAACATCAAGACATTTTAGTGGTTGTTTTCCCGCGGCAGAACAATTTACCTTTAGTAGTACTATCGAATCATGCAAGTTATTTTTGCCAAAAATGCCAAAAATTTTCGACCTCCCATATACTAATGTCGTCAGCTGATCGGACCGTTTTGTATGGGAGGTCGAAATTTTTTTGTCATTTTTGGCAAAAATAACTTGCATGATTCGATAGTACTAATAAAGGTAAATCGTTCTGCCGCGGGAAAACAACCACTAAAATGTGTGGTTGTATATGCCTTCCACCAACGATCAGATATTTTTGCAGGCCGTCAATAGTCACATCTTAATGCTGGTGACTGTACACAAACGATATGATAAGAGTAAACAAAACAAAAACAGTGTAAAAAAATAGAAAATGTATGGATATGGAAGTGCGAGGTCATCTGTTGCAAATATCATATCTGACCGTGCGGTATGGTGGCTCACTAAAGAAAACTACCAACCCCTCTCTCACCTTGTTGTCGTAAAAGGCGACTAACGGACTAAAGACTGCACATGCATCCAATAGTATAGAGCGCCCTTAAACCAGATAGGCGGTTAAAGTCTCAGAAACAAAGCACGACTTGTCATCACCGCTAAACAGTAGCAAAGGGCAATGGACCACAATGGCTACCAAATTGTCTGCGGAGTACAAACAGGCGTAGTGGCGTAGTGGCTTACGCGACGCGTGACGACGGCCGACGCGCGTAATTGCGGTGCGTGTGATACGCTTGCACGACGGAGGGGTGCGGGGGAGGCAGGAGGTCGCTGTGAAATCCAACTCGGTTTTAATGATGAAGTGGAAACGCACGTCAACCAGACTCTTAAATAAAATACAAAACAGGCTACCTCACTCTCGGAACGCTAGTACGCAACAGACTTGAATAAGACGGGCCCAGGTTCTTTCTTCTATGTGAAAACAAAGAAGAAAGAAAAAGCAGGCAAACGACCAGGCGGGTCACCTGCTGGGAAGTAATCACCCCCGTCCATGCGCCAAAGCAAAACCAGAGGGGTCGCAAATGCGTTGCCTGCCTTGAGGAAGGAATAGGAATTGTGGAGGGGGGAGGGGAGAGGTGGAACCAGCACAAGCTTTGCTAGAGCGATTTGAGACGGGCAGTCGACGGAACCCGAAGCGGTTTTCAGTAGGAACATAATATCAGCAATTTCATGGCGATTTTGGTAGAAGTAGATGATGGTCCTATAATACACGTACCTAAGGCACAGAATAAATAAAGCCTAAAGGCGCTTTAATTTAGCAGGACGTTGGGGCATCGGGATGGATCATGTTATATTTGCTGTCCCTTGATTAGCATTATAGAGTCTATCTACACTATTGAGAGTTGAGACACACGGGCTGCGGTCCGTTAGTCGTACGTAGGCCAGAATACCCTGGTCATTACTAATAAAATAGTAGTCTGTTTCAAATGTAACTCGAACCATGTTGGTCCTGCTCTAAACGCTTAAATTGAAAGCAGCCTAAGATAAGTGATCGTCAAGAGGGGGGGGTCACGGGTCACGGAATGATAAAATAATAAACAGGCGAACAGCACTCTCGCTACTCGTCAATGACTTGCCTAGCACGACCGTCTAAACTCTAATGCCTATATCGGATAGCTACATATTGGCTTCAACTCTCAGGGGCAGGTGGGGGCTTAAGGTGGGGGCACCATAATGGCCCCGGGTGTGCCCCGGGTGGGGACGGGTCACGACCTGTCTGGCTCCAGAGCCCGGAAGTTTTAGATGGAAGCACTCATTGCGCTATTGCAGAGTTTAATGCGACATCTTTTTTCATTTTTCAGTAGACATTATTGAATCGCCTCTGTAGTCTATCGCTTTCAAAAACAGAGGTTCCGAGCTTATAAAAAACGAAAACTCATATTATATTCTTAACGAATACATCGCGCCCTTTATCTGGAGGAATAGCTAGAGAGCACATAGCCACAATTTTTCATTTGCTAAGATCATTCGATCCAATTTCTATGGAAAGTTCTAATTCGTTTCCTCAATGGGAGCATTAGCCTGTATAAAACAGTTTTGATTCGAGCATTACATCATGATGAGTGAGGAGAACCAAGCATGACATAGTGCGCAATCTCTCAGGTATAAAGTAGGTATGTAAGTATGAATGTAACTTTCCCATTCTCACACCGATTATCTAGCCCAATTTTAAGTTTCTTTTGAAACTTGTTTTTATTGATTAAACTAGATATCAGCTAAACATACTCATTCTAATTATATATAATAAAAACACCCAAGCCTGAGATCAATTTAGAAAAAAAGTTATTTCAAAATTGACCCGACCAGCTACCCTATCGGCTAAAAAATATGAATATGGACATGGACTTCATTTGACATTTGAAGTCCATAATATGCCCATATAAGGACAAAATATGGGTTTCAAATGTCAAATGAAGCACATGTCCATATCCATATTTTTTAGCCGATAGACCCGCAGGAATTGAAGCCGTGAGAGAGGGCAGGGATGGCGAGACGCGACGCAATGCAGAACCGGCCGGCGTAATAACCACTCGATCACGTCGTCAAAAGCATGTACGTTAAGTATTATTTTGTATTCTGCGGTGCTACTAACTCTACTATCCGAAAAAAGGCAGGGCCATTAGTTTTCGTTAGCGATAAGTAATGGTATCTGCAGTCAACGGACGGACGGCCGAGGCCTTGGCCACCGGAATGAGGTCAGCGGCTGCGGGCTACGGGCTCTGCTGCAGCGGCTATCGATTCACCTGGTGCCAAATAAAATGCGTACAAACTTGATAGATACATATATGTATGACGCCCGTTCACCTGCGGCGCGGCGGCGGCGTTCGTTCTACTAACACACACCGCCTCTGTGGTAAGCCACCGGTCTTGTACCCAGAGGTCGCGGGTTCGGTTCCTAGCGGGGGGTATATGTTTGTGTACTTGGTCTGGTTGGTGGTAGGGCTTGTTAAGTCCGCCTGGCTAGCTACCACCATCTTATCTAAAGTCTGGCGCCAAACAACCATGTTAATAGCATTGTTGTGTTTCGACAGTTTAGACTGAGATAAGATAGCCAGTTACTCAGTGGTTGGTTATTCTAGGTTCGTGCGCGTCCACCTTCGGTCCATATTACACTTACCATCAAGTGAGATGAAGGCCAAGCGCTTAACTTTGTTCGTACATGCTCGGCGGTTTAGGGTGCTCTTTAACGAGAATATCTCCGATCTGGTCTAATTACGTTCGCCGAGGTCTTCCCCTTTCAGCTATCCCATTCAGTCGCGCGCGCCTTATCCATCCTCTCCACATGACCAAACCATCTTAGCATACCTTTCTCGTTTTCGTAGTAGAAGAACAGTGGATCTGGTTCGCACAAGACCGCAAGGAGTGACGTAACAGTGAAGTAGCCTTTACCCAGCTGTGGGTGTGTAGCGGCTGACTAAATAGATAGATATACATTTTTGGCTTAGTCACTCGCATCTGTAGGTTGACCCTTGAGACCTACGCACGTGACCCGCGCTTAGGGCCGGAGTATCGGCGTGGAGCAATGGCACTCGGCGCTGTTGTGTTCCGTCCGGTGAGTGAAATCCCGCAGGCCCATCTCTCAAACTCCACAATCCCTACTATTTCCTGAATGGTCCCACTCCTTGTTCAAGGCTGGCAACGCCACTCACTCCTGTTACGTTGCTTTGGTCCATGGGCGGCGGGGTTACACCCATCAGGTGAGCCGCCGCTCGTTTGCATCCTTTTCACATCAAATCAAACCATCAGCCCATAAACGTCCCACTGCTGGGCACAGGCCTTCCCACATGGACACCATCACATGGTGAGGTTGGGCCATAACCCATGCTGGCCTAATGAGGGTTGGTGGGTTTTAACGACTGCTATTTTACGAGGACAAACAGGACCAACGGCTTTTTACGTGCCTTCCGAAGCACGGAGGAGCTGGAGATGTTTTTAAACCATTTTTAAGGGTTGTTCCGTATTCAACCCACATGAAGTCATGACGTAAATCTCACAAATAAATTATTCCCTACTCAGTCAATTTCTATTCCTTACTCAGCACACAGCAATATTTTAATTTTTAATTCCTTACTCCACCCACATGTATTCCTTACTCACTCAACCCACATCGAAATTATAAAGAGAAACCCTAGTTGTGGGTATATATACGGTCTGACCAAAAACTAATAGTGTCTGACCAAAAACTAATATTGTTTTTAATACATTAATTAACCGTGTAGCGGTACTAGCGGTGCATGCATTCATATAATCATGACTATTATCCCCGAAGGGTTAGACAGAGACTAGGCAATGAGGACAGCAAAAGCAGTGCTCTGCCACAGTCCACTTATCACCAAATAGCGACTGCACATGTGCTCAGAGTGACTGGTGGTGAGCCCATCGCCGCTCTATGATTTAGTATGTATGTGCAGTCTTTAGCCCGATAGTCGCCTTTTACAACACCCAAGGGAAGAGAGGGCTTTTCTTCTATGAACCGTAAAATTAATGTATTCAAAACAAAATAGTAACAGGCACTATCAGTTTTTGGTCAGACCGTACCCAAAACTAGGTTTTTCTTTATAATTTCGAATTTCGATGCGGGCTGAGTAAAGAATACTCGTATACATGTGGGCTAAATAAAGAATACAAATTGTGGGCTGAGTAAGAAATAGAAATAGGCTGAGTAAGAAAAACTTTATGAATGAGTTCATGTGGGAGGAATACGGAACAACCTGTTTTTAATTTGATCACCCATCCATCGACCCCTTGGAAAAGTTGGTTAGCGGGCAATAAACAAGGTCCTCATTGATGCCATGGGCTGCTGTGTACTTGCAGATGCCTTACCTGAGGGCCAGGACCTCCACGTTGGGCATCCGCCGCAGCAGGCTGACGTCGCCGAGCTCTGCGCCCCTGGTGGCAAGGAAACGAACAACTTAAACAACGTGTAAAAAACATATATTTTATTTAGTACAAGCTAAAGTTACGTTTTGATATATTTGTAACTGATCCTAGTTTTTGACCGCTTCTGCTTCGATCGTGTTTATAACATTCTGTCAATAATTTTATGGGTACTTTAATAAAAATAAATATGCAGACTTTGATACATAAATAAAAACTAATTGCTACGTATGTATGTCCGCGCATTACTTCAGAACGGCTTTGGCTAATTCTGTAATTGTTGTGTTTGTAATAATTATCAGGATAAGTTTGAAAAAATTTTTTTTTTAATTGCGTCATGGGTGTCACTCACGGAGTGTTCACGCAGACGAAGCGGGCCGCTAG
Organism: Scoparia ambigualis; assembly: GCA_963921215.1. Taxonomy (NCBI): domain Eukaryota; kingdom Metazoa; phylum Arthropoda; class Insecta; order Lepidoptera; family Crambidae; genus Scoparia; species Scoparia ambigualis. Next base: position 1,170,517 of record OY992515.1, read on the forward strand.
CAAACAATAAACTGCAAAGTTAGAAGCAAATCGGCCGAGGCAATAAAAACTTTTCACCTTTTTTTACAGATGACACTTTAGGTTGATCGCGTAAATAAGTTTAATCAGTGAATTGAAAAAAATCGGCCCTATTCGGTATCAGTATAAAAACAAAAAACTAGTAGTACCTAACTACTAGTCCCTCCCTCAGCACACTATTAAAATGAAGGTCTTTACTCTCCCTTTGCGAAATTAAATTAGTTTGCGTATCATGCATATCGCGCAGTCCGTTGCGGGCAATGCTCTAAAGCCCAATCGGTATTTAAATTGAGTCAGCAATGGTCAGTGCGCGGGATGGATTCGCCGTGGTACTGCCGAGGGCTCGCGCGGGTACCTATAGTCGAAAGTGACAATGTTGGCAGTTTTGTACTTAGACGTCGTATTATTACCACGTGACTATATGTCAAATCATAGGGCTAATAACCGCCTCGCGTAGCGGCGGAACAATACCACCACCCCCTCTCTTCCCTTGGGTGTCGAAAAAGAAGACTCAAGGACTACACTGCACATACATCCGACAGCATAGAGCGGCGATGGGCTCACCACCTGTCACGCTGAGCACATGTGCAGTCGCTATTTGGTGAAAAGTTGACTATGGTAGAGGACTGTTACCGTCCTCATTGCTTAGTCTCTGACTAATCTTTCAGGGATAATAGTCGTGATTGTTTATGTATAAGATTAACAAACAAAATCAGCTGTTTTGCACAGTAGGTAGCGCCTCGATGGGCGAGCGGGCGAGCTCTTGGCGCGATATCCGGAGGTCCCAGGTTCAATTCCCAGGTCAGGAAAAGTGTGTTTTCGGGCATTTGGCAAGCGCATGTAGAATTCGGCAAGCCCACTTATTGTAGCGATGGCTTGATTGCAATGGTGGAGGCCTCTGCCCAGCACTGGGACAGTAATACAGGCTGTAATTTATTTATTTTTTACTTTTAGTAGGTTGTAGGTATTTTCGGTTTCTTATGGAACAGATGATGTTTTTCACTCCTCTTGCTCAAAAAGACCGTCATTGTAGAGTTCCCGAGCGGGGCTAAAATAGCTTTTCTTGCCCTAGGGGAAAAAGTATTTTTTTTTAAATTTTTGTCTCTCACATGACAATGAGCCTACAAAAACGAAAAAGTATTTAGTCCTAGGTAGAATAATCATGAATAAAGACTCGACTGTTTGCTTAAAATCAACAACTTTTTTGAGATAGTTATTATTAAAGTTTATAGTAAAATTAGTAATCATTTGAATTTATGGACAACACAGTTTACGCTTCAGCAAGAAACAACTACATAGTCTGCACATGTACTTAGGTGGTGAGCCTTTAGCCCGTTAGTCGCTTTTACGACACCCAAGGGAAGAGAGGGGTTGGTAGTATTACTTTGATGTGCCCATCGCCGCTCTATGCTGTTGGATGTATGTGCAGTCTTTAGCCTGTTAGTCGCCTTTTACAACACCTAAGAGAAGAAAGGGGTTGGTAATGAGCCCATCGCCTTTTATGCTGTTGGATGTATGTGAAGTCTTTAGTCTGTTAGTCGCCTTTTACGACACCGAAGGGAAGAGAGGGGTTGGTAGTATTATTTTGATGAGCCCATCGCCGCTCTTTGCTGTTGGATGTATGTGCAGTCTTTAGTCCGTTAGTCGCCTTTTACACGACACCCAAGGGAAGAAAGGGGTTAGTAGTAAGTATTATTTTGATGAGCCCATCGCCGGTCTATGCTGTAGGATTTATGTGCAGTCTTTAGTCCGTTAGTCGCCTTTGACGACACCCAAGGGAAGAGATGGAAAGAATGCACATACTATCCAACAGCATAGAGCGGCGATGGGCTCATCAAAGTAATACTACCAACCCCTCTCTTCCCTTGGGTGTCGTAAAAGCAACTAACGGGTTAATTTTTAATAAAATTAACCAATTAATATTGTATTGGCTTGTTTCATTTTCTCGCATTCGTAGTGAAAAGCAGAGTGTAACACACGGCGCTAAAACCCCATTATAACTCGGTTTCTATTTAAAACTACCTCGTATAGGTATAATGGGTCATTTTAGCCCCTTGTATAACAATCTACTATTATTGCAATTTCAGAGTTGCTCTAATACAAATAGTTGTCCTTTACACTTAATAGGTTGGGTCAGTTGCAGGATTACACACCCATTACCAAACACCCTGTATTAACATACTGCTATTACAACGCATTACAAACGTTTATAGTTAATTGCTTCTCATCGATACAGTAACGCAAACGATATCATCGTGTCGTTCGGTTACGTGACCGGGGGCAATAATAGCTTCTCGATCGACAAATGCGCGAGCGCAATCGATTGCTTTGGTATATGCCACAAATATGTAGTTAAATCAGCCCGTTGATTAAACGGCTAGACTGTTTGTTAAATGCCGGCATTGAGGTGGAAAAGGACATCTAGCCGAACCGTTAAACGCAACGTTGCATTGCATCATCAGCAATCAGCATAAACGACCCATTGCTGGGCACATGCCTCCTGCAGGCAGGTTGGGTCGTAGCCCACCACACTGGCTTATGCGAGTTTGATCACATTAACTGGGACCAGCGGCTTAACGTAACGTGCAATCCGAAACACGGAGGAACACGAGAGGTCTTCATTTAATTTGGTCCCCAACCCAATGACCCGGCATTGAGAAAGTTGTTTAAATGAGACGATCGCAAGCAGTACGCGAGAAAAATAAAAAGATGTCCCTTTCCTTTGACTTACTTTACATACATACAGTCAAAGGCGACAATGAGGACCGCTAAAAGAAGCCTTCTGTCACACCATGCCACACTGCTGTGCACGTTTCTCCAAAATACAACTAAACTACAATAAACATTTGTATTTCTTATTGTTTTTTGAGGTTTATTTCCATTTGTATTGTTGTGCTCAGCGTAATAGGATAGGTGGTGAGCCCACCGCCGCTCTATGCCGTTGGATGTATGGTGCGGTTGGTGGTATTCTTTTAGCAAGCCGCTATACCACGCCACATGTTTTGTGAATTGTGACCACACACACGGCTCACTTACTTTAAGTTGTGAAATGAAATGAAATGAAAATGTATTTATTAGAACACACAGTAACATAATTACAATTGTCATAATTATATTAGACAAAAAGTTCGAAAAAATAAAGAAATGTGTCCTAAAGGGACTCCACTCAGCATTTGTTGCAGTGAGCAAGTCACTACAACGCTGATCTTCCGTGGAGACCGCAGTTGTGCGAATGTGCGCGACGACGCGCTGTACATAATATATTTTTATCTCATACATACTATACTTTTATCTCATTTATAAAACATTCGTATGACCAAATGCCAGTCTCAAAACTGTATGTAAAAAAAAATTAAAAATATAACTTTATTTAGGATTAACTTTGTAATACTCGTTATATATTTGTATTGGTATTCCAACAATTTCAGTTAAATAAAACTAAGCTAAGTCTAAACTTAAACCCAATCGGACAGCTTACATATTATCAGTTGTCTGCAAATTCAAAAAATATCTCTTAGCATTAACCTTAAAAGAACCCACCGAAACAGAATTACGGAGTGGTGGTGGTAAATTGTTCCAACACTTCGTTGCAGCATAACGAAAACTGCCACGGAAAGCAGCCGTCCTGTGTTGGGAGCCGATCAGACGTATTGCAAATCTTATATGCGATTTAGAGAAATTTAGTTTCTCATATAGATACGGTGGTTGTTTATTTTTGATAATACCAAATAAAAGAGAGGAAAAATGTAAAAAACGTCTGCTTGACATATTCAACATACCTACGGTTATCATTCAAAAATGGTGTGATATGTGCTCTACGTGGTACTGGAAAGCAAAACCGTACGCAGGCATTCTGAATTCGCTGCAAAAGTTTCTTGGAGCGACCTAAAAGACATTCACCAAAGACAGTGTCAACGTAATTTAATTTTGATAAGACTAGTGCTTCACAAAGTTTGATACGAAATTCAATAGACAGGTTGTGGTAAATAAACATTTTTCATTTTAATTTTTCATACGTCTAGCCGTTTAAGGATTGGGCTGACAAAGTCAGATGACTGCGACATACAGTATTTACATAAACATAATGTGTAAGGCGTGCGACCTTGCCGTGTGATATTATTATTACTCATACTTATTACTCGTGTGACTACTGATGCTACTGATCCGAAACTATTGTTTCGTTACGTTAGACACCTTCATTTTATAGTCGATTCGGAGGCGATGTCATGATGTGGGTTTAAGATGCATTAAACTATAAAACTCTTTAGAGCTCAGTGAAAAGATGTGTGTCAGAGTCAGGATCGTAGCAATTGGAAAGCGGTGGTGTCTGCCTCCCCGTCCCTCCTCCGGGAATCGGCTGTGCGGCCGTGATGTCAATGTGTGTATGTTGTATGTAAGTATGTGTGAAAATAATACTATCAATGATAACGAGTCTGTCCTATGGGGTGTGTGGAAGGCTTAACGGATTTAACACTGTTCATACATCCTGCAGCATAAAGCTATCAGCTCACCACTTGTCACGCTGAGCACATGTGCAGTCGTTATTTGGTGTTCCATGGCCTGTGGCTGTTTGTGCAGCGTCTGCGGCCCCCATTGCCTAGTCTCTGGCTAACCCTTTGGGAATAATAATAGATGCAAGTGTACGTATGTATGTTTATTTTAACAAAACATCTTTGACTTTGTAGAAAAATGTTGTTGTTGTAAGACCGTGCAGTGCAATTGACTCGTTCGTGGAATCTTTAACAAGAATTCAACATGGTGTCTCATCGATGGAGCGTATGATTAGGCATTAAACACACCGTCAGTCTAGCGGTATGTGTAATGACATCATTGTTTGTTACGGTATATAGTAAGTACATACTCAGAGTCTGATTGATAAAGGCAATCTGCATAGTCTAAAAATTAGTATCAGACGTGTATCAGACCAAAACATAAGTCCGTGAATGATAAACGAAACAGTCGAAAATATATGAACTATGTTTGAAGATTTATCAGTAATCTACTCAAACTTAGGACAGATTTTCGGCAGAGTAGATGGTAGTACGGTGGGTAGAGTTCATGGCAGAGGACTGCTTTTCCTGTCCTCATTTCCTAGTCTCTGGCCAACCCTTCGGTATAACAGTCGTGACTATATGTATGTAATTATCAGAGATGTACAAAATACTTTTCGAAAAGTATTTAAATACAAAATGCAAATACTTTTTTAATATAGTATTTAAAATGCAAGATACAAAATACTTTTGCCTTTTGTATTTAAATACTAAATACAAAATATGTATTTTCAAAATAATTTATTGAAATAAAATACTTTATGGTAAAATTACTGGTTTTCTTTATTTATATATATATATATTATTAAAGATTTTAAAATCACAAGTTCTTCAAAAAGAGCATCTGACATGTTGCGTCTGTGTGGACGCATAATCATACCACCCTTAGAGCATTCAACCAACAGGAGACGACACGCGCACTAATTTCTATGCAAAAAAGTCTGTCATTTCCTGCGGGGCAAAGGAAACACACATAGAAATTGTAAACACACTAATGCATTTTTAAATGACGTCGCTACGCACGCAAACGACAACATTGTTGAACACTAGCATAAAATAGACGCACACTATTATATTTACACACAGATTACCTGTCCGTGCACAAGTCTAACGTCATATTTATGTAAACGTCTATAGAGGTTGTCACTATCGATTAAATTTTTTCGATGTCGATTCAATTTAATTCAATTCAATTCAATGTCAAAATACAAGAAAAGATTTTTTTTAATTTAGGCTCCTGACTATTTTTTATTAACTGTACAAAGCGCGCGTGCTGCTGTACCTTCTTTACACTAGAAATTTGATTTCCTGTAATTGTGACAATATTTAATTAGACACGTATTACCTACTTTATTAGCTCTGTAATGGTAACCATTGGTTAAGATCACCAACGTGACATAGATGTCATGTTGGTGATCCTTAAATATAGGTAAATATCGCCCGCAGTGCCTATGGAAAAATAAGAAAGGTTCTTTGCAACCGAAACCTTATAATCGCCTTCCGAATACGTCTTCTCCAATGTTATATCAGGGGGGCGATCGCGCTGAACAATCTCAACCAAACTACAATTGAACCTCAGCCGTTATAGTGCTATCGCGTTTGACACACGCGATGGCGCTATATGAATTACGAAGTCAGCAGAACGGCTGCGGTTCAGTTGTGGTTTGGTTGTGATTATTTAGCGCCCCCCTGGCCTATACGGATATGAGGCTTGGACTATAAAGGAAGATCTCAGGATCTCAGACGTACAGAAGCTTTTGAAATGTTGGCATACAGACGCATGATGTCTATAATATCCTGGACTCAAAAAGTCACCAATGAGGGTGTTCTGCGACGGGTCAGCCAGAAACGTGAGCTTTTGCATGCTATCTAGCAAAGAAAAGTTGCATAATATGGGCCATGTGCTTAGACACGACAGATACGAGTTCTTGGAACCGATAATGATGGGAAAAGTTGCAGGAAAACGGATACCTGGTTGCAGAAGAAAGTAGTGGTTGCGAAACATTCGGGAGTGGACGGGAACAGCGAATGCTGCTGAATTATTTTGCCTTGCCAAAAACAAGTCCAAATATGAAGAGCTGACTGCCCTTAGGATAGCCATCCTTTAGGGTGGCTCTACAACTAGTGGATTTTGTAGTACTAGTGAATAAACTTCTTCATAAAGAAGAAGAAATATAAATAAATAATTTACACAGTACACATCAGTTTACGAGGAATTACGAATAGACATGAAGTGAGCATTTGCCACTGGTCTATAGGGGCCGTATGGTTAGATAAGATAGACACTTTGCTTTTCGTTATAGTTAAAATCGCAAGAGGATAGATTGATAGGTAGATAGTTGTATATTAAAAATGCTGCAATATTATTTTAAAAAAAAACTTGGCTACCTAACCTTAAGACTCTTAAACAGAAGGAACTGAAAAACTGAATAACATGTATTTTCATGGTTCTAAACGCCGATCAATTATTTTATGTAGTTAGTGTAGAAGTTAGTGTTAGTGTAGAGGACCCCTCTAAGAAGAGGACTATGAGTATGAAAGTAGACTAACAAAATGAAAATGAACCTTCTACATTAACTGCTCCTATTTCAAATAATTGTAAAATATTCCTATTATTTATCTGAATAAAGGTTTTTCATCTTTAAGGATTTCTTAAAGTTGGGAAAACAAAATGAGAAAACCAAACAACAATTTCAATAATCTTTATTTATAATGGAAGTATTTCAAAGAAGTAATGTTTAGTACTTTATCATAATAAAAACTTCAAACACCATATAAAAATAGATTCACAATCCTACTAAATCGTAGCGGATAGTGGCAGCTTTGACATATACATTAATTGACGTAAGTATATATGTTTTGGCAGAATTTTTGAAGAAGCTCTTCTTCATGTTGACATTTAGCTTACTAAACAAAAAAAGTATCTCACAATCTCGCTAGATAACAAACTCTTTTTGTGCAGATGTTTTGAGAGCCTTGATTGTGCATCTAGTTTTTCTAAGTGATCGAAGAGTAAAGACCTTAAATTGTGAAAACGGGAGTAGGCACGGCACACTTTTTCAATCTTGTTATTGGATTGCATAAGTTTGAAAATGCTGTGAGCAAGTGTACTAGTGCGCTTAGGAGTCCACGAAACATGATTTCCACAAACTCGGATCCAAACATCTCGAATAATTACATCTTTTGGTTGGAAATCTGAAAAATTAATAACAAGAATAAACATTATGATGAAGTCGATAGATATCGATATTTTGTACTGTCGTATCTCTAGAACTGTTTCAGTGTGCCAATGTAATGAAATAAAATTTTCCTAATTTCGGGATAAATGACGGGCTGTAAATATAATATATTAATGAAGTAGACTGATCATATACATACAGTTTAATAGTATTGATAATTTTTAAAGCAATTTAGTTAAGAGCGTTTACGCCGAGCGCGAGACCTCAAGTTTAGGTTTTTAAGTCCAAATATCACGCACACAGAAGCGAGCTGTGAGCGCGCGCGACTGTGTGTAGAATAGGCTAGTTCTGCTCACTGTAGTCAAACTCACTCACTTTGATCCGTTAGATCGAATTTGCTTTTTCGTAATAGGTACTTCGATTATTTTTTTTTAATATGGGCGTAAGTAATGCATGAAATATGTAAGTATAATATTATATTGCATGTATTTTTATTAAACTTGCAATGTATGTGTCTTGTTCGGGTGGAATTTTGCAACTCAATTTTGACCCACTTCCCGTTTACTGATTGAGCTAAAAATTTGCATACATGTGTAAATCGCGTGACAATGCAAATTTGTGATTGACATGGTGCTGATCTGATGATGGAGATGGAAGGTGGCCATTGAAACTTTGCAATAAAATAGCACAACCTAATTGAGTTTGGGCTCGTTTGAATCGTCTTGACGAGTAGTTTGTCTTTCAATGGTAACCAGGGTCTGATGATGGAGCTGGATGGTGGTCATAGGAACTCTGTAATAAAACGAAGCAACCCCATCGAGTTTCGGCTTGTCTCATTCGTCTTGACGAGTCCTTTGTTTTTAAATGGTTACCAAGGTCTGATCTGATGATGGAGCTGAAAGGTGGTCATAGGAACTCATTGAAGAAACGACGCAACCCCATCGAGTCGCGGCTCGTTTGATTCATCTTGACGAGTACTTTGGTGCTAGATGGTAACCAGAGTCTGATGATGGAGCTGGAAGATGGCCATAGGAACTGAGTAATTAAACAACATAATAACCCCATCGAGTAAGCTGATGTTGGAGCTGGAAGATGGCCATAGGAACTCAGTAAACAACATAACCCCATCGAGTAAGGGCTTGTTTAAATCGTCTAGACGAGTACTTTGCTGTTAGATGGTAAACAGGGTCTGATGATGGAGCTGGAATGTGGCCATTGGAACTTCGCAATGAAATAACACAACCTAATCGAGTTTGGGCTCGTTTAAATCTTCTTGACGAGTAGTTTGTCTTTCAATAGTAACCAGGGTCTGTGATGGAGCTGGATGGTGGTCATAGGAACTCTGTAATAAAACGACGCAACCCCATCGAGTTTCGGCTCGTCTCATTTGTCTTGACGTCACAAACAACAAAAAAGGTTGAAGGTCGAAGACTAGTAGATTTTCAATACTTTTTGGACCAAATTAAAATACTTAGTAACCACAATAGAGCCACAGGATGTACAATTGATAATTTACAAAGGATAAAAGAGCATAAAGTAGACTTATTATCTACATTTTTAATGAAGTATAACATTTAACTTTAGATAAGTTTAAGAATCATTTAAAATCTTGTTTACATAAGAAAGATCAAAGTGTTTTTAGTTGACAATACAGCCTGGTCATAATTATATTTTCACATTATAGTTTCTTAGTCAATTATTTTTATAACTAATTAATTTACGCTGATATGATAGCCTTTAACAGCAGTGTCTTACAGACAAAGGTACCTACTCAAAATTTATGTTGAGTTTAAAGTAAGTATTGCTCGATATAAAATAAAATAAACAACGTCTTACAGTATCTCTGAAACAAGAAAAAGTAAGACTTTTCAATACTACCAGTAAAAAATAAGATTGCAAGAGCAGACCAGCCTCCACAGGCGGCACCCGTTCACGAGTATGACATGTGAATCAGCCATCGCTTCGTTTAACCATGTTTGAGGGAACGTAACGACCCGACGCACATGCCACCACCGCAGAGACACTTTAAGAGGGCATGACACACTCGAGCAACTCCAACGAAAGTAAGAGAACAATACTTTAAACGCAACATAAGTTTTGAGTAGGTACCTTTGTCTGTAAGACACTGCTGTTAAAGGCTATCATACCAGCGTAAAATTAATTAGTTATAAAAATAATTGACTAAGAAACTATAATGTGAAAATATAATTATGACCAGGCTGTATTGTCAACTAAATACACTTTGACCTTTCTTATGTAAACAAGATTTTAGATGATTCTTAGACTTATCTAAAGGTAAATGTTATACTTCATTAAAAATGTAGATAATAAGCCTACTTTATGCTTTTTTATCACTTGTAAATTATCAATTGTACATCCTGTGCCTCTATTGAGGTTACTAAGTATTTTAATTTGGTCCAAAAAGTATTGAAAATCTACTAGTCTTCGACCTTCAACCTTATTTGTTGTTTATGGAACCTCATCTTCGATAACCTGAAATGAAAATACATTTTAATTTCTTTCTTTCTAGCCAAACTACTCGACAAGACGAATCAAACAAGCCGAGACTCGATGGGGTTGCGTCGTTTCTTTACTGAGTTCCTATGACTACCTTTCAGCTCCATCATCAGATCAGACCCTGGTAACCATCTAAAAACAAAGTACTCGTCAAGACGAATGAGACGAGCCAAAACTCGATGTGGTTGTGTCGTTTTATTACAGAGTTCCTATGGCCACCTTCCAGCTTCATCAGCAGACCCTGGTTACCATCTAGCAGCAAAGTACTCGTCTAGACGAATTAAACGAGCCCTTACTCGATGGGGTTATTACGTTGTTTAATTACTCAGTTCCTATGGCCATCTTCCAGCTCCACCATCAGACCCTGGTTACCATCTAGCACCATAGTACTCGTCAAGATGAATCAAACCAGCTGAGACTCGATGGGGTTCCGTCGTTTCTTAAATGAGTTCCTATGATCACCTTTCAGCTCCATCATCAGATCAGACCCTGGTAACCATCTAAAAACAAAGTACTCGTCAAGACAAATGAGACGAGCCGAAACTCGATGGGGTTGCGTCGTTTTATTACAGAGTTCCTATGACCACCATCCAGCTTCATCATCAGACCCTGGTCACTATTGAGACACAAACTACTCGTCAAGACGATTTAAACGAGCCCAAACTCGATTAGGTTGTGTTATTTCATTGCAAAGTTCCAATGGCCACATTCCAGCTCCATTATCAGACCCTGGTTACCATCTAACAGCAAAGTACTCGTCTAGACGATTTAAACGAGCCTTTACTCGATGGGGTTATGTTGTTTAATTACTCAGTTCCTATGGCCATCTTCCAGCTCCATCATCAGACCCTGGTTACCATCTAGCACCATAGTACTCGTCAAGATGAATCAAACCAGCCGAGACTCGATGGGGTTCCGTCGTTTCTTTAATGAGTTCTTATGACCACCTTTCAGCTCCATCATCAGATCAGACCCTGGTAACCATCTAAAAACAAAGTACTCGTCAAGACGAATGAGACGTGCCGAAACTCGATCGGGTTGCGTCGTTTTATTACAGAGTTCCTATGAGCACCATCCAGCTCCATCATCAGACCCTGGTAACTATTGAGAGACAAAATACTCGTCAAGATGATTTAAATGAGCCCAAACTCGATTAGGTTGTGTTATTTCATTGCGAAGTTCCAATGGCCACATTCCAGCTCCATTATCAGACCCTGGTTACCATCTAACAGCAAAGTACTCGTCTAGACGATTTAAACGAGCCCTTACTCGATGGGGTTATGTTGTTTAATTACTAAGTTTCTATGGCCATCTTCCAGCTCCAACATCAGCTTACTCGATGGGGTTATTATGTTGTTTAATTACTCAGTTCCTATGGCCATTTTCCAGCTTCATCATCAGACTCTGGTTACCATCTAGCACCAAAGTACTCGTCAAGATGAATCAAACGAGCCGCATCTCGATGGGGTTGCGTCGTTTCTTCAATGAGTTCCTATGACCACCTTTCAGCTCCATCATCAGATCAGACCTTGGTAACCATTTAAAAACAAAGGACTCGTCAAGACGAATAAGACGAGCCTAAACTCGATGGGGTTGCGTCGTTTTATTACAGAGTTCCTATGACCACCATCCAGCTCCATCATCAGACCCTGGTTACCATTGAAAGACAAACTACTCGTCAAGACGATTCAAACGAGCCCAAACTCGATTAGGTTGTGCTATTTTATTGCAAAGTTTCAATGGCCACCTTCCATCTCCATCATCAGATCAGCACCATGTCAATCATAAAATTGCATTGTCACGTGATTTACACATGTATGCAAATTTTCAGCTCAATCTGTAAACGGGAAGTGGGTCAAAATTGAGTTGCAAAATTCCACCCGAACAAGACATACATACATTGCCAGTTAAATAAAAGCTAGTAATAATTTACTCACCAAAGTACTAAGATTTGCAAATCAAGCTATAAATTTGCACTATCTTCAAACTTACGGAAAGGTCGACAACCGCGCCGGGCAGAGCGTCGAGCGACGTGACCACTCTCTCAGAGGCCTCGCGGCGGACTGATTTGAAGCGAGTGGAGCGCAGGGTTTTGTAGTAGTTTTAGAGCAGTTTTAAAATATTCATAGAAAAATTATAGAGCTTATTTAGTAAAAACAATTTTGTTAAAATTTTAAATAACACTTTTTTCTATAGTATAAAGCTTTTATCTTCTAAAATATATTTAGTACATTGGAGAAAACAATCACTTTATCACCTATAATTTCTTTAAAAATTCACAATGTTTGGAATTTTATAGTTTTTGTTAGTAACCAAAATCAAAAAATGTTTTCAACAAACTATTTTGCTGAGGATCTTTCAAATTGAAATAAAAATGTTGTTATTAGATTTGTTAGTAATTTAAACACATTTTTAAGCTTCGAAGTTGACGCGGAAAGTCAATTTATGAAAACCTCTGTTCAGTTATCTCGTTATAAATTCCAAAATATCCATAAATTTAAAAATGTTTTCAACAAACTATTTCGACTACAAGATCGCCTAATGATATAAGTATTTAACATATTTGTAAAGTAAGTATTAACAGATATTAAGAGGTTTAAAAAGTACAGTTTTTGAGCAAAACGGCGCAAAAGGACGTAAACGCTCTTAAAAAAGACTGAAGAAAATGAAAATAAGTAACAATTAATAAATAGTTATCTATCATTCATTTAATTAGCATCCATAGTGAAAAATAGTTTTAACAATAATGAACGGGACATAAAAGTAGTTTTTTAATGTTAGCACGTTTAACTTTAAAAGTTACGCAAAGTTGCAGATTGTCGTTCTAGTGGCAACACTTTTTGATTGACAATATTTTTCAGTTTATTGCAAATTTAGTGCATTTATCAATAGTATAAAGACAAAATAATACTTACAGATGAAAAGTAACGCTATCCTTTTGTACATTTGATGTATCTGTTCGCTTTTTGCACGAAAAGACGTTGCAATTTGGCATTATTTGCTCCCGTCGTAACGCGTCAACTGTGACATGCAAATGGTGCAGTGACACGCGAAAACTAGTTTTATATAACGGGTATGACCATTGGGCATACCCTTTTGGCAGAGGGGAACGTCTGCCAGTGGCGTCTCCTGTTGGTTGAATGCTCTAAGATACCACCATACGAAAATAGCCTTTCCACTGGTGCTGAACTCGGGAGACAAGTGTTGTACCGTAAAAACACTTTTTTATAGTTGGATATAGTAACTGTCGGCGTTAGGTTAGATATAAAACGTAACCGAGGCAAAATGAAATGGAAAAGGCGCGTACGGCGTAATGACATGTAAACAGTGTTGCCAACTCTGAATGTCATTTAGTGCTAAAACTATGTCGAAATGTACTAAAAACGTGCAGTCTTAAAAAAATGGTGCTAAATAAAAAAAACGTCACAGTCCGATTTAAATGTTTTTACTATTATTATAGTTGTACAGTAAACAATTTTGAAATCTAAAGATTTTTATTAACATAGAATAGATTTAAATGTCAATTAGCACACAAAACGACCAAATTAACTTATGATATGATCGAAGCTTATATTTATATTACATACTTGCCACAATGCCCACAATAATGTCATCTTTTTTGTAGTGCTGTTTACGTACCGGTTTTTGGAACGAAGTTCCTTATCGCGCGTTGTGAAAAGGGGCTAGACGGAAAAAATTCTTACGAAAAGTTGTCACGCCACTTTTTGCTAGTAAGCTGTGCGGCAAACGTAAATCATTATTTCGTCGCTCACTTGTCGCCTGGTTGGCGTAGTGGTTTGCGCATCGGACTCACCCGTATGAGCGCCGTGGATCCTGAGATCAAATACTACCACGAGTTGATTTTTTGTTCATCATAATTTTTTTATTTTTTAGTTGTATATTATTATGAACACAGTTAAAGGTACACACACATTTAAATAAATACTTACACTTTTTTTGTTAACTTTATTTTTATTATCTACTTGTAATTTGGAACAAAGCTTTTTTGATTGCCATCAGCCGCGGCGTGGCGTGTGACCGCACGACAACACAGAAAAACGATGTTTCGTAGTCCCCTCAAATCATATTTTAATATTACAATATCAGAACGTATGTATTTAGCAAGCCGTGCGTGTTCTAACCTATACGCTGTTGTGTTAACGAAGTAAAATAGAATCCCAAACATATGTTTCCTACTTCAGTTACCACAAGCCAATTATTACGAGAATTGAGCCTACATTATATTTGTTAATAATAAAAAAAAATATTATTATGACTTAAAAAAATAAAATTTTATTACAATTCCTTCACTAATCAATCGAAAGGAACTTCGTTCCAAACTTGAGAGGTGTCCATTGACACCTCTCAAGTTTTTTATAAATATATTTTTCTATTTCTGTATTTTTAATTGTCATTTATACATTTATACATTCATAATCACTTAAATACGAATCGTTAAAATAACGTATTATTGCCCACACGGCATATTGTTTAAATACAATTTGTTTTGGCATTTTTTTAAAGACATTTCGAGCGAACAACACAGAAATAATGAAATAGCTGCCAACACTGCAAAACATAACAGTGACTTTGAGGATTGTCAAGTGGGGTCCCTCATATCATATATTATTGGTCAGGTTTTATATGCGTTTTGTTTCATCTGTCATTTTGCGCATAGACTTTGAAAGCTGCTGCGCCACTAGTGGACATTTTTTGTTTTTACTGAATCGCGGAATGCTTAAAATGAAGCTAAGAATAAAAAAGTATTTTGTATTTTACAAAGCATTTTACAAATACAAAATACGTCTCGAATAGTATTTCAAATAAAATACAAAATACTTTTAAAAAAAAGTACTTAAATACAAAATCCAAAATACGTATTTTGTATTAGTATTTTAAATACAAGTATTTCAAATATGTCACAACTCTGGTAACTATGTATGTCATCCAAGAATAAGCCAGTCATTACTCGTATATCGCAAATCTATTGTTAACCAATCAGCAATGCAGATGGCTATATCTCTCGCGGTTAATGATCCTCGACTCGTCGGCTAGTATTGCGGTATCGCGTTACATCGTCGGGGATGCGAACGTCGCCGCCGCCACCACACGCCGGAACTATGTTGGCGCGCTGCCAGCTGCCTATCTAGGACCTAACTATTACGCGACACATGGTTTAGCAAGGCTGGGGAATGCCAACTGGTTTTAATGAAAGCCGGGTTGTTTTATACAAATATCATCTTACCTAAAGACTAGATTGTTGTGTTCCGACAGCTTAGAGATATTAAGATAGGAAGTTCCTCAGTAGTTGAGGATTCCGGCTGATTCGCGTGTCCACCTTCGGCCTAAACGCCACTTACCATCAGGTGCTTGCTTACCCTTAGCAGTCCCGTAGATAAAAAATAAAAACAATAAGTACTACCCGAAAAAAACTGTTTTTAATGTTTGTATTACCTAGTTTAGGCGAGTTTTATGGCGTTTGTTTGCGATAATATCCATTGTATTCTTTAAAATACTCGTAGTATAGGTAAAATATAGAAATTAATAAGTAAAAAAGCGTAGCCTTAACATTCTGTCCTACTGCTAGGCACCCAAAGTCCACCAATTTGGTGATCACAAAAATCAAAAAATCCGAAACACACTATGCCCTACCGACCTGGGAATTCCAGGAACTGTGGGATATCGGGCTGTGTGACCTAAAATAACTCTTTCTTTTCAATGATTTTGCAGCTAATAAACATTCTATGTAAGCAAGCAATAACACCTCCACATAGTGAATTGAACACCGACCTTCAGAGAGGAATATATTATAACAGCTCGCTCGTATCAGAAACATCTAGGTAATTAATATCATTAAAGAAGCATTTTGTTTGTTACTCGACCACGCGGAAACGCATGGAAGCAGTTTTACATAAATTGGTTCACATAAGCACATAAGGTAATCTAACAGGCATCAGGCATCAGGCAGCCTCAATGGGCGATTTTCCGAGATTCAAAAAAAAAAGAAATTGGTTCGTAAATGACTTCATAGATGGCGCTTAGCATAGATTAGTATGGCGCTTAGTAAAAGGCGGGTTCATGAAGTGCACGTGTATGGCTGCGTAATATTTATTCTATTCCAAAATAGAAATAGGTTCTGGATGTCCTGAATATAAATAGGTAAGTAAATTCTATTTTTTTATTCTTTTGGTAGACAAGTAAAAGTGTAGAATTTATTACAGCCCATAAGTAGCCCAGCTTTCATAAAACGACATCTATCGAGTGTTTTTGAACTAATTTTTACTTTTTAATTTGGGCTGTCAGAAAATCGCCCATTGTAAACATTAAAATATTACTTGGTCGGGGAAGTTCCCGGTAGAGCAGTTTTGGGCGATATTCGCTTGCGCTCCATTCCAGCCGCGCCTACGAACCGTAGCGTGCGCGTAGGCAGTGTGCAAGGGAATATCGCCCTAAAGTGGTCGGCCGGGCACTTCCTCCTCGACCGTATCCATACCATATACACACTATCCTGGCCCAATTAAGCCTAAGCTGAACAGATCATCTTGCAATTGAATGTCTCTCGCTTGTTGTTGTTTGAGCTGTGTGGCGGCGCCTTTATAAGGATACTACCAATACCAACGCATCTCCTCTCTTGGGTGTCGTAAAGCTACCAACGGATTACTGCCCACACATCGAACGGCATGGCGCGGCGATAGGCTCACCACCTATCACGCTGAGCACGTGTGCAGTTGTTATGGCGTACCGTGGAGTGCGGCACAGCTCCTGCGGCCCATTGCCGAGTGCCTGACTGACCCTTGCGTGAGTGTAGGTATGTCGTTATCCACCGCAGTCATATTCCCTAGGCCGTTGAATAATATCTGATTATGATGGCGGATAGGAGGTCGCATAGAAACCCTTGCGTAATCGCCACTTTCGTTTTCGCCGGCACCGGTTTGGGCCAAAACGTGTCCCACACACGGATTTATGGTAAAAGTGAATGCTTAGAAGTTTTTAATACCTTGATAATATGCTTAATTATAAGTTAGTATGTTTGTTTTGACATCAAAGATTACATTTTTTCTTGTTGCGAACAAATTACAAATTGGAAGATGTTGAAAAAAATTCCATGAGCAGGATTCTAGCCGGCGGGCTGGATATTACCAAGGGATAGCTTAATTGGAAGAACACTTGACCTGACCTGGAATGACAGAAGGGTGCAGGTTAAAAAAAATAAAAAAACATTGTAATTATTTAAATAACATGTATAAATGTAAGTATTTACGAGTTCTCTCCATGTACTCGTAGGTACTCATATTAAGGCATGCAAATAATCGACAAGTTTTGATATTCGAATATTCGGTTTCATTAAGAAAGTGATGATTATTTACATATTTAAGTATTTTCTTTAAACTCACTCTCCATCTACCACCACACCCGTCTAAGAAGCGTGTAGGTTTTGTCATCATAATTAGAACGCGTCAGCCCACTGCAGGATATAGGCTTCTCCCAACGCATGCTACTAAGCCCGATCCTTATGCCGCCACGCCAGCCATTGCTCACCTCTCCAAAAAACATCCACCCCAGCGGTAGTCGGTCTACCTGCTATTATGAGCAGATTCTTTGAACTATGTTGGTAACTAAGGTTCTCCGGCGAATTTATTTTGTTCTCGATTCGATTCTTTGAATGACACCGAGCAAATCTCTCTCTATAGCTCTGTCGACTTACTTTCGATTTGTGGACCAGTCTACCATGAGTTTCACGTCTCAGCACTGTATGTTAAGAGCGGTAGCGACACACTGATTAATACTTTCGTCTTCAAGCTTCAGGCTTTCAGGCTTCGCGACTAAAAGACCAGACGGAGTTTATGAAACGTTGCCAGTTTTTTTTTTACCGATGTAGTTTTATCCTATTTGAATTGTTAGCTTATATAGGTAAACATATTCAAAAACAACTTCTAGAGCATTAACAACAATTAGAGCACTGTTAACAGCAACCAATCCCAGATCAGTATTTTGTTGTAAATCCAGCGTCTCAGCGATAATGATGATTTAGTCCACAAATCTCAAGTGTGGGATGTTCTTCTTATGCTGTTGTAACTTATGTTGATGCTTCATACTTTTCAGTTCAGTCCAGTGTCTTTAAGACACCTTCCAAACAGTTTTGAAGATATAATGTCTACCTGTCGCATTCCTCGACGCAAGAGGGATAATGTTCAGTTTGCTGTACTGGACAGTTATCGTTATGGCTTCTCATCTCAACATTTTGAGAATAATTATATTATTACCAGTCAAGTTGGCATCGTTGTAATGATTCTAGAACTGATCAGGTTTTCAATAGAGCCAACATTTTTTTCTCAAACGTCATGCACAGAGGCCGATTTTATACTTCTGGTATATGCATAATCTGCCGTATGTGTGAATCTGGTTTATGGTGTCATATCCTCTTCGAAACCAGCATGCTCAAGAGGTTGGACTTGGAACCCTTCAAGTCTACGCGAGAGACGATAAAAAATTGTGTCTTAATTAATATAAAATGTTCAATTAATATTTTAACCGATCATGGTATGTTTTTCATTTGGAAGTGAGGTCTTACGAATCTGAGGGCCTCTGAGACGTCTTTCAATGAGCACCAAAGATTATTTCAAATATATTTAGTTTAAAAAATTACTCTTTGTCATTCAAAACTTGCAGGTGGTTTCAATGTTATCTCCAATGGCTTTGTTTTTATTTTAGAATCGTCGTATCGGAAAACAAAGGAAACTTTACTGAAATAAAATTATTCGAATATCACTGATTTGTTATTCTAATATTTTTCCTCGACAAGCATTCCAATAATTCGAATATTCGTTGCATGCAATACTACTAACGTGTTAAGCTACTTCTGAGGCCGACTAAACCTATCGGGGTTCATTTGTATTTGTATCGAGCAAACAGTAGCAGGTAGCATTAAGACAAGACTCATTACTATCACTAAGGCGATATTAACTGGAGTGCAGCCGAGCCCCCCAGCCCTAGCCCCCGGGGCCCGGAGCCTCGAGGCGGGGCGTGTCAGCTCGTAACCTCACCTCTTCACAGGGCAAACACTCCGGTCAATCTACACAATGGATTATACACCTTAACCTGCTGGGGTACACTTGATATTGCATTTAGGGGCAATTGTGGTTGAATCAAAACAATAGTGGTTGGGGAACCAATGTTTTTAACGTACGAAGAGTGTGCGTGTACCTACGTTGTGTGATGATCCCTATGCTCATATCTTTTATTAAATAAACCTATTCAACAAACATGCGACATAGTGTCTTTTAAAGTTCACGTGAACGCTACACATTGAAAATATTGAAATTAAGCACATTTTTGTATGAAAATAACAATATTTCTAATCTATTTGTTTTTATCATGACATTTAATCCGTGCTCTGTCGTTGGTCAATCTCCTAGTACTTATACTGGATCCTTGGAGTATAATTCTTAAGCCTTAACATTCGCCACTCCAGTATTTTAGTGGGAGTTGCCTACAGTCCAAGAATCAACGTAAACTATTTTGATTCATTTGAGACCACCCTTGAATCCCTTAGCTCTTCTTACGATCATGTAATTTTGATGGGTGATCTTAATACTTGTCTTCTGAAGAATAACTCTCGGTCCTCACGCCTAAATTCTATTGTAACATCTGTCAACTTTGAATTGCTCCCACTCACAGCCACCCATCATTCTCCTAATGCCCAGCCCTCTCTCTTAGACGTACAGATAGTCTCTTAACCAGATTCAGTCTTATTACATGGACAAACTACCGCTCCTTTCTCGTATCATGACCTCTTATATTTATCCTATCTGTACGCACCCCCAAACCTAAAACCAAAGTCATTTTTCAGCGTAGTTTTGGTAGTATTTGTGTGGATCGCTTGAGAGATGACTTTTCTAGGGTGGATTGATCTGCCTTGTTCGCGGCTGACACAGTAAATGAGAAGGTTACAAATCTTAACACACAGCTTAAACAACTCTTTGATTCTTATGCCCCTCTCAGACCAGTGCGCGTTAAACATTTGCCTGCGCCTTGGCTCACACCTGTGATTAGGAAAGCCAAATCATTACTAAAAAGATTTCCGAATGACGAAAATTTAAGCTCCTACAAGCGGCTGCGCAATTGCTGCAATCGACTTTGCCGGGATGCCAAACGTCGATATATTCATTCTGCGGTAGAGGGCTTACCTCCAGGTAAAATCTGGAAGTTTTTGCGATCGCTTGGCGTGGGTAAAGATAGCGGCGGTACTGGTGAATTACCTGACCTTAATCACCTTAATAAGCATTTTACCATCTCACCGGTTACTGTTACGGATACCACCAAGGCAGCCACGCTTACTTATTTAGACACAGTGGACCGTCCTGACTGCGAGCCGTTTTCATTTCGTGAAATCACTGTGGGGGAGGTTAGGAAGAGTATCCAATCCATTACTTCCAAGGCTGTGGGCGAAGATGGCATTTGCCGTGACATGCTGATGCCTATCCTGGATGACGTTGTGCATATTATCACACACATTCTAAACCACTCTTTGGCAACCCTATTCCTACCATTCCTGTCTAAGATCCTGGAAAGCGCTGTTCACAAACAATTGTTCTCTTTTGTCTCCCATCACAATTGAATAAGTCCGTATTAATCCGGTTTTCGTCCTGGCCACAGCACCGTAACTGCCCTATTAAACGTCACTGACGATATTCGCCACGCCATGGATAACCGGATGTTCACGGTTTTTGTTCTACTGGACTTCAGCAGCGCTTTCAATTCCGTTGATTATGACATCCTCCTTGCCATCCTTCACTCGCTTAACCTTACCCCTGCAGTGATTGCTTGGTGTTCGGATTACCTTCGCAATCGTCACCAGAGAATCAGGAGTGATGATTTATTTTCTGATTGGGCCCCACTTACTGCAGGTGTGCTACAGGGTGGGGTGCTTTCACCTCTCCTCTTTACATTATTCATTAATGAGCTCGGTAAAGTAATATCTTGTCCATACCACTTATACGCTGACGACTTGCAGCTTTACAAACATTCAGATGCAGACAATATTCACTTAGCTATCGAAGCTCTTAACGAAGATCACTGTGCTGTAAAGGAGTGGGCAAAGGCGTTTGGATTACTTGTGAATCCAACTAAATCGCAAGCAATGATCGTTGGTAGCGGCAGACTATGCGATAAACTGGATCTAAATACCCTCCCCAAAGTTACTTATGATGGAGTGCATCTTGCATATGCGGAGAAGACAAAAAATCTTGGCCTTATTATTGACCGTACTTTGTCTTGGACGTCACAGGTCAACGAAGTGAGTCGGCGAATGCACTACTCTTATCATTCTCTCAAGCAACTTCAGTTTTTCTTACCGTACAATACCAAAATTATGCTTGCTCAGTCGCTTCTTCTCCCTCATCTCGACTATGCCGATGTGTGTTACTTGGATGCTACTGAAGAGCTGTTGAACAAACTAAAGCGCTTGCAAAATCTGGCTATTCGGTTCATATTTAGCCTTCGCAAATTAAAATTAAAAAATTAAAATTTGTTTATTTCATACAAATTCAGTACAAACAATAATCTAAGGTTGGGACCAACCTAGTAAGTATAATAATAATTCCTGTTGGAGGAGGTCCCGCTCTTCCATAGCAATAGGTGGCGTACGTATTATAAAAACAAAGTTATAAAATAAATTAGGACTAACAGCTAAACTGAGGTATGTGTTTTTTGTGTGAGTGAGTGTTCTAAGATTGATTTGAGCGCGCGTGCGTGTTTGTGTGAATGTGTGTCTGTGGGGGTGAGTGTGTATGCCTGTATGAACGTGCCCACGCGTGTTTTTGTACATGTAGATGTTTGAAATAGAAATTCAAGCGAATATAATATATATTAAAAAATATATAAACAGGCGAAGCAATGTATCTGATACCGTTTGCCCAGCCCTACGAATCTTATTCTTGGGATCGGTTTAAATAAACCACTAGGCTATCGTACCAGGTACTGATTCGAGTAATTTTTCTGTCTCACTATACCCTATTGTTGCCAGACCCTTAATTAAAGTTTTTTTACATTCGTGATGCTGTAAACAGTAAATTTTATATTTCTTGTGCAATTTGTTATAAAGGCGAGCAGATTGGGATCGAAATTGACGCTTAGCAAAAGAAGTTTTACAATTATGAATCGGAGCCACTTTGTCTTGTCTTCTCCCCAAAAGTAAGTAAGGATCAAATGGAAATGATTTATGCAGCTTTAACACTGTGGTTACGATATAAAGCTTCCTAATCGAAAGTACATCACAGATGCCATAAAGTTCATCAGTGGGAAATCTGTAAGGTTTAAAAAACATAGTTTTAAGTAAACCTCTTTGCGCCCTTTCGGCTTCAAGGATCTTAGTTTTAGTGGCACCGCCCCATATAGGTAAGCAATATCCTATAACAGATTGAGCCAATGCAAGGTATATACGACATAACAATTTGTGAGAGGTCACGTGTCTTAGCGTTTTAAAAATCCAAGTTAATTTTCTTATCTTGCTACTTATGTATTCAAGCTGCTGATGCCAGGATAGTCGTTGATCAATAATGACTCCTAGATACTTTGTAGAATCGACGCAACCAATGACAGTACATCCGCAGTTTTCTGTATTAATATTGTGACAGAAGTGTAATTTAAGTTTTAGGTCGGGGGGCGGTAGCGATCTTTTGTCAATAGCAAAAGTGATATAATTTGTCTTGGATATATTTAGGGTTAGCAAGGACAACCTAAGCCAGTTTGCCACTTTCATGAGTCCATTTTCTGCAACTTTAAATACAGAATTCGAGGAGGAGCCACTAAACACTATGGCAGTATCATCTGCATACGAAATTAAACGACCGCCTACAATCTCAAGGTTAGTTAGATCGTTTAGGTATATAAGAAATAATGTAGGGCCAAGTACGCTTCCCTGAGGAACACCATACATTATTTTGGACTCGCAACTTGTATGATTGCCGATTTTTACACACTGTGAACGCCCCTGCAGGTAATCAGTCAATAATTTCAGCGGGCCACCCCAAATACCTACTTTTTCCATTTTTTCCACAAGGATGGGAACAGACACGGTATCAAAGGCCTTTTTTAGGTCGATGAATACCGCTAACGTCTTTTGCCCATTATCTAGATGTTTCGTAACCAAAGATGACAGTGCTAACACAGCGTCTTCTGTGGACTTTGCTTGTCTGAACCCGAATTGCGCGTTGGACAATATCCCAAATTTTTCGAGGTAGCTAATAACACGTGAGTTAATCAACTTTTCAAGGATCTTAGATATTGCAGGCAAAACAGAGATAGATCTATAGTTACCAACTTCTTTTTTATCACCACCCTTGTGAACAGGTGTCACTATTGATTTTTTTAGTAAAGTAGGGAAAACGCCTTAGAATAGAATAGAATAGAATAGAACATTTTATTGCATAACTGTTACATTGTATCTTATTACTAGGTGTAATTGTAATAGTTGGTCCTAACAGTTACCCATATCGGGCATTACAATAAGTATATATAACTATAAGATAACCATGCCATATTAATTAATTATTACATAATCGAGTATAATCCAGGAGCATTGTATAATATATTGAATATAAATTAGAGATAATCATGCCATATTAATTAATTATTACCTACGTAATATAATCCAGGAGCAATGTAGGTATAAATATTAAATAAAAATTAGAATAACAAATTAACAACAATAGCTATGTCAAAATTACAATTATATAAAAGCAAAATATTCGTGCAGGTCATAATAGTACATTATGATATTAGTGCGGTAAGATGAAAATTACAGCCGAGGCGATATTGCTAGACCGAGCCGTAGGCGAGGGCTACAAGAAAGCAGAGGCTGTAATTATCAAAGCGCACGTATGCCATACGACGTTTTATAACATATTTGTGAGGATAAAAAAAATCCGAAAATGACTGCGTTTTTTGTTGTTTTTTCTAGTGCATGAATCTTTGGTAAACCAACATATATTTTTCTTTGTCCAACAGCATAGAGCGTAGATGGGCTCATCAAAATAATACCACCAACCCCTCTCTTCCCTTAGGTGTCGTAAAAGGCGACTAAGGGACTAAACACTGCACATACATCCAACAGCATAGAGCGGCGATGGGCTCATCAAAATAATACTACCTACCCCTTTCTTCCTTTGGTTGTCGTAAAAGGCGACTAACGGACTAAAGACTGCATATACATCCAACAGCATAGATCAGCGATAAGCTCATCAAAATAATACTACAAACTTTTCTCTTCCCTTCGGTGTTGTAAAAGGCGACTAACGGACTAAAGAATGCACATACATCCAACAGCATAGAGCGGCGATGGGCTCATCAAAATAATACTACCAACCCCTCTCTTCCCTTGGGTGTCGTAAAAGCTACTAACGGGCTAAAGGCGTATGTTGTCCATAGATTCAAATGATAACTAATTTTTAAATTTCATTACCGCACTAGTGCGAAACTTATTACATTACGATACTGAAATCGGTGTAATAAGAGCTTCTTACCGAGCAAATGTGTTATAAAATACATTACAAAATAGCCATTCCTTTAACGTTTTCTTAAAAATACGCTCAGGAACTTGTTTAATATGTATAGGTAATTTATTGTAAACACAGACAGCAGACACGTGGGCACTCTTTTCAAAAATAGCCGATCTAACTCGTGGTAAATAAAGGTCATCAAAATATTTTCTAGTCGTTTTTCTAACTTTCATTTTAGACTTCTTTGGAAATATATGATTGTTACTTCGTACAAATAGGCAAATTTCTAAGATATATATGGCGGTTAAAGTTAATATCTTTTTCTCTTTAAAAATGGCACGCAAGGACTCGTCATATTTTATTCTAAATATTGTTCTTAAGCATCTTTTTTGTAACAGGAAGGTACTATTTACATTGACTGAGTTACCCCAAAATATTATCCCGTAGCTTAGGACGGAATAAACGTTTCCATAGTAGGCGTTGATCGCTACCTCTACAGATGATACGTCAACCAACACCGATAAAGCGTAACACAGGCCATTGATTTTTTTATTAATTTTTTCAATATGGAGTTTCCAGTTTAAATGACTATCTAAGACTATGCCCAAAAACTCTTTATTTTCGACTTCATCTATTTTTGTGTTGTTAAGTTCAATATTTAGATCAAGTGAATCCCTTTTGTAGTTTCTAAATTGAATATAATTAGTTTTTAGTAAATTTACTGTCAAATTTTAAGAATTGAGCCAATTTGTTAAATTTATTAATGTCTGGCATATATCATTTTCAAAGTCACTCAAACTGACATCAACATTTCTTACGAATAAAATTGATGCGTCATCTGCAAACATTACACACAAGTGTTTAGTAATATCCGGTAATTCGTTTATATATATGAGAAACAAAAGAGGCCCTAAAAAGTTCTTGTCTAAAGCAAAGGTTTGCAAGGTGACTGATAATGGGAACCACAATGGGCTTAATCATCTTAAGAAACTTGGTTTGAATACCGTCCCACCCTGCGGCACTTTCGGATTTTAAACTTGAAAGTATGGCATCGACTTCTGCAGGATCGGTGTCTATAAGGACAAAGGATCCCAGCTGTGAGGTTGTGTTGGGTGTCCAGTCCAGACTAGCAGGGCTTAAGGGGCTATCTGCAATTTCCTCAGCAAGTTGCTTACCAACGTTAGCAAAGAATTGATTAGCGTGATTAACAGAGTCTATCGGAGAGTTCTTAATACTTAGAAATATGACCATATTTCTGAGTTTCGTGCTAAATTAAAATGGCTCCCAATCCGACGTCGCCGAGATATGCACATCCCTCATTACCTTCGTTCCCGTTTTACTCTCTTACCAGTCACTTCCCGCCCTAAGCGCTCATGTGACACAAGACCCCTTGTATTTCCTCAATCCAACTCCAAATACTTCCATAGCGCATTAACCGTCCATGCAACCAGATTGTGGAACAAGCTGCCTGCTGACGTGCGTGAGAGACCATCGGTGGCATCATTCAATCTTAGGCTAAAAGAGCACTACCTATCCAACAACAACAATTAGAAATATTTTAACCAATTATTCGTTCATATTATAAATTATTATATGTAAAGTATGTGTATGTATATGTATACATATACAATATAATTAGAGTAAATATGTATTATATGTATGACATAATATATATATTTGATGTAGGTATAGATAGATATAATATTGTGTTTCGTCTTTATTAGTCCCGCAGGCTTTCTCTCCGAACCACAGCTGGGGTTGGCTGGAAGAGATCTCTTCTAGAGATAAGCTCACCTTTGTACATGTCTTGTTTAGTGTGTGTTCAATGTGTGTTTTCTATGTGCAATAAAGGATTAATAATAATCGTGGTCACAGGCAGATCTAGAGAAACTTAAGGGGTTTAGGGGGGTAATTAATTATTTAATGAATAATTCTGTATTATCTATCACTATCATCTACTTTAGGCTAAGACAATACTCCTGTATCTTCCGTACTTGAGTGACATTAGCTAAATGTGCAAACCGCACACAGCCATACATCATCACCAGGCTTTAAACGTCCCACGGCTGGGCACACACCTAAATGGACACCAGCACGTGGGGATGTTGGGCCATAACCCACCGCGCTGGCACAATGCGGGCAGGTGGGTTACGCTTACGACTGTCAACTTAGGACATCAACCGGGCGGGACCCACTGCTTTTCGTGCCGTCCAAAGCATGGATTAATAAGCAATAATCTTCAATCACATATAAAAACTAGAGGCACAATCAACGCTCTAAAAACGTCCACATAAAAGAAGTACTTAGCGAGCTTTCGTGTAATGGAGGTACATACATACATTCATATAATCATGATTATCGCCGAAGGGTTAGTCAGAGGCCAGGCAATGAGGACCGCAGAAGCAGTCCTCTGCCACACGCCACGGCACGCCAAATTACAACTGCACATGTTGTTAGATGTATGTGCAGTCTTTTATCCGTTAGTCGCTTTTTTGACACCCAAGGGAAGAGGGGGGGGTGGTAATATTGTTTCACCGCTACACGACACGGTTGTTTCACCGGTACGCGACACAGTAGTGTGCGAGCTAAATGTCAAAATGACGAAGTATAAATTTTAATTGCTATTCTGCCTAAACGCACGTACGTACATCAAGCACATGTATTAGCTGCCACAATTCCGCTACGATTTAGTATCTAGTGTTAATATGTCGTCGAAAGCAATTACATACATAAAAAATGGAAAAAAACGCCGATACACTTCACAATTGGACAGTGTGTCAGCGCGGCTCCCGTAACGCGGCGGGTCGCGTGCGGCACGCGAGCGGTATCGCGCATTACTTATGGTGTCCATTGCTTACTGCTTCTGTTCAAAAAACATCGATATTGATATTTGTTTAGGCATCATCACCGTGATGGATATACTTATGGGGTATCGCGTGGTGCCAGGGTGTCTGAGTGAATGATTAATACTGACATACATTTCATGCTCTTGTAGATGTCGATCTGTGTGGTGATGGCGGCTCATTCATAGAATATTACCAAAAAAAATATTCTAAAAGGTGACTAACGGACTAAAGACTGCATGGCGCGGCGATGGGCTCACCACCTGTCACGCTAGGTGCATGTGCAGTGCAGTTGTTGTTTGATAGAACGTGGACTAATGGCAGAAGACTGCTTTTGCGGTCCTCATTGCCTAGTGTCTGACTAACCCTTCGGGGAATAGTCGTGTTAGTATGTATGTCTTTATTTGAAATGATTTATTATTTCTATTGCAGTCATATTTTCAAAGAGGCCATAGAATAATATCTGACCTGGGGATGTACTGATAGTAGGTAGTCGTGACATGAATTACATACTAAGGAGACGCACTTGCCGTACAACAGGCAATTTTAATTTTTGAAGCAGTTTCAATTTTGACGGTCGACGTATTTATAGATAGATAAACACTTTATTGCACTTAAACAAGGAACAGTTACACATGATATAAACTTAAAACTAGTATGCACAGAAGCGATCTTATCGCTTGTAGATGACCGACATAAATCATTGGCTTACTTACCCATAACTGAAATATTAATGCCCCTAACAGTTCTTCAATCACCTTTGACCTAAACCATAGTTTGATCGATTGCCGTTTATTTGTAGAACCATACTTAAAATTCATATGAACCATTTTACATTTAAATTGACTAAACGAAAGGAAAATCGAACATGCAATGCTCCATTTTAGTCGGATAGCGCTGCTGGCGTAAAACAAAATTATAGCACACAAGCGGCCGCTCGTGGTTTTACCCGCGTGGTTCCCGTTCCCGTGGAAATGTCGGGATAAAAAGTATCCTATGTGTTAATCCAGGTTATAAACTGTCTGTATGCCGAATTTCATCTAAATCCATTCAGTAGTTTTTACGTGAAAGAGTAACAAATATCCATTCATACTTACAAACTTTCGCGTTTATAATATTAGAAGGATAGTAGGATAGACAGACGCTTACAATAGGTAACAATCAAGGTAACCACATACCAGGCCCGGCTGTTGGACTTGTTCGTTATTTTTATACCATACATAGATTCACAACTATTATCCCAAGGGTTAGCCAGAGACTATGACATGGGGACCTCAAAAGCAGCCAACTGACACACTCCACACTTCACCAAATGATAATAACTGCACATATGCTGAGCGTAATAGGTGGTGAGCTCATCGCCGCTCTATACTGTTGGATTTATGAGCAGTATCAATTCCAATAAATGTAATAATCTCTTCAATATTATTATGTCATTTGTCACATCCAGTAATATCATTTTGGCTGTTTTCACATAATGCTCGATTAGGTAGCATACCAGCCCATTTCTAAATAGCCCGGCACAGGTCGTTGGCGGCCGACCAACACGCCGTGGAACGTTTGACCCGCTTGTGGTGCCATTGTGCCCAGAGACACGACTTGTTTAAAATAACTGTACGCTAATAATTATGATGAATTAATTACCCTCGTAATATTGTTTCTAAGCACACGTGCAGTTGTTTTGGTGTGCCGTACATTATGGTCTGCGGTCCTCACTGCCTAGTCTCTGACTTACCCTTAGGGATAATCGTGAGTATGTTATCATAATTTTATAGTCTTATGTACAAAACCAGAAGCTCGGTTTCTGGTCCATGAAAGCGTAGGTATATGAAGGAAGACTTCATAGTCAGTTACTGAAGTGGAAACTCGTTGACGTTTGCATCCTGCCTATCCTAACCTATGGCGCACAGACCTGCATGGTCACTTACTGAACATCAGAAGTCCAAACTCAAGATTTGCCAAAGGGCGATGGAGCGAAGTATTCTCAGAATCAAACTGATCGATAAAGTCAGAAATACGGTTATTCGCTTTAGGACCGGAATAACAGATGTAGAGGTGAGAAAGCCGCCAAGTTGAAGAGGGAGTGGGTAGGTCACTAATGCAGGATGCACCCTAACAAATGGGCTTAATTGTAACTCGGTGGATACCCACGGACGGGTTCCGTCAGAGAGGGAGAACCAAAAAGAGATGGTGCAACGACCTTGTAAACCACACAAGGGATTGGCAGTCTTTGGCTCTGAGTCAGGATCTGTAGAAGAGTTTGGGAGATACCTTTGCCCAGCAGTGGGACACAAAAGGTTGAAAAAAAATGTACAAAGCAGAAAAGGTGTACAGGGATTAACTACCCAAGTAGCATATCAAGCTGTATAAAAGCTGTATTTGAACTTATTTTTATTCTTACAGCTGCATATTGAGGCTGTAAATAGGCTGTATAAGCGATTATACAGACCTTATTAGCTCAAAAAGGGCCCATATTATAAATCTTTTCGCGTTAGTATAGCTGTATAGTAGCTGTAGAAGCAAAGCAGAAGCTGTTTAGTAGCTGTTTAAGAGATGTTAATCGGTGTAAGGAAAAGCAACTACACTCCAAATAATATTTTATAAGTATAACAGTTTAAAATATGAGTTATAGGTGAATTAGAAAATTATGAAAATAAAAGAGAAACATGTCGTACAAGAATAATATAATAATTATGACGCATGATGTTCATATTCCAAAGTGCAATCCCAAGTATTGATAAATCTTAGGAATCTGATGGTGTTAATTGGTAAAACAAAGTGCAAATCCAATTTTATTGTCAATGTGTGGTTGGTCATTGGCAATATTTTAACGCGCCAGTAAAACTATAAAAAAACATAAAGAAGATTATTAAACACGGGTAAGTAAGTGTTTGTTTTTAAGGTTATAATATAAATTATATTTAAAATAATAGATTGTAGGACACAGCGACAAAATTTTGTAGCTGATAATCATGAAACGGTTCAAACTATTAACAAACATTGGTTTAATTATATTTGAATATCTTTTTTCATTTGTTCTAAAATGGCGACATTTTGTTATACAGCTTAGATAATATTAGGAGGGTACTAAAGTCTTACTAGCTGTACTACGGCGGATATGGATTGCATAATACATCTCTTAGTTTTTAACCAGCTTTATTAATGTTTTTTTTATTATTTAGGCTGTATATGAGATCTGGGTAGAGAAATTCTAATTCTGTTTAGAGATCCGTGTAAGAATTGATTATCCCTGAGTTTTATTTTAAAAATTGAACAATGAAATGTAATTTAATTTAAAGTGGTAATTAAAAATTAAAATATAATATTTAATTTATTCTACGATTGGTTCCAGATTGTTAATCAACTAGAGAAATCATTAACTTCACCTACTGCAACAATATTCACACAGATACTTCCAGAAGTGACAACTGCTGAAAAATATATTATTCAATATATAGACGAGTGCGAGCTGGCAACAATTTCTGTCGACCCCCATCGTAATGAGTTTGAATCTCAAACCCCTTTTCAAACCCAGAAGATCACGAAGTAAATCAGATTGAAAATTATCTAAAATAAATTTTAGATAATCAAAATAATATATTAGACAAATAATAAATGTTCTTGCAGACAATCAAAATAACATTTAATCAAATAAAACAGGTTATTGCAACAGATACTTTCTTTTTCACATTTTCTATATATATCCCGTTTTTAATGAAGTGTTCCATTTCGTACACAAAATCATCTAAATATTGGTCAATTTGTTTGGTTTTCCAACACCAAAATAAATTCCAATTACAAACGGCTTAATATCTGGTCTTTCAAATATAGTGGACAAAATTGGCCAAAACTCTTTATTTGAGCTTCTTAATATTGGGAGACCATCAAAATTGAAATTTAAAGTAATTTTAGTTGGAACATTGTTCAACCTTGTTCAATCGTTTTGATACGTATTTGTTTGATAGTACCTAAAATAGTTCTAGCGTCATGTGGCGCTAAATCGTTAGTGCTATTTGAGTTTTTTTGTAATCCACAACGGGTTAGCGCTTGGCCTTTATCTTACCTGATAGTAAGTGACTATAAGGCCGAAGGTGAAAGCGCGCTTCACCCGGAATCTTCAACTACTGAGGAACTGGTTATCTTATCTCAAACTGTCGGAACACAACAATGCTATAAACATCGTTGTTATGGCGACAGACTTAGATAAGATGGTGGTAGCTAGCCAGGCGGACTTAACAGCCCTACCACCAACCAAACCGAGCACACAAAGATGTACACCCCGCTGGGAATCGAACCCGGGACCTCTTGGTCTAAAACCGGTGGCTTAGCCACTAGACCACAGAGGCGGTTAAATAATTTTTTTTTTCTGTAGCTCATTCTTTTATTCACTGGCGAAACTACATATTTTTTGAAAATTCGTCATCATCATTATTACGTTGTTAATCAGGTTCCAAAGTTTTAACTAAATTCAAACATTCGACACCAATTATTGTTTTTCCTACAGAACTTTCGTTGGACGTCGATGGAATTGGCGCTTAACTGTAGGTTGTCAAATTTAAAATATTATAAATAATTACCGTCATTTGGTTTATTTATATTTCGTTATTAACCGACGTAGAAAAAGGAGGAGGTTCTCAAGTCGTCTGTCGTCCATCTTTTTCTTTTTTTCCACAGTATAAATGCGAGCTTCAGCAAACACTATGATGCAATCGTGACGACTCTGTCAGTAAAGTGGGCTAAAGCTGTACTATTGATGTAGTTTATTTTTTTAGTTTTAAAGCACTCTTGTAGACAGTTGTTTTAAAACCACTGTATTTACAAGAGTGCCTAATTACGCTATAAGATTAAGTTTTATAATGTAGGTTGCATACACCATTGTACAGAAACAAGTATCGAGTGATACCATAATAACGCTTAGTTCAGTAGTAAGTAAGTGATCACATACAAAAATCAGCCTCTATACAGCTTTAACGATAAAGCTAGCTTAAAGTGTCACAAAACTCTTAAAGTTCTGTAGCAGAGTTTTAATAATCTGTTTTAAAACCTTAAGATTCCGCAGATCCCTTAAAACTAATTTTATACAGCTTGAGCTGTATAATAACTCAAATATCTCTCTCATAAATATAAAAGTATCTTTTGACACTCTTGTACGTCTTTTAAAGGACCTTAAGTTCTAAAGGAGCTGGTAAATTAATGTTGTAAACGCTTGTGTGCTGCTTGGGTAGGTATTTGTGAATATAGGCAGTTGACTTTGCCGCCGACTTAGCTTGCCGCCCCGCGGCAGGCTCTTTTAGCTTGCAGCAATCAAAAATGGTACTTAACTTACACTTGACAAGAAAGATTAACTTAATGGTTTGTAGCACTGATTAATTACTGATGAAGTATGTTTTCCTAGCCCAAGTAGAGAATGAAATAACGTCCGCCTAATGCTTTATATTTTATTGTGAAATAAACAAGTAATAATATACAGAATAACTTAGCAGCCTCTGTAGCAGTGGCCAAGCCACCGGAAACCCGGAGGTACCGGGTTCGACTACCAGCGGGGGTACATCTTTGTGTACTTGGCTTTGTTGGTGGAAGGGGTTTTTAAGTTCCCCTGGTTAGCTACCACGACCTTATCATGGTGTCATAACAACATAATATGGTGCCAGACTATAGATTAGTTATTACAGTATGTATACCAGAGTGTGTATCAAAGTCAAAGTCAAATTATTTATTCAATGTAAACCTTTACAGGCACTTATTGACGTCAATACTAATAATAATAAAAAAACAGTTAACTAACTTGTAGTTAAGACTTCACAACTAATCTAACGAGCTATAGTCTGTGCCAGACAAACGCGCATCGCTACCCCCAGTTCACGGTAGTGTATATATTATCTGCCCCAGGGCCCTTATTCTGTAACGATTCCTTGTTTCAAAACCACGTTAATTCCTTAAAAAGTTACGATATCTTCCCAAAAACGTATGCGTTTGACGTTTGTGCGCGGTAAGGTTTAGGTGTGGAATCTATAGATTGCGATACAGAATCAGGGCCCTGTACTACTGCACGCCGAAACAGAATCGCGTCGAACCGAAATATAAGCCGTGGTGATAGAATTCTGTGTAAACAAACGTATCCTGGTACGAGACAAAAATGAACGTAACTGATACAGTGTGTACCAATTATGATGCAACCAAAGTTGTCGCCTGTTTAGCATACAGTATGCTAAGTAGGTCTACGTCATCTACGTGTCATGACAATGACAAGACATTACGCATAAAATTCAGTAGAATTTTCAGTTTTCAATTATGAAGCTTATAAAGGCGATAGAAGGCCAAACTGCTGCGTCAAATCTTGACGTCACACAAAGTTACAGAGCTATTTCGCGAATCGAATTCACTTATATTAGGTACTCAATACGAAGAGAAGTTGAAATAAAATAATTTAATTAGTGTCACACATAAAATAAATTGCGAAACACTGCGAAATACGCTGTGGGTCATTGTGGCACGAAGGGGAAGGAAACTGGCAGGAAACCACCATGGCAAACCCTACAGAGTGAATCACCAAAGTTTTATTTAATTAAACGAGCAATAAAGTTACAACTTCTTCACCTCTTTCGCAGCTTATAGTTCAAAACTTGTACTATTTAATGTTCTGTGGTTCACCACCAGGGGCCTCCCGCGCCGCTCACAAACAAGACAAATAACTTTATCAAACTTCATCCATTAGTTTTATGGCTTTTAATTATGATAAGCGTGTGAACAAAACTGTTAATAATGGTTTGATAAGATATCCAAAGCTGATATAAACTTTAGCTGGATACAACGAAACGTCACGAATGAAGAAATCAAATAACACAAAAGGTTTTACCGCAATACATACATACATATAATCACGACTATTATCCCCGAAGGGTTAGTCAGAGACTAGGCAACGAGGACCGCAGAAGCAGTCCTCTACCCATAACCCAAGTTTCACCAAATAGCGACCTGCACATGTGCTCAACGTGACAGATGGTGAGCCCATCGCCGCTCTATGCTGTTGGTAGTATGTGCAGTCTTTAGTCCGTTAGTCGCCTTTTACGACACCCAAAGGAAGAGAGAGGGTGGTAGTATTCTTTCAACGATACGCGACACGGTACCGTAATACCTAGGTCCTATAAATGCCACTATTCTATAACATACTAGACTTTTCACGACGTCCATGGCACGAGAAGGCAGTGTGATTTGAGTGAACCGCTATACAGCATTGCCAGTAGGATATTATTATGCAATAAAGTTTGATTTGGTTTGAGATGCGGGTAACGCAATCTGCCGCGGCCTCGAACGCCGCCATCGGGAATCGACACCGCAGTATCGTTAACATGTAACCGCGATACCAGCAGTGGCCGTGAGCTGGAAACACACATACACTCACGCCTTTTATCCCCCAAGGGCTCGTCAAAGACTGGGCAATGAGGACCGCAGAAGCCGTCCTCTGCCAGTCCACGGCACACCAAATAAAAACCTCACATGTGATCAGCGTGACAGGACGTGGTGAGCATAATGTCGCTCTTTACTGTCGGATGTATGTGGAGTCTTTTGTCCGTTAGTCGCCTTTCACGACACCCAAGGGAAGAGACGGCAACGTTAGCCGACGTCGCGGCAGGCCTCGAAGAAAATAGCGGGACGAGCTGGATACTATCGGAGGGGTTGGCAAG
The DNA here is from genome assembly GCA_963921215.1 of Scoparia ambigualis. Lineage (NCBI taxonomy): Eukaryota > Metazoa > Arthropoda > Insecta > Lepidoptera > Crambidae > Scoparia > Scoparia ambigualis. The sequence continues at coordinate 1,205,807 of OY992515.1, forward strand.
TTACAGCCCTAAATCGTGAAGAGTCGAGGGAGGGTAGGGAGGCCCTTGCCTGACTTTTCCCAGCAGTGGGACGAGCCGGGCTGAATAATAATAAATAATAATAGGGGAAGAAACGGTCAATAGTATTCTTTGGATGAGCCGCCACCAAGCCGCTGTGTGTAAAGGGCTTAAACGAAACCCTCGAAATTACGTAAATTATACGCGAGCTCGTTCACCGGAAACATAAAGCAGTTAAATATTACCGAACGAATGCCTAATAACTAAATAATTCATTCAGTTTTGTGTTCCGTTTCCCGGCCGTTGTCGTGAGAAAGTGTACACGTTTAACCGAACTGTGCAATCACAACAGACGAGCAGCCTCATCGTTGGGACTGTACATCATCAGCCTATAAACGTCCCACTGCTGGGCGCAGATCTTCCCACGTTTGTTCTATACCAGGTGGCGTTAAGTCCCCCTTTTGCAGTTTTTTTTTATGCAAAGAATAAATAAATACCACACGGCTCTTCTGCAACTCGGCTACAAAAAGTGGCAGTATACAAAAGGTGTTAGAGGCGGCAGATGTTTGGAACTGATCGATTCGTGACGAGAACCAGCGCTGAGGTGCTAACATAATTACATTACATTCGTCTCGGGGACACGGTCGTCGCGAAGAAAGGAAGTTTTCTAAAATACAGTGGCCAGCAGAGGCACCTCCCACAAAATGTCCAATGACTTATCAATCAATTTTGATCTTTATTGTTTGTGTATGATCCAATATCCGACAGGTTTGGATAGATTCATCTGCTGGCGTGGTAAATACTATTACTGTTAATTTATTGTTCTTTTAACCATACGCAGGTCCGTTAGATAACAGACCTTCGATGTAAATACATCGGTATAGCTTACACTCGAATTAACGAAAATATTTTAAAATATGAGATACTTTTAAAATGTTGTTTAGTAAGAATGAGGTGAGGAATGCGGTGGAGCAGCGGCTAGCTGAGCGGATTCCGCAATTCCGCGTGCCGATGCCGGGTCGCCCAATTTACATAATACAAACATACACGTCATACATCATACACTCATCCCCAAACTGTTAACCAGAGACTAAGGCAAAGAGGACCACAGAAGCAGTTCACTGCCACGGGCCGCGGCACACTAAATTACAACTGCACATGTGCTCAGCGTGGCAGGTGGTGAGCCCATCGCCGCTCTATGCTGTTGGATGTACCCATGTTATACTTATGAGGAAACACTACGTCGAAGTGGCACGCAAAATTCTGATTTTTTATTAATTTTATTTGTTTAATTGTTTGATTTTTTAGCATTAAGTCATTTATTTAATAACCAAAAACCTTCAAAAAATAATAATAATAATAAATTTTGTTTACGCTCACACCAATTATCTAGACCAAGATGAGTGTTCTTGTGAAACTCGTTTATACGGTAAGATAACGGATAAATATACATAAACATAGAAAAAACACCCAGACCCGAAATCAATTTAGAAAAACAGTGTTTCTCTAAATTGACCCGACCGGGGATCGAACCCGGGACCTCAGAGTTGGCGACACCATGAAAACCGGTGTACAAACCACTCGACCAAGGAGGTCGTCAAATTATATCTTTATTTAATACTCACCTGAATTTTTAATTAATAAATACCTCTTACTTGCCTAATTAACAAGTTCTTTTTCACTACATTTCTTACACCGAGTACTCATCACTTGAACCGAGTTATTCGGCCGAGTACTCGTACTCGTAAAAAAAACACCAAATATGCCGAGTACCGAGTAGTAGCCGAGTACTCGGCCCATCTCTAGTTAAAACATACCAACCCGCATTGGGCCAGCGTGGTGGGCTATGGCCCAATATCCCCTTGTGCATTGTCCACGTGGGAGGCCTGTGCCCAGCAGTGGGACGTTAATAGGCTGATGATGATGATGTTCATTTCAATAGTGCACATACGGCTAACGCACCGAGCGCTTTGCCGCAAGGCTAACTAGGTGTCATAAAAAAGGACTTAATATTCAAAATGAACGTCATTTAACATAAATTTTAAACGTCTATATCTAAGCCGAAGACTTATCACCGAAAAGAAGCCAAAAAATCTCAGGTGCCATACTGCGGTTGATATTAAATATGAACCGATATTATAACGGTGGTTGGATGACACCGAGGCGGGCGAGCAAAGTTCCTAAAAGCATTGACATTCTCCCGCAGCCTGTGTGTTTGCTTGTGGCAGTCACCGGCACCGCTATCCGTTACCCGCGCACGAACCCAGCAAAGTAAACAAAAGTTCATTACAGCGTTGTATTGTGTACACAGCGCATGTTGATGCGGCAAACATTACTGTGCGCTTAGCCAGACGAATCAAGTGTCAGTCAACTATCAACCTATAAACATAAACGGTTAAACCTTTCAACTGCGGCCGCGCACTGATCAGTGCTGAATTAAAAGAATTTATGTTGTGTCTAGAGGTGCCACGTTCTAAGTGATAAGGCTTTACCACTTCACACATAAGCAGGACCTCAAATCTGATATTTTAAGGCTGTCTTTCCACCAGAGCTGTGCTTGATAAGAATGATGCCTCCGAGTGGCAAAGCCCTCGGATCCCATCTTATCTTATCTTAGCCCGGGGGCCTGCAGAGGTCTCCCTCTCGCAGCAGCACGTCGACCCATTGGGATCTTTTGTGCAACCCCGTCCTATCACTCTGTTTCCCCAGTGAAAATGACTGCAATGTCTCTGAGGGCGAAGAGCCTAAAATCTTCTGGTTTCGGGTAGGCCAATCCCAGGAGACTCATTATTTTTCTAGCAAGGGAGTCACAGACACACAGGAAGTGTTGCATGGACTCCGTTTTCTCTCCACATGCCCTGCACAAGCAGTCTGTAGCTGTAGCATTCTATGGAGCATTTGTTTTGTGGCATAGTGCCCGAACAGGGCTCCGATGATTGTTCGTGCCTGCCTTTTACTACCTCCGCATATGATTTTACTACGTCCTAGAGAGGGCGTCTCCGCCTATGAAGGATTTTGAGTGTTTCATACCGGGTAGCTTTTCCCATTCGGTTTTATGCCTGTTTTGGATTTGGTCCTTATGGTGGCCACTGACGATCAGTTTTTCCCATCAGTTGAACTGACGTCAGTCTAAAATTTGATCGTGAATGTCGAATCGTCACTCCAGAGTTTTAACTGACGGCGCGACACGTAAAGCTGGCGCGTCGCGCCAAACTGACCGTGAGTGTGTGATCGTCACTCCAATCGAGTCAGTTCGAATTTCTTCAATGAATATATTGATCCTTAGCACCAAACACTAAAGTTCAAAATTGATTGTACCGGCCGGTCGAGACTGACGAGCCGGCGTGACGCCAGTGAGTGGGGAAATCTGTTTGGCGTAAAACCATTTGGAGTGACGCCACAGTTTTACGCCTGGACTGACGCGCAAAACTGATTGTCAGTGGCCAGCTTTAAAGGCTTGTTGATGGTGTTAGGTGCCGGTGCAACAAATGGCTCAGGACCAATAAATGGGGTTTCTGAGCCCTCCCTGCCAAGTGCATCGGCCATCTCATCGGGTCCCATACCGGGGGCCCCGCGGCCACGTATCCCTCGGCCCGGCAGGTGTAGGGTTCAATTACCGTTTAACAAGACTCCTAGAGGTTACTACTTAACAGTTGCATTTCTACTGTGTCAGGTGTTACGGCAGTTGAGCCACAGAATAAATAATAGTACTACGTAGTTGAGCTCAGAAGCACAGCCCGGGCTTGCGATCAACTGACCAACCCGCACTGGAAGCGGGTGAATTAAGAGGAAACACTACGTGGAAGTGGCATGCAAGATTCTCATACAAAACACAGAAAAACGACGTTTCGTAGTACCTACCTTGTTTCCTCCTTCAGAATTGGACCAATTTATATTACTTTTTCAGCATCGGTTAAAGAAAGAGATTTTCTATGTCTGTATGTTTGATTTTTTGGCATTACTTAACTAATTTATTTAATAACCAGGAGCCTTCAAAATTTATCGAAATCACTCCGTTTTAAGGCGTCTTCAGAAACATTAAGTGACTGGTTTAAAAAAAAATCGATCACACCGACATAGAAAATCTCTTTTTTTAAGCGATGCTGAAAAAGTAATAAAAATTGGTCCAGTTCTGAAGGAGAAAACAGGGGACTACGAAACGTCGTTTTTCTGTGTTTTGTGTAAGATTTTTGCATGCCACTTCGACGTAGTGTTTCCTCTTATGCGTATAGAATACCAGTAGATGTATTACTAATAAAACTTTATTTAAATCGATTCTATTCAAATAATAACAAATGAGGGAAAATTGAGAACTATACTTGATAATGAGATATTTAATTTATCGAGGACTCGTCTAAGAGAAAACCACTACTAAAATGGAACAGGAACGTACAATTGCAGTTTCGTTATACAAGGAGTATTCTATAGTATATCTTTACTACCTACTTTTGGAAAGCCCTTTTCTACTGCACGCTAAATATGAAAGAGCTATTCCATCGTTTATTTGATCGATAGCCACTGAGTAGCAACAGCGCAGCAACCTGTAACGAGTTACGAGATTGATGGAACAAGTCCCATAGGCAGGTACCTAGGAGATCTATTGATCTACCTTATAACGTAGACCTTGAGCTGGGCAAAGATTTTCACCTACATTATGGAGCGTGGTGACCAACATACCGGCTGTGCAACATCTATGCTCATATTTAATTGATTGAATTAATTAGACGGATTAGATCACCTGTATAATGCTCCTTTATGGATAGTTGGTAGGTGTCAATCAGGCAGGAGTAAATCTAACCAAAGTCAGTTAGTCAGTGGCAGTATGTTTTTATACTAACGTAAATTTTCAGTTTTTTTTAAGCCACTAAGAAGGCAGGACGAGTTGGACTCCTACTTCAACGACTCTTTGGGTAGGCGTATTGTTTGAAAGAGCCGCCACCACACAGCTCAGCTACAGCTGACAATACGATACAAAAAGGGGGAAAGCAGGCATACGGCCCACTTGATGGGGTTAGTCTTGATTCCCCTCGACAGTGTACTACATTTATTTCATTTGAAAAAAAGTGATTTTTAAGCCGATAACTTTTCCACCCCACCACTTTTGACCCACTTGATGGGGTTAGTCCTGATTACGTCCTGATTCATTGAGTTAATCCCACCCACTTGATGATAAGTAAGCAGTCACCTTCATCGTAGCCGATTGAAATTTGTGAGACCAGAGCCATTCACGTTGGCGGCCCTGTAAAACTGTTCAAGTCCTTTTTTAAGTTTAAAAATAAACTATAAAAGTAAGTACTACCCATTTGCAACTATTAGAAGCTACATTCGTTTCACTTTAAAAGGCCCGAGTAGTCTTATGTACATAATTAACATACGATTACACTCGACGTTAACAATATCAGAGGAAGCTTCACAATTTAGAACCATGTCGCACCAACAGCTGACGGAACAGTCGCGCTCGTACCTACAACCATTACAAAGACCGTAGTAAAGTAAAAAGTGGAGCAAAACGCCTCGGTGGCCGAGCGGTCAAGCGCCCGGCTCGATATCGGGAGGTCGAGGTCCATTCCCAGGTCGGACAAGTTTTTTCGGATTTTTAGAAGCATAGCCCGGGTTGGTGACCACTTGCTCACCGGCCCGCATTCGGCAAGCGCCCATCCATTGTAGCGATGGCTTGATTGCAATGGTGGAGGCCTTTGCCCAGCTGTGGCACCACACACAGGCTGTGCTTTACTTAACTTTAAAGGGAAACGTATAGAAGTTGGCATGACATGGTACTTCTGAGGCCAACAACAAGTTATACCAAACTGGTCGGATGTGTTACGCCCTACAAGGCTCGCGAAGGTCAGCGTTGGGCTTGTGGGTGCGTGGGCAGGCTGACTCACACCGCACCGCGTTGTCCTTACTAGTTATATGGCTACAAAACAATCTTACTAATATTTCTAAATGAGTAATATTGCCAAATGTGTTGAACACCTGTAACCTTGTATGGTTTGTATTAGAACTACACTTAAACTTTATTTAGAATATTTTTTACGGTCTAAGTAGGTAGTCGAGTTTTTGAGCCTTTTAGTCTGAATCACTAAAACAGTTTTGTCATTCTTGAACCATAGTCAAGTACTTATGTATGGTTCGATTAATATGATTATTAACCCATTGTCTATCACGAAGACTCCCAGTAGAGGATGCTACAAATCAATGTCCATTGTGTCAGGTATTACGAAAGCTGTGCTTTCAATATTATTATATATCTGATACACTTAGACCCCAAAGTCTAGCCGTGTAGCTCTCCAGCTATTGTAGGTTTGCAGCACAGAACAGAAGAATCTGTTCCGTGGTTTGCAGGTTTTACTTCCTCCCGTGAAACAAAAAACCGTGTCGCGTCTCGGTGAAAGAATACTACTACCACCCCGTCTCTTCCCCTGGGTGTCGTAAAAGGTGACTAACGGACTAAAGACTGCACATACATTCAACAGCATAGAGCGGAGATGGGCTCACCACTTGTCACGCTGACACATGTGCGTCGCTATAGGTGATAAGTGGACTATGGTAGAGGACTTTTGCTGTCTTCATTGCCTGGTCTCTGACTAACCCTTCGGGGATAATAGTCGTGAATATGTGAAACAATAAAGGTAGGTCTAACCACCAGTCCACCGAGCTGGTTTAAACCTCCCACAACAGCGGCGGTAAGACTCGATTTCATCCGCTGCCAATGCCAAATCATTATGAAATATGTAAATGGCTCGGAGCGTCCGCCAGCGCCCCACAATAGAAAGTAAAAGTGCAGTGAAATATGAACGGCGCGCCTCCGTCATAATAACAGCTAGGTAATTGGCCGAGCATCTGAGAAAGATGGTGGCTTAGCTTCCGAGTACTTGCGACCGTGGTTTCGATCGCGTGTTTGGTCTATCACAACACAAACCACAATAAGAGACTGCGTAGACGAGGTAAAGTACTCAGCTTACTTTTTAGAATTAGACGCGAACTTATTAGTCTGTTGTGTGTGTGCGTTATGCGATACTTACAGTAAGTTATGTGATCTTTTACGTCGGACAAAAAAGTACACTGAGGGCGTCCTCGTCTTGAGCTCTAGGTGAGCTTTACGAGATTCTAGGTGAGGGAGAGAAAAGTGCGCCAGAAGCACATGACTAAAGAAACGGTTTACTCATGTGCCAGAAGTTTGTCCCTCGTGTGACTAATTAATTGTCATGGGCACAAACAAAAACGCCGAGGACTGTCCTTCTGTCTGCGCGCAGGCTTTTACGTCTTTTTTATGCAGCCGGGAACATAGTATTCGACCAAAGAAATAAAAAGCATGAGCGTCGGTAACTCAACAGATGCTTGGGTTAAATGCAAGTTACAGTGGTTTGACTCAATTCCCATGGACCCGTTACAGTACTGACGTGAACTCATTCTTGACAGAAGGTTGAATTACTATAGGGTTATTCACCATTACGGGATAAACCGGATAAAACCATCACGGGATATGTTAACACAGAAAATGATAAAAAAAACTACAATAAATCATAAATTGATTTGCAAAAAATTGCACAGAGGAATGGAGGAAACTCGGCAACCTCTAGTAACGAATCTGGGTTACTCCACAGTCAATTTAGGCCACAGCGAAACGAACGAGTATTCATTAGTCACACTTTTAAAAAAATCACCTCAATTCGGTCAGACCTACAAACTCCAATAGGTATTTAGTTATCAATTCACGGAAAGAATGTGCGTCGTTTAAAATGATAACGATAGAGGCGGCTCACCGCAGTATACTATGCCGCAGGTACTTACAGACAAATTAAAACAATCAAAAGTCAAACTTATTTCTGCCGCCAAGCAGCATTGATTTGGGTGCGTAATGTTTGATATAAATACTTTTGATCTAACGTTACGTGAAATAATACGCACCCGTATTGCTTTGTATTGATATTCCTGAAAAAAATACAGCTGTTTCTAACAGCGTACAGTTTGTTATTAGCACCGCCATAGTGTGCGGCATAGCGTGGTAGCGCTGTGATGAACGCTTTCACTTCTTGGGCTTCACTGGCTGCTTTTCATCAGGCAGAGTGAGGCCATTATGGCGTGCCACAATAAAAAAAATGGAATATTCTCAAATGCAACCTCTGCACACGTTCAGATGCAAACGCGCGCTAATGAAACGCACGTGTGCGTTGCACGATCGCGAATTCTGTGATCCTACCGCGAGTTTACCGCGTTTGTATGATGCAGCCCACCTAGACAAGTGCATGGCAAACGCTCACCCACTGTCTATTCGTAATCCGTCGTACAATGCGCGCGGGCTGCACTGCACAGAGCAGTGTAGAACGAATTAGGTAAAAATAAGACAGTGGGTGAGCGTTTCGTTTGCCAATTATTGTTGTCAGAGGGACAGACCAGGAGGGTTGTGCATTGACAAGCTGCGTATTATCGTACGTAACTGTATCGCTAAATACGCGCCGCAAAAACGGCCTGCTATGCGATTCTATAAGCGACACATATACGCTGCGCGCATGGCTGTGATCTGCTGTCTCTTTTCAATTCTATGAATATGAAAGAGACAGAGTATTTCTCAGCGCTGCGGCAGCCGCAGGCTGCGGCCCGCAGCTATCAAGGCTTTAGCTTAGAGAATCGCACGGCTGAAAAAGGAGACTGCTACCGGTTTCATCGCTACTGTATCGCGTTTGCATCGCTGCTAAAAGCCGCCGTGTGTAAATTGACTAAGATATAAGTTATATTATAACACATAGCTCGAGAGCTGACCGCGGCATAATAATAATAATAATCATTTAATTCAGGCAACAAAATGTACAGATGGTAAATTACATTGGCCCATATAATATATACCTTACAGACTAACATATATACAAATAAAATACATTGTTTTGTTAGTAAATAACTTAATAACTAATGTTAGTATTATTTAATTGGCACCTGCGGTACCAACTCGGTAGCAACAGGCAGCTTCCCTCGGAAACGCCTGTAGACTACACCCTTAGGCCAGAAGTCCTCCTTCAAAAAGATGTCCAGCTTTGATGTCGGGATTCGCACCACAAACGCCTTGAAGCTCGTGTTATAGCGCGACTTCAGCTGTCCAATCCTCAAATTGAAGTTAGACTTCATGCGAATGTACTCTGCTACCTCCTGCGATGTGGTGGTGTAGTGCAGGCGGGACAGGTACACGGCCGTGGTCGGTGTCGCGGCACGCAGCAGGAAGGCGGGCCCTGTCGGTGCAGTACCGCAGCGGTTCTGGCTCGCTCGCTGACGACGTCGCTTCTTGCTTCGAACCTCGACGAAGCCATCCTCGTCTTGATCCGGGAGCGCGACGTTTCGTGGAGCGGCCTTTGCCTCGGCGACAGGTCGCTGTGACCGTGTTTTTGCCTTAGCGGCAACAACAGCGGCGAAATCACGACGTCGGCAGTTGACGGGCGCACACATGATAGGCGCATGCGTCGTCACGGCCGGCGATGCAGGCAGCGGCGCGGCGGCGGCGGCGGCGGCAGGCGCGCGGGGCGTAGAGACTGCGCTCGCGGCTGACAGCTGCGCCGGCGACGCTCGGCTCGGCTCGGGTCGTATCGGAGACGGGGCCGAAACTGCTGACTTGCAGCTCGACATCGACGTATCGAGGCAGGCCCCTCGTCGAGTGTTGACATATGAGCCCGCGATCGATGACCTACTTACCGCGAGCGATTCGCGTAGAAAATCAACTTCCTTGCGCAACTCACTCACGGTATTTTCGGATGTCTGAAATTTCAGCATCACTTCAGCCAAACTCGCCTTAAGGGACACGATGTCCTTCAGGAGGCAGGTGACGTCGACATGGTCGAAGGTGACGGGAGGCAACTTGTTGAGGTCTCTCGCCACAAACGTCGGCATGTCATCTGGATCGGTTGCCTTGATCAGTGTTATGATCTCCTGCAGACTCTTCTGCGTCCCATCTCGTCTCCGGGACACCATCTGGTCGCTCTTGCCGACAGACTCGTAGAGCAGCTTCTTCGCACCAGCCACCTCATCTTCACTGAAGCTAGACTTGCAAATTTGCACTGCGCTCACCTCGTCCATGACGTCCAGCTTTTGTTGCAGGAACGCCAGGAGTTCATTTGCCACGAGTTTGTCACTCATGACGTTAGTCGAGCAGCGGCATGCGCCGCGCTACGCGTAATATTATTCATTTTAATTTGATGCGTCTGCACCGATCCGCATCGCTTACACGACTGTGAAGTGTGCATATCGGTAGAGAGATGTAGCGCGGTGCAGACGAGGTGCGTTGCAATTTTGTCATACAATTTCTTGGTAACATGATCAAATAGTAAATAAACTTCCACTTGCAGCAATTACAGTACAACGGCAAAGCTCCTTCGATTCGAATGACACAGAAAAACAGTACTCATTGGGCTTGAAAGCATTTAAAATGGTCACCCCGGCATGCGGCATCGCGAAAGTTACTGAACTTGCATGATTGCTCCTCCTTTGTGCAACAGACATTGCAACGCTAAACACTGCTTCATATATGGTATTATGCTGATACGTTGAGACAACCTATAATGAGGAACCATTCGCCAAGAGAATCGGCCACGCGTCGCGCCGCGCGACATCACGCGTCGTCGCGCGGCAAAATAGAACCGGAATAGAATGCTCACAGAGCAAGTGCCTAGTGTTGCGTGCTATACTTAGGTATACATAATTTAATGCAATAACCTATTTGCATAATGAATACTGCCTATGATTCTGTACATACAAAAATATCATACAACAATAATTCAAAATTCAAGATGTTCTCATTATTGTTAGGTACTCCATTGATTCGCAAGTATGGTAGGTGGTCAGACCGAAGGCCTCGGCTCAAGGGATTTAAGGTTCAATTCTTAGCAGGCTTGGCTTTGCTGGTAGGCTTGTGAAGCCAACAGCAAAAAGAAGGTATAAAATAACTGGAAGCTTATGGTTTAATTTAAATAAATAAGTTTAAGTCGGCTTGGCACTAACTCATCTAAGTCTGTTGCCATAACAACCACGCTATTAACATTTTTTTGTTCCGGTTAGTAGTTGAGAGTTCCTGGTTACTGGTCCAGAAGAGTTTAGACGTTTAACCTGTTGCACCGTGTAAATACAGACACAATAAAATTTTAATTGTTCTTTGCCGATGGTCGGCGGTTCTAAATTTCAAGGGGGGGACACCAAATTTAGGGAAGGGAATGGTTGGGGGGAAAGGGGTGTATACCCTTACCCCAAAGCTCAAAACTCAGATTCAATATACTTTGTTATTAAATAAATAAAAATCAATTTTTAGGAAAAATAAATTTTTACCAATATTTCTAACCTAACCTTGTCCTACAGAGGTACATACAGACCTCTCTGAAACTAATGAAACTATGAGTCTCCGGGGAGGGGGAGTAGAAAGGGGGGTTAGGGGGGTGACCCCTACTCCTACTCAATTTTGATTCCCCCAATTTTGATTACGTGGTTCTACATAATGGCTTTTATTTTGCTAAATGGCAGTGGATTTTAGCTTTTCTGGGCAAATTAAGCAGTCCTGCTAACATAACGCTGTTACTTTTAAAGTGTTTACATTGAAAAGTTGGCAAACAGAGCTGTCACTTCACTATCTGAATAAATGTTAACCTAAAAATTAATTATTTTTAATAATTTAAATAATTTAAATTTATTGTAAGTCTTAATTAATGCCAAGCGATAAAAATTCGTGTAATTGTTCCTAATTATCAGTTCTTTATGCAAAAAACAAAATGGAATACTGAGCCATCCTATTAAAGAGCAATGCACCCTACTTGCAATTTACTTACCTTAATTGCATTTAGCAAAGGCTAACAGAAAGCCATTGCTGACTGGCCTGATGAAATTCAACACTAATGTAAAAGATAAGTAACTGAATGTATTACTTTTAACACAAAGAGAAGCAAGGTAAGTAAGTAAATAATTTGGTAAAAAAATTGTTGTGTGAGAAGACACCAAAATATGATTGAAACCTACTTGTTACGGTCGGCTGAGCTCCATATTATTTGAATTTAGATTTACAATGCTCCTGGAAACAGGAAACCCCTTTTAGAATGTAAAAGTCAAAGGGGTAGATATTTACAAGGAAAAGGGCTTTGACTTTAGACAGGGGGTAGATTTTTACGTGCGTATTTCCGTTGTGATAGTTAACCAGAATTCAGTTTAGTACCTATCGTATTTATTATTTAGCACTACAATGTCGTCCTTCCACTTACCAGCAGTTTAGCTTCTTGATCGCCGACAAATCCGACAATTTAGAGCGGGCGATCACCATCTCCTCAGTGAGGCGAGCCATTTTCACTGCACTACCACTGTACCACACTTATTGTTCCAATAACTGAGCACTGGTTAAACGATACACGCGGATTCCTTGGCAGGCTGGTCTCTCCGCCACATCCTGCGAGCGAGAGCGACACCAAGACACCAAACACACACGGCGGAAAGAAAACTGAGTAAAACAAAACAATGCACTATTGCATCGCGAGATTATACAGACGTGCTTTAAAGACGTGCTGCCCTTGCCCTGCCTTGCTGGATTTTGGAATTTTGGATTAGCTGATCTGACAGACAGTGTCAGACTGAGAGACAGCCTGTCAATGTCATGCATGTAGACGGGAGATGTATTTACTAGAACAGATACACGCACTAGGTATTTTTCAATACTAGGCGGCACCTATTCTACTGTTATAAAAATACGTGATCCACCTAGTATTTTTGCAAATTACACGATTTTAGACCTTACACTAAAACGTTAGAGGTAACATTCTCATTACACGTATTGGCGTATTGTTCACACCAAGTATTTTTTTACATTTCACGGTTTTCGACTTTAAAACCATGGTATAAGATTCCGTAGGTAAGTACAAGCAGAGAATAGGTTCTTGAGTATTATACTATAGTAAATAAAGTATAGTGGCGTATTATAAATTACACAATAAAAAATAACCAAATTAAATAAACAAGAATAATAAAAAAGAACAAATTATTTAAATACTCAAATGAATTTAAAAGATATCAATCTTTTAAATACGCCAACTTTTAAATTAATGGCATAGTTGACAGTTCTAAGCTAGTTAAAGTATGAAGAGAGGATATCAATCGACAGCTAAACATTTTAAAATTATATTATTTATACTACGCTCGAATTCAAACAAAAAGATGTTTTAAAGCCCACCATAGGTGGTACTACCTACATGGATTAAGTCGGTAACTTAGCACTAGTCGACGTCTAGTCTAACCAGTTACCACGTGAAAGTCGTGAAACTACTAATACTAGGTGGACTAGGTAGGATAGGTATCTGTATCGAGTATTAGATAATACTAGGAACAGGTGCACCTAGTATCAAATTTTCTTAGTACGACCCATCTTTACATGCATGTCATATTAGCTCACACATTGATACGTATCTCAATGAGCTCACCTCAGAACAATCTGTTATTGTTCTGTGCTCTAATTATTGTTCTGAGGTTCTGAGGAGCTCACAGCTGTCAGCTGTCACTCATCACCACCATGAAGTTATAGGTATTTCCTATATCTTCATGTTCACCACTGCTACCTCAGAACAATAACTAAAGTATTGTTCTGAGATTGCTACCATGAATGAAGTTATAATAACTTCATGCATGACTGCTACAATGAGGGCCTCTAAGCTGACACCATGGACGTAATATACTAAAAGGACGGATTTCTCTCCAAAATTGCAATTATGAAAAACAACCTTATGCTTATCCAATAAGGTGTATTTTTCATCAGCACAAATAGAGAAGAGAGCTAATAGAGAGACTAGAAACATAAGCATCAAGCACTGACAAATTTCGACGGTTGAAGGCCAGACCTCGGTAGCCAAGTGGTTGGGGCAGCCGCCCGGAATGCGGAAGGTGCGTGGTTCGATTCCCGCCTGAGGTTGTCGTCTTTTTTCAGTGTTTAAAATTTTACTTAAGTATTTTTAAGCGTTAATAAAACGCTAAAATATAAAACATTAAACTATAAATGCAGCTTCATCTTAACCGAATGTTCAAATATTTGTAAAAATATTTCATTCGGATCTCAGAGGTGAAAGCTTTTAAGATTTGATGAAGCAATGATGACTAAAAACATAAGCATCAATCACTGACAAATTTCGAAGGTTGAAGGCCAGACCTCGGTAGCCAAGTTAAAAATTAGTTCAAAAATACTCGATAGATGGCGTTTTATGAAAGCCGACCCGTTCCTACCTAAGGGCTGTAATAAATTCTACACTTTTGCTTATCTATCAAAAAAATAAAAAAAATAGTACTTACAAATTTTTATTCAGGATCTCCAGGACCTATTTCTATTTTGGAATGGAATAAATATTACGTAGCCATACACGTGTTCTTCATGGACTCGCCTTTTACTAAGTACCATACTAATCTATGCTAAGCGCCATCTATGAAGTCATTTACGAACCAATTTCTTTTTTTTTAATCTCGGAAAATCGCCCATTGTTATTGCTAGTAAGCATGTTGTCATGGAAACCATCGCGTCGTGCGTGCGAACGCGTAATTCGATTGTGTTTGGTCGTAAATTTACCTTAATTTTGTGTTGTTCATCGAAAATGGTCAAGAAATGTTGCATTAGTGGTTGCCGAAGTAAATCGTATGGTGGTTGTGACTTGTGGTGTATCTTTTTACGGGTAAGCCAACAAACAGCATTTATGACAATTTTGTGATCTCTAAGGTGACCATGAACTAATTTCCTATCGTGATTTTAGTTAGCCCTTTATAAAATTATTCTTCTCTAAAATGAAATACTTTTACATTAGATGTTTATTGTCGTAGTTTCCTGAAAAATTAAGCTTTGCTAAAAAAAAATAGCTCAGTCCTATAACAGCAACTTAGAATAACCAAAACTTCAGTTTTATGCAGCCGCTATTTAAAACCAGGAGACTTTGACTCTACTTATTCTCGTGCGACACTAAAAACCAACGCCGTCCCAGCTTTTGGTAGACATACAGATAATTGGACGATTTAAAAGTATTTTAAAAAAACTATTGAGTAAATAATTGTTGTTTTTACAAAATATGTCCTATCCTATTCCATAACATATTCAAATATGCTGTGTGTGGTTTAGACCACGAGTCTAAGACCTAGAGATTCCATATTCGATTTCTAGTGGGAGGTAATGTACTCAGTTTGGTATGTAGGATGTAAATTCAAAAAGGTTTGATGAGACAATAAAGCGTTGAAGAATTTCGACATGTCTAACCAATACCTCAGTGGTGGAGTGGTCAACGCAGCCGCCTGGATTCCGTAAGACGTAAGTTAGATTCCCACCTGAGGAAGTTAACTTTATTCAACTTTCAATGTCTATAAATATAAACTATTACAATAATTACGTATTTTTGTTTTATTTGAACCCAGTAAATCCAGTATCAAGGGACCTCAGTAACGTAAAAAGTCTCTATGTCCGTGGTAAATACAAACTGATTCTCACCTCTTTGGAAAGAGACAAAGGGTCTCTAATATTGGCGGTCTCACTCGGCTCGCAATATTGGTAACAGGTGCACTGTTAAGTTAAGTCCTGTCCTGGCTGCTGACACAGCACAGACTGTGGCATCTGATTAAGGAAACCTAAATCTAAGAAGAGGGCGCACGTTTCCATTTCTACGTTGCTACTAGCGCTTGCGTTCGGCCATTTGTGAACGTGCATAAGTGTTGGTAAATGGAACAAAACAGTGCAACATCACTTTTTAAATTCTCTCAAGAAGTCCGCGTGAGATCTTAGTAAAGTCCCACTTCACTTCACAGAGGACTCAAGGGAATTGGGGGAACATCATTTATCATTCATCATTTTAATCACCCACCCATTATCATCTAGAGAAAAAAGAAATAAAAAAACTAATGACTAGGCAGTATGGTCTCTGACCTTAGCCTGTTCCTTCACGGAATAAACCACAGAAATATTTCTGTGTACCACACACCCACAGACAGTTATGCCGGCACTTCACATGGCGTATCGTGTTCGCGTATTTGCATTATTTGTCCGAACACGGCAATGTGTAGACGGCCTATTTGAATATATTTGCTTTATTTGCACGAATAAGGCAAACAACGCAAATAGCGAATATGCGTTTCCGTCCACTTGTCGGTTTTTGATCACACATCAAAGGAATCAAATACGGCAAATATTTGCGTCGGCCGTCCACACTTGGTTCTGTTCAGAAGCGCGCGTGTGGCTGTCCTGTTCAGACGTGTTCGGTTTTTTATACGTAAACATAGTAAAATGGATTGGACAAACGAAACCGTATTGCGATTTTTGGAATTATACCAAATGCATCCTAGTATTTGGGACCCCAAAAATGCCTTTCATAAAAACAAAAACCGAACACGTTGCATTGATCGATATTCAAAATAACTTAGGAGAACCCTGCTCAATAAAAAAACAGGTGTTGGCAAACCGTATTCAGATAAATATAATAAGCTGCTGCCACTGACACGTCCATCACTGTTGCATTCAATTAGTTTGTGAACAAGCAAATATTGTGAATATTTGCGTTGTTTGCCCGTATAGGCCATGTGTGGATGGCTTGTTTGACGCCAAGTGATGTGCCAGATTATTTGGGCAATCACAACGATATCGCCACACGAACACGATACGCCAAGTGAAGTGCCGGCATAACGAATGTATTTTACACCAAAATTGTGGGTTACACCCAGTTACACCACTTTTACGCTAATAGCCTCGTGTATAATATAGGTTCATGGTCTAATTAACTTTTATATGCCTGTGCACACACCACACCCAACAGCACAGTAAAAAAGTAAGATCTGGGCACAGACATATAATAGAAGGATCTGGGGGATTTCTTGGCGGGAAAGTGAAGCGTCATGTCTGCAGTTTTGTTTTATTTTCTAAAATTTGTGTTTTTTCGAACATTAATGTGAAATAATAGTGAATTATTAACCGTTATGTGTTTGTGAACGTGCATGAGTGTTGGCAAATGAAACAAAACAGTGCAATATCACTTTTCGAATTCTTTCAAGAAGTCCGTGTGAGACCTCAGTCAAGTCCCACATTTTTACTGAGGACTCAAGGGGTTTGGGGGAACATCATTTATCATTCATCATCTTAATCACCACTCACTATCATCAAGGGAAAAAAAGAAATAAAAAAACTAGTGACTAGGCAGTATGGTCTCTGATCTTAGCCTGTTCTTCACAGAACAAAATAAAATTAAAAAGGACTTCTTGGCGGGAAAGTAAAGCGTCATGTCTGCAGTTTTGTTTTATTTTCTAACATTTGTGTTTTTTCGAATATTAATGTGAAATAATAATGGATTATTAACCGTTAAGTGTTTGTGAACGTGCATGAGTGTTGGCAAATGAAACAAAACAGTGCAACATCACTTTTCAATTTCTCTCAAGTAGTCCGCGTGAGACCTCAGTAAAGTCCCACATCTTTACTGAGGACTCAAGGGGTTTGGGGAACATCATTTATCATTCATCTTAATCACCACTCATTATCATCAAGGGAAAAAACAAATAAAAAACTAATGACTAGGCAGTATAGCTCAGACCTTAGCCTGTTCCTTCATGGAACAAATATACATTTAAAAAAAAAAATTAAAAAAAAAGTAAGATCTGTCATCTGTCACTGTCACGGTGAGTCGGTGAACTCGGTGACGTAAATATCGGCGTTGCCGTTTCGGGTAATTTTACCCGATTTCGGGTAATTTAGGCTTCGAGCGGGTAATCTCCGGGTAACGTTCACTGCCGGGTAATTTTATTTTGAGTAGTTTTGCGACCAAAACGTTACCTACACGTTTACAAAATATTAATTTACTAAACTTATTTGACTAGCCAAGTCAAATAAGTTTAGTAAATTAATATATGGGCTATGTTCCCTTTACCAACCTAATTAGAAAATAAATGTCTGTATCATTTTCTGTCACCTGTTACTGTCACCTGAATGAATGGAAATATTGGAATCCATTCAATTCAATAGGCTTGTATCCAATAAGAATAAATCGGGTGAACTGGCGTTACAAATGATCAATTAAGATATTATAGAAACATAATAAGTATCTAAAATATTCATTAGGTATAAAAAATTGGGATTATTAATATTTTTAAAGAAAAAAAATGGACAATAACACGCGTTCAGTCATATGACATTAAACGGAAATCAAAATCCGTGACATCACGCCGGCCGTGCCAAATGGCATTTTGTTGTTGTGACATTTCTATGGAACAAGCTTCGAACGAAATAGATGTTTGGCACGGCGTGACGTCATTCACTCAAAATATGCAGCGGTCTTAAGCATTTTTGCGGTAAATTTAAATCGGAATATAAAAACGCAAAATAAATATTGAAAATGATCGATTTTTTTTTAAATATTGAATTTTTAGGATAAAATATGTAAACAGGTAATATGATTTTGAAATTAAGTCAATTAGCCTATTGCTGCTTTGTTGATACGCGCCGTGAAGAATCTTTATTCTGTTTGTTCTGAAAAAAAAAGGTTCCTACTAAACCACTCAAGCCCCAAGCGACCATATTTGGTCGCACTTAAAAAACTCGCTATTCCGTCAGATCCCAAGCGGCCATATAAATTTCCGCACTCTCCACTTGACTTTGTAGGTACCGTGTTTTGATACAATTAGAGACTAGTATGAACAAGGACGATTATTTCGGTTCTGTGGTACATTTTATGCATCGTGAACGCAAAATTTAACATGAACTGCTTTCGATTTTTTTTTGATTTTTTTTTCATTTCCGCAAATTAAATTTTTTTTCCATTACCGCCAAATCGCACCTGCTATCAAAATTTTTAGACATTTCGATTTCAAGACTGAAAGGTTAATATTGTTTTAACAAAATTATGTACTTTAATATAATTATGACAATTGTAATTATGTTACTGTGTGTTCTAATAAATACATTTTCATTTTATTTCATTTCATTTCATTTACTTACTTATTTCTTTTTTTTATAAGTACCTACATTTTTAATTGATTATAAATCGTAAACGTAAAAACTACGTAAAATAATCCAAAAAATTTATTCTTTCTTTTCTCAGCTTTAGGTAAGCAGAGAAAAAAAAATGGAAGGAAGATGGATGATAAAATTGAAATTTTCAACTTGAAAACATTTAAAAATCAACAAGTATTAATAATTTCTGTTAATTTCATAAACGTACCGCATGTTAAAATAAACCGTACCTTTTTTTAAAAAAAACTACTGAACGGGTAATTTCGGGTAATTTTTTAATCCGCTCGGACTTTTTCTTGAGTGACTTGCGGCAACACTGGTAAATATTCACATCACAACAACAACTTGTCTTGTCGTGGATATTTAATTTAATTTATTGTATAGTTGTTTGTAGTCGGACTTCAAAATGGACTCAAACGATATTTTGGACGACAAAGACAGCGGCCCGGAGGTGCAGATAAACCTGCCAAGCTCAGTGATGAGTCGCATCGAAGAATTAATGGGTGGGAGCGAACAGTTCGACAGTGACGAAGTAAGTTGCTTAATTTTAAGGTAATTACAGCATTGTAGACTGTCGAAGTATTTGTGGACACTGCTTTTAAGTTTAACTTTATTTATATAGATGTTTTTATTGTAGCAACGTGTTTAAATATTATTAAAACAAATTTGTCGACAGTATGTAAAAGCAGTCAATTGGCACGAAGTAGGCTTTTGAACGTACTAATAGTTTACTAGATTATGACATGACATATATCCATACTGCACAGGCCAAAATAAACTAAACAGACATATTTTGTTTATAATGAGAAAGCAAAGTTGCCAAGTGACCGAATGTGTTTCCAGTTCGACGCGGTGGCTTACATCAACAAGGTTTTCCCGACGGAGCAGTCCCTGTCCGGGGTGGAGAGCGCCGCCGCCCGGTGCGAGTTCCGACTGGCTGGTCAGTTATTTGTTCACTCACAACAACACATGTCCATTTTTAATTAATTTTACCTTACCTACAAACTTAATGTACATTTAAAAGTTACTGCTTGAAATTCTCTTAATGCGTAACAGGCAAATCCGTTAATTAAGATATAATAAAAAGAGTTAGTTATATACTACTATTAGGGTACAGTTAGCGGAGGATGTTGCAGACAGTAATAGTATAGACTATTACGCTACATATTACGTAATCATATTACTGTTGCCAGACCTGACTATAAGGGAAAGACCATTCTGTTACTTTTTTATACTGCTGAATTGCATTGTTTTTTATTGCTGTATTGCTCTATTCTGAAGTCTACTAGTCTAGTGAAAAAACCTAGACCTGTAGTGTAGCTTTGCATTGCACTCTCATTTGATGTGTCTTATGGGATTGCCAGTGCCTTATAATTCTGCTATTTGATGACCTCTATGGGGGAGTGGTTGGCACGCCGAGTGTGGCGTCGCGCCATTTGTGAGGTCCTGGGTTCAATTCCCGTTTGGGTCAATGTAGAAAAAAACAGTTTTTCTAAATTAATATTGGCTCTGGGCGTTTTCCTATGTTTATGTATATTTATCGGTTATCTAGTTTAACCATGTTAAAAAGAGTTTCAAAAAGAAGCTTATCTTGAGTTTTTCTATTGAATTATGTGTCAATGAGTGCATGCGTGTATGCGTGGTGCGGCAGGCGTGGAGCAGGACATGCGGCGGCTGGTGCGCGCGCACTCGGCGCAGCGCGCGGCGGGCCACGACGCGCTGCAGCGCGCGCAGCAGCGCATCGGGGAGCTCGCGCTGCAGGTATTTACTTTTTAACTGATCTTTAATATTTAAAAAAATATTGAGACCGTTGATAACGTAGTTGTTGACATTGAATGGGCACCTTTGGCTTTCAAAGTAAAAAGTAAATAGTGTTGATTAATTTGGGCGGGCTGGATAAGTCCACGGTAGCTCAACTGGAAAAGCACCTAACCCAGATTGTCAAAAGGACGCGGATTCGAATCCTGCTCATAAATTTTCTTTCAACATTTTTCGTATTGTAAGGTATATAGTTTCATAAATATATATATTTACATACATATAATAATAATAATAAAGCCTTTATTCAGAAAAAAGTTTGTAAGTACATTTTTAAAATAACAATTCAGTAATAAATATGTTTGCCCTTTTTTTACAAAGGCCTCCTCTAGCCTACTTCATTCTTTCCTATCTTTCGCTTACCTTGTCCACTCTGATCCCGCCATCTCTTTCAACTCATCCTCCCATCTCTTATAAGGTCTCCCTCTTTTCCTTTCATTGTAAATTGGGAACCAGCTCATTAGGATTTTGCTCCATTTATCTTTTCCTCTCACAGTGTGACCCGCCCATCTCCACTTTAATTTCTTTATTTTTATGCTCACCTCTTCTATTTTTGTGTGTTTTCTAAGTGTTGTATTTTTTACTTTATCTAGTTTCCGCTTTCCAAGCATACTTCTTTCCATGGCAAACTGACATACCTGTAGCTTTTTAGCTTGCGCTTTAGTTAGAGCCCATGTCTGACAGCTATAAGTTAATACAGGAAGAATACATGTATTATATAGCTTTCTTTTATAGTACATGTTTAACTCCTTGTTCTTCATTATTTCTCTAAGCGACCAGTATCTTTTCCAAGCATTTGCAGTCCTTACCTCTAGTTCTTTTGACATTTAAGTCCTTTGGTGATATAATTTGTCCTAGGTAGGTGTACTCATTAACATATTCAATATTGTGGTTATTAATTTGTACTGGCTTTTGTATGCTATTTGTCATCATTTTTGTTTTATCAAAGTTCCTGGCCAGGCCCACCTTATGACTTTCTTCTTCTAGCTGGCAGAGCATTTGCTGAATTTCTTCTTTGGTTGATACCAATATTATTAGATCATCAGCAAATCTCAAGTGATTGAGTTTTCCTCCATTTATGGTAAGTCCATAGCTGTTCCATTTGAGATTTCGAAAAATTCTTCTAGAACGGCTGAAAACAATTTTGGTGAGAGAGGATCACCCTGTCTTACCCCTCTTTCTATTTTAAATTCTTCTCCCTCTCTTTATAATTTAACTTTAGCCGTGCTGGTTTTGTAGATGTTTCGAATTATTCTTGTGTATTTGTCAACTACCCCCTGATTTTTCAGTGCTAACCAGATACATATATGTATTAGTGAGTCGAAAGCTTTGCAATAGTCTACAAAGCAACAGTAGAAAGGGATGTTGTATTCTTTGCATTTTTCAAAGACTTGTTTCACAGCATATTATTTATATTTATTATATTATATATGGTCGATAGTCGAGTAGTCACTTTTAAACCCAGCCTGTTCTTTCGGTTGGTTCACATCGAGGATTTTAGTAATGCGTCCAAGGATTACTTTTGCAAAGACTTTGTAGATGTTGGATGTTAAAGTGATGGGTCTGTTATTATTTATGTCATTTTTGTCTCCTTTCTTGTGTATCAGGCTAATTGTTGAAGTAGTCCATTGCTTAGGTATTGTCTCAGTATACAAGATTTTATTGAATACATTAGTGAGAATGGGTACAATCCAAGATTTCGCAGCTAAAAGAATTTCGTTGCTTATTTTGTCTGGACCGGGGGCTTTATGTCTCTTTTGGGTCTCGATAGCTCTTTCGACTTCTCGAGTCATAATAACCGGCACATCACTATAGTCTGTTAAGTCAACATTGTCACTGTTGTTTTGACCTCTATATAGATCTCTGAAAAATGTGGCTATGGAGATCAAATCTTTTCTTTTTGCCTTTTGTTTTCCTTTTTTGTCCTTGAGTTTAGATATCCACTCCATCATATCTGTCAGCTGCTTTAGAGCCTTCTTTACTCCTCCGGTGTTAGCTATGTGTTTTTTGAATGTTTCTAATCTTAGTTTATGCCGATCTTTTCTCATATTGGTTTTTAATTCTTTACTTACTTGCGCTATTTCTGTTCTTGTCTCCTTTGTTTTATTCTTGGTGGTTATTAATATAGCTCTCTTTTCTAGAAGTTTTTCCGTTGCTCTTGACGTTTTTCCATCTTTTTGTTTAATTTTATTTGTATTATTACTTTTAGTATTTCCAATTAAAATGTTGTGAAGTCTGTCTATTTTTTGTTGAGCACTCATAAACTTTGTCGCGGCGATGAAATCTGTCAGTTCTTCTCTTGTTTTTGTAGTTGGTGTTGTGGATGTTAATGGTCCGGGTTTTGCTTTGAAGGGTCTATTTCTTTTTTTTTTTTTTTATAAAAGAGGGAGGCAAACGAGCAGGCGGGTCACCTGATGGAGAGTAATCACCGCCGCCCATGGACACCCGCAAAACCAGAGGAATCGCAGACGCGTTGCCGGCCTTTACGGGAGGAATAGGTTTAAGGAAGGAATAGGAATTGGGAGGAGGGGGGGGGGGGGGGGGGGGGAAGGGCCTCCGGAACCCTCACTGGTCGGACGAAACACAACAGCACCAAGTGCCATTATTTCACGCCGAATATTAGTGAGAGGGTGGTATTACGCCGGGCGAGCCGGCCCAATGTGTGCTGCAACGCAGCGTGGCTCTACCACTCAGAAAACTTCTTTTTGCTAATTCGACATTTAATTTGGATCTGACCATTTTATGGTTGCTGTTGAAGTTTAAGTTATTTAATACTCCACAGTCATCAAAGGATTTAGGTTTATTGGTAAGAATGTAATCTATCTCGTTCTTATAGCTTCCATCAAGGGATATCCAAGTCCATTTGCGTCGCTTCCGTTTCTTAAATTGGGTGTTTAGAATCCGCAGATTGTTTTCATGCGCCAATTCAATCAGTTTACCTCCGTTTCGTGATCTTTTCCCTTCACAATATGGACCCAGTATTCTTTCTTCACCCTGTCGTTTTTCTCCTATCTGTGCATTAAAGTCTCCCATAACTATGAGGTTGCTATAGGTGTGCTCTTTTATAACATTATTAAGCAGAGCATGGAACATCTCGATGTCTGTGTTGCTTGACTGTTCTGTCGGAGAATATATCTGTACCAGTGACCAATTCTCAGATGAGATACTTATGTTGAGGATTGCTATGCGTTCTGATATGCCTACAAATTCTTCTATTTGATTTTTAAGTAAATATATACATACATACAGGGTTAATTTTGGACCCCCGCCAAAGTAAATATGGTAGTAGGATTAAGAAGAATCCGACGATGGAGCGAGCAGAAGCAGCCTATTCACTCGGGCTTTAAAGATGTTGGGCTATATGCAGTCGGGAACACAGACGCCGGCAGGGAATTCCATACCTTGGCTGTACACATTATGAATGAAAACGAATAGCGCTTGGTGCGTATGAGTGGAATATCAAAAGGGTGGTAAGTAACCCGCCGTACGTCTGGACTCCCGATACTCGAAAAGGGACGGTGGAATGAGCTCATGTAGCTCAAAAGCACACTCTTCGAAGTACAACCTGTAAAATACCGACAAGCATGCAACTGAGCGACGGACGGTGAGCGAGACTGTGAAGCTTGGTTTTCACAAGCTTATCGGCACCTATAAGTTTCCTGGCTCTGCGTTCTACTGAATCGAGCGCGGCAAGTTGATATTTTGCTTAGCCGTCCCAAAGGTGGCAGCAATACTCCACGTACGACCAGACGTGTGCTTTATATAGTGTTAGAAGCTGTCCCGGCGTGAAATATCGCTTAACCTTATTTAGAACACACAGCGTTTTCGCCGCAGTTTGAGCCTTGATTTCGATGTTGTTGCCCAAGTTGAGATTGGAGATCAACTTCATGCCGAGGAGATCGAAGTTGTCGGTAATTGGTACATCTACACCCCGGAAAGTAGGAGCCAGGTTAAAAGGACTCCTTCCGTTAAACGAACTTCCTCTCCGGCGACCCTTGCGCTAGACATATACCTCTTTGTGACCGTGCTGTCGTCTGCATACCCAACAATTCCCGCTTGAGCAGATCGTTATTATACACCAAGAAAAGGGTAGCAGAGAGAACGGAACCCTGAGGGACCCCGGCATCGATAGCCATGAGGTCGGAGGAACAGCCATCAATGACTACTCTGATTGACCGTTCACTTAGGAAGTCCAAAATCCAGATACGAAAATCAGCAAAGATGCCGTACGCTGGAAGCTTGCTCAGCAAGCCAGCGTGCCAGACCCGGTCAAAGGCTTTCGATATGTCAAGCGACACGGCAAGCCTTCGCCATGCTTCTCGGTTGCCTCGCCCCAGCAATGAGTAACGTACACCAGAAGGTCCCCCGTGGAACGGCCCCACCGAAAGCCATATTGGCATTTGCAAGCTTCCAGGAATGAGGCTGCTCTAGTAAGAAGAGAAAGGCGGTACAGACGCGTTAGAATTTGAGACAATTCAGGCGCACAGACCCTAAGTAGTCTAGCTGGAATCCCGTCCAGGCCGCTGGCCTTATTTATTTTATTTCATAAAAATCATATAATTCAAATGACGCTGTATAAAGTGGGTAATGTAATTATTATTCTCCCTGTTACTGCAAGCTGGCAACGTCGCACGCGCAAAATATAAGGTGACTGCTAGTGCTAGAAACCACTAGAAACTTCAAGGGCTGGTCAGGTCAAGTGTTTTAAAAATGACAAAATAGGAATTCGTGTTTTTTTCATTTTTAATCTAACACTTAACATAATAATAATTACAGTTAAAAAAAGGGCCCGATCGGGGGCCATTTCTTATCTTGTAACTCATGCTCCTGTCCCTTCGGGGAGGAGGTCTAGGAGAGGTAGAGCCTTTGGAGGCGACAATCGGCCTGCAGCGGGTGCCTTTGGGCACCGATAACCTACGCTAGGGTGGTTCGGTCACCACCCTGTATGCGCCCATGCTCGTGGCAGGGATCGGGTGAACTCCTTACCTTCGACGCCACCCCCTCTCCCATCGGCTCGGCTATCCACTCCACTTATGGTGGTGCTTGGGATCCGTTGGCGCAAGGCCATCTCCCGCCTCGTGCTAGTAGGAGGGGAGGGGACTCGGGTCCCCAATAGGAAATTGTTGCCCACCTGCGCGTTGCTAGAGACTGTTTTGCTTCCTACACCCTCTGTTTGCGTTTGGGGCCTTGATGGCAGCGCTCGCCAGGCTCACGCCCGGTTGGACTCAGGGCTGTATTGTGTTGAGTTGGCTTGCGAGTTGGTTGGGCAACATCATTTATAATTAATATATTAATAATAATATTTTCATTTTATGCGCGTTATCGGAACCATAACATAACTTGATGCTATCGATAGTCGTTGGACTTAACTGCACCTTAAACACGCACATTTCATTTCAGTTGTAAAAGGAAAATAAATGGGGTCTTATTGCACTTTGCAGACTAACGTAGGTACTTATCGCCCAGCTGACGCGAACGGGTCAACAGACGATGGTCGGCAGGCCGGCCGTCGTTGCCCGCGCGTTGTAAATAATCGTTATTTTTAATTGTTTTTGATTTCATTTTTCTTATGTTATTGCTTTAAATTAAATTTGGTACTCAAAGACTATCCAATTAAAATTCACAAAATGAATTATTTAATTAAAAATGGCAAAAACACCAATTCCTTTTTCGTCATGTTTAAAATACATGACCTGACCAGCCTTTAAAGTTTCTTGTGGTTTCTAGCAGTCCCCATAATACCACACGCAGCCTCTCGCCCCCCACCCCACGTGGTATTTTTCGTAAGCGAACATGTTCATTCGAAGTGCATTTGAACTAGCTAGATCTGCGCCATTTTGTTGTGTTTTAGTTAAAAATAGTTGTTGATTAAAAATTTAAAATATAATCAACTGTGTTTTCTTTGAAATCAATATTTTATCTTCAATGGTCAAGATCGAAACTAACATCGTAGATCGTTTTAAGGATAGTATTATAGACAGTATTCAATTTTTACCCGGTGTTTAATAAAAATACCCGGTATAAATGGGTAAATACCCTTTTTTACCCTTCCTCCCAATTTTACCCACCCCAATTTTTACCCACCCGCCCATCTGTAATTCCGACGCCACTGCGCAGGTAGCTCTTTCTCTTTTTCACACAGTAGAATATCCGCAATAGTGCGATGTAGCCTGTTCGCTCGGCAAATTGTGACTGAAGTGAAATTGTGCCTTTAGGCCTCATTTTGGCGGCTCACTCACGAGACGCTAATGCCGTATCTTCCCTTTTTTTTTTAATCTAAGCTTCTACCGAATGAAAACGGGTGCCAGGAAGTGGTAATTTAAGTTTAGGAAAAAGAAGAAATTTTCTTTCGGAATTTTCTTTCTACAATTTGGCCTTTTTCGTCGGATTTGCTGTCTTATACGCCGCACAACGCTCAAATAATATTCTTTTCACTCCTCTTGCTCAAAAAGACCGTCATTGTAGCGTTCTAGAGCGAGGCTAAAATAGCTTTTCTTGCCCTAGGGGAAAAAGTAATTTTTTTCTAATTTTTCTTTTTGTCACATCATGTGACAGACAAAAATCACATGACAATGAGCCTACAAAAACGAAAAAGTATTCAGTCTTAAGTAGAATAATCATGATTACAGACTCGACTTATTACTGTTTACTTAGATCAACAACTTTTTTGAGATAGTTATTATTAAAGTTTATGGTAAAATTAGTAATAATTTGAATCTATGGACGCATTAGTCGCCTTTTACGAGACCTTAGGGAAGGGAGGGGTTGGTAGTATTATTTATGATGAGCCCATCGCCGCTCTATGCTGTTAGATGTATGTGCAGTCTTTAGTCCATTAGTCGCCTTTTACGACACCAAAGAGAAGAGAGGGGTTGGTAGTATTATTTTGATGAGCCCATCGCCGCTCTATGCTGTTAGATGTATGTGCAGTCTTTAGTCCATTAGTCGCCTTTTACGACACCAAAGAGAAGAGAGGGGTTGGTAGTATTATTTTGATGAGCCCATCGCCGCTCTATGCTGTTAGATGTATGTGCAGTCTTTAGTCCATTAGTCACCTTTTACGACACCGAAGGGAAGAGAGGGGTTGGTAGTATTATTTTGATGAGCCCATCGCCGCTATATGCTGTTGAATGTATGTGCAGTCTTTAGTCCGTTGGTCGCCTTTTACGACACTGAATGGAAGAGAGGGGTTGGTAGTATTATTTTGATGAACCCATCGCCGCTCTATGCTGTAGGATGTATGTGCAGTCATTAGTCCATTAGTCGCCTTTTACGACACCCAAGGGAAGAGATGGAAAGACTGCACATACCTACTATCCAACAGAATAGAGCGGCGATGGGCTCATCAAAATAATACCACCAACATTTCTCTCCCCTTGGCTGTCGTTAAAGCAACTAAGGGTTAACTTTTAATAAAATAAACCATTTCATATTGTATTGGATTGTTTTATTTTCTCGCATTCGTAGTGAAAAGCAGAGTGTAACACACGGCGTTAAAAACCCATTAAAACTCGGTTTCTATTTACTCCCTCTCTAAAGCTCGGGAGTAAAACTACCTCGTATATAATAGGTCATTTTAGCCCCTTGTATAACAATCTACTATTATTTACCGTTTGACCTTCCGGCAAAAATTCCGAGTGCACAACACCGCGATAGTCAAAGAAAACAGTCAACATGACTTTGATTTTTGATCGATTTGGCGTGGTTTTTTCGTTTTCGATTCAGTCGGAAGGCGCCACTCCGAAGCTTGTTGACTAGTTTGCATGTCACACTCGTAAACCCTTGTCTCGTCACCAGTAACAATGCGTTGCATGAATGTTGGGTCGGAATTGACTCGTTCTAGCATGTCCTCAGCGACTCTGATGCGATTGAGTTTTTGGAGAAAATGCAGGTCTTTTGGGACTAGCCGAGCGGCAACATCCCCAAGTGATGATGAACATCATACCCAAGTGATTATTTAAAATGGTACGGATCGACTCGTGAGACACAAAAAGTTCGGCGGCTATCTCTCTTAAACTTGAATGAAGATTTTCAGTCACCATTTCCTTCACTTTTGCGATGTTAACTTCAGTTGAAGACGTTGATGGCCAACCAGAGCGAAGCAAATCTTCCATTACATCTCGACCGCTTTTAAACGCTTTAAGTCGATTCACCGTAAGCCTTCTGTAACATTTTCAGTGACTCCGAACACGAAATTCCATTGGCGACGCTAAATTTAGGACAAACTCTTTGTTCGATGTTTTTATCCATTATGAAATTCGCAATACACACTAGATATAAACTAACTAAAAACAGCACTGTATTTAATTTAAATAACAGATGCAACTCAAACTCCGCGCCAAAATGGATAACAGTTGTGCCAATCTAACAACAACAAAACAAAATAAAAATTTAATTTGGAATCATAAACAAATCATCCGTGCCCGAAACTTTTTTGACAGAATGTACTTATAATTATTTGCCTGCTTTTTATATCATATAGTTTATGGTGCGTTCAAAGCGCGTCAAAGCGACGGCGCGCTGTAATTGGTGCTCGGGGTGAATAATAGCGGATAGCGGTCACGCGCATGCGCTTTGATAACCGCGATAGGACGGGCGCTAGGTGACAAATGACAATAATCTTAATATTTTAGCGAGTTTTTCTTTCTTCCTCTTGTGTCCTCCGTATTCAACTATTCCTGAGAAATTGTGTTCATGGATTGCCAGCTTTCTCACTGGGCGTAGCATCAGAGTCGCAGTCGACGGTTCGTGCTCCGACATGAAGCCCGTGAATGCTGGAGTCCCGCAGGGGTGTGTGTTGTCCCCTACTCTATTTCTTCTGCATATCAATGACATGCTGCATAACAACAGCATTCATTGCTATGCAGACGACAGTACTGGGGATACGCTCTACACCGGGCGAGCTAATATTTCTCTGGAAAGCGTCATCGAGAGCCGGAATAAACTTGTGACTGACACCGAGAACATGTTAAGTCATGTCTCGGATTGGGGCCGACATAACCTAGTCCGCTTCAACCCCTCCAAAACACAAGTTTGCGCATTTACCGCGAAAAAACATCCCTTCGTCGTACCTCTGAACTTTGAGGAAGCTCCCCTTGATACCAATCCGACTATTGGAATCCATGGCGTCGATATTTCGAGTGACGTTCAGTTTCGTGGTCATTTGGAAGGTAAAGCTAAATTAGCTTCGAAAAAGCTGGGTGTGCTTAATAGAGCTGGTCAGTATTTCACGCCGGCCCACCGTTTACAACTGCATAAAGCACAGGTCAGGCCGCATATGGAATACTGCTCCCATCTCTGGGCTGGAGCACCCCAATACCAACTCCTTCCATTTGACCGCATTCAACGCAGAGCTGCTCGAATTGTCGACGACGTGGTTATTTCAGGACGGCTCGATCCACTGGCTCTTCGGAGAGACGTTGCGTCTCTCTGTATATTGTACCGTATATATCATGGGGAGTGTTCTGAGGAATTGTTCGGCTTGATCCCTGCCGCTGATTTCCTTCACCGCACTACACGCAATCGACTGTCATTCCATCCACATCACCTTGATGGATGGCGGTCTACTACTGTGCGTTTTTCAAGAAATTTCTTGCCTCGAACTACAGTGTTGTGGAACCAGCTCTCGGCGGCGGTATTTCCGGACCGTTATGACTTAGGGATCTTCAAGAAACGAGCCTATTCCTTCCTTAACCTTTTCACCGCCAACGACTTCTATAGAAGTTCGAGATTTTCGTGCCCTCCACGCCAGGACTTCTATAGAAGTTCTTCATTATACCTACTTTGATAAAATACATTTACGATACATAAAACATTTGTTTCTTTTGTAATTTTGTAAGATGGACACAGCTGAAGCCCTATTTTTTATTTTCCTAGGCAAAACAGGCTTTTTTGAGTCTTAAAATGGATAAAAACAAAAACGTCTCAAATATTTTGATGTCCCGCACGCCAACGACTTCATATCAAGTAGGCCAGTGATGTGACGCGAAAGTTGCATTCACTACAATCCTCCATATTTACTATGTTTTATTCCATCCAAATGTTCATAAATTCTATGATTTAAAATAAATCCCGGTCAGGAAATAACGTATTACATAATACATTTTAAAATTAATGTACGTATCAAATCACTTTATTAAAATTAGTTAAGTTTACTGAGGATTTTCGATATTGCAACACCCATCTCTACGTAATGGCAAGATGTCAGTGCTACCTGCGCCACCGACTATATTTCAAGTTAGCTCGTGACGTCGTAAGCGCACAGGTGTCAAGGTCATCGTGTCATAGTGCTGGGCGTTACAAACAAAACAAACGTGTGCCGTGTTTTTTGCCCGGTTCGGGAAAAGTGCAAATGATGAGTGACAGTGAATGTTCTAATGAGTTGTTACGGATTTTACAAGGTGTGGAACCTGATTCAGAATTTGATTGCGAAACGGAAAATAGTAGTACTTCGGAAGAGGACGATAATGAGGTAAGTTTTAATCAGTAAATATTATCTTGTTTTATTGTTAGCTAATTATTAAAGTGCAAAGAAAACACAAGTTATCTTGATATGTGGATATAGTTATGTGCTAATTAAACTTAGAAAGATAATTAATTAAGTTGCGAATCGCGAATCACTTACAATACAATCTCGTTCACAAATTCATAAATACAGTAACTAACACAATACCTACTCAACTAAGTTCAATCAATATTGCACTGAATATCACTCGAATTTATTTAAACAGTTTCGATACGCTTGAGTTTTTAAATACCATATTATTTTATGTAGTACTGGTAGGTACCTATTACCTACTTACATGTTCTTTTTGAAAATAACTATTTTTTTACGGAGTGCGGCATTTACCTACGAATGCTCAAAAATCGACCGTCGCTGTATGATCAGAGGTAAGTTTTAGCTAGGAGGGCTGATTAGTTTGTGAGCTAACTGGACCGGACTATAGCCACACCGGTGACACTCCGTGTACGTGAGAGCTCGAGCGCCGGTGACCTTGAGCGGAACGTGTAAACGCTAGGGTTGATACCGAAATGGAATTTTAACCGAAATGGATTTTAGTGCCAACTGCCAAAGAAGACCTATATACCTATTACACGTAGTAACTATTAGGTAAAAAAAGCATAGACAACCCTTTTCCTTAAGAAATTTATCGTGCTACGAGCGCCAAAGACTTGATATGAAGTCAACGGACGACGTTATGAAATGAATAGTGAAGTGCCTATTATAATATATCTCTAGCAAGTATATGCATGTCTTTTTGTCTCTGATAATGGATTTTCATTTTTCTTACTAAAATTGTTCATAAAATAAAACCAACTACCATTATAATGTATCAGTGTTTATTTATATTTGTAAATTTAGATACAAACTTAAATTTACACGTAATTTTTTTTATTATCGATATGACGTTACCGCCATCCTTGCTTTCGTACTATAGAATTTGTTATACATATATACGTTGGCGTACAGCGGGACATCGCGTGCAGGATAGTTAGGCGGTGAAAAGGTTAAAGGCCGGCAACGCGCCTGCGATTCCTCTGGTTTTGCGGGTGTCCATGGGCGGCGGTGATTACTTTCCATCAGGTGACCCGCTTGCTCGTTTGCCTCCTTCTGCTATAAAAAAAAATATATATCTTCCACCAATTTTCTGCACATGGCCTCCAAGCCACCTCAGTAGGCAGGTGATACTGTCTCCTGGTACAGTCACGAGCACCAATATGTATACACTTTGACACTTATTCCATTGTATTAGGAGGCCTATTACATCTCGAATGTGATTTTTGCGTAAAATGCCCATTTTCGCATTTTGTAGTAATTTGGCAGTTGTATTTATAGTTTTTATCAAAATAGGATCATAAATTTGTGCATAATATTACAAATCTCCATTCTGTGAGCAGAAGTTGAATTCGGACGGCCGGCGCATCGCATTATGTAGTAATTTTGCAGTTGTATTTATCGTTTTTATTGAAATAGGATAATAAATTCATTATAAAATCTTTATTCCTCATGAAGTACCCATTACTCTGGTATAAGTTTTTCTTCATAATATAATCGTAGATAGGAGATATTCACAGTTACCTTATAACGATTTTCGAAGTTTTTTGGTTTAGAATAAAAAAAATTTCCTATATAAAATCAAAGATATCTAAAAATTCCGATGCCGTTACGCACTATTCGACTATATGTATAAAAGATAACATTGTATTTTTTTTATTTCACTTGTTTGGAACAGTAGTTCAATCGATGAGCTCAAAAAAGTGTCTTCGCGCACTTTATGAAAATATTTCTCTGCAATTTTGGGTATAATTAAAAAGTTAAGCAAAATTTACAAAAAGCGAGGCCGCTGCGCACTATTCCAATAGCTATTCTACACTATTCAAGAAGTCATAATTGTTAGTGTATTTTTGTTTCTGAGATCCATAACGCCAAAATTGGCCATTTTACGCAAAAATCACACTCGAGATCTCTTAAGAGTTACAATTGTTTACATATTTTTGCTCGAGACTGTACGCATTTGCTGTTGCACGATAATACAGGTAATGATAATCTTCTTAAAAAACATTATAGCATCTTTCATTTTGCAGTTTTGCATGTTGCACATTACACATTACACATAGAATTTATTTATTTACATTTTTTTTACGTATCGTTTTTTTATTCAGTTTTTTTCCGCAATGCAAGGAATGTAGTGCATTCCGCCACGATTGTTATATAAGTAGTTCAGCAATATTTAGTTACATTTATCCATGTCTTATCTTACTTGTTTATTCTTAATCAATTTTGTACGTATGTTTATCAATATATTATTTATGCATCTAATCATTTTCTGTTATTTGACGTCACCGACGTATAGGGATATAAAGGCCCTGTCAGAATATCAGCGCTGCTTCGTCAATCTGCCCAACGTTGAGGGACGTGGCAGCATATTGCTGAGACAGGGTCCTTGTTGGCCTCACACACTAGCCATCTGTTTTTTTAGTGTATAATTTTCATTTTGTGATCCTATGTTACTTTGTTTTTTTTATATTTTCTTGTTTTATATTTTTTTTGGTCATTTGAATTATTATACAGGATGTTTGGTGCATTGTGTGCCAAATCGAATGGGGTGATTGGACCCCTCCAATTGGCTACCTCTTCAGCCTCCATAAAAAAATCTTGGTCCAACTGAATTTTTTATGCTGATTTTAAATTTTTTTGGGTGAAAATTTATAAAAGTCTACATTTAAATTTTAATACAAAATAAATGTTAGGTCTACCTTAAATTTTTTTTAAAATCTTTATTTTGTAACGTTGTACGCTTCTATCGTTACCAAAATTACTAACCAGCAACGTCAAGTTTTTTTTTACAGCCCCGCAAAGTTTATTAAGTAAAACAAATAAACTTGAACGTCAACTTTCGATCTCAATTAAAAAAAAACTAAAAGTGATCTAGTTCTTCCATTTTTTTAAAACATCTCTGGACTGTCCCCTTTCTAATGGTGTGCAATATGCCATAAAAATTAATTAGTAACATCACATATTTGCAAATTTTCTGTACTTAGTCACAATTTTCTAATATTCAACCGGTGAAATAAAAACATGGTTTTGCGTTAATAACACTCACAAGGCAGATTACATTTTCTGTCTCTTTCATAAGGTGAATAGTAAACCGCCCGTTGTTTGTTTGAAACAGGTAAAATTTGTTTAGTGTAGACTTTTATAAATTTTCACCCAAAAAAATTAAAATCAGCATAAAAAATTTAGTTGGACTAAGATTTTTTATGGGGGCTAAAGAGGTAGCCAAAGACCCCTTCAATCACCCCATTTGATTTGGCACACGATGCACCAAACACCCTTTATTACTGTTAATGTGCTGTATTGTGTGAATATGTCTGTCAATAAAATTTTTCTTATACTTATTCTTACTCTTAATATCTTTATTATTGCAATTTTTGCATTCACAATGCTTTAAAGATATAGATAGATATACGAGATATACGATAGGATAAAATGTTTACTAGAAAAAATCAACCAGTCTCAGGAAGCTCGAATGGGATTCGAACCCACGACCTTTGGATTGCCGGTCCACTACTCTAACCGCTGAGCAACCGAGACCCCAGAAGACTCGTTGAATTTTTTCTAGTAGTTTGTGATTACGCTGTGAGCCAGCGGTATTACGTCACTGTGAAGTCTACCCTCACAGACGAAAGAAATACTATTGCAAGTATTTAACATTAAAACTATTTTAACGGGACCTAACACGATTAATTTTTGTAAGTAAGTACATATCTACTTACTGCTTGACGTTTCGGCCGCGATGCTGCGGCCGTGGTCACAAGCGAACTGGCGGTGCGCGGCGTCGTCGGCTCGGGAGGGTATTTGTTTCTTCATCCACCCTCCCATTTTTACTTTAATTGCCACAGTGTAATGAATCGTCAGCATCACGACTCCGGCACACTACACTAACAGTATCGGAGTTTCTTTTTATAGACAGATGTCGCGGTTTGCATTTGCTAATCACAGGATTCCACGCTGATGATAATTTAAACCCGTCCTCCCGATTGAAATTTTTATATTTCTTGATCTCAATCGCTTCACGTACTATCCTGCTATGATAATTACAATCGGTGGAGAGGATTTTAGGATCATGTAACTCCATCCAGTGATTAACTCCAGCTTCCAGCAGATGTTCAGCTACCGCCGATTTGTCTATTTGTCGATTTTTGACAGCTGCGATGTGTTTCTTGACACGTTCTGCGATAGTCCGCTTAGTCTGTCGAATATACGAACTACCACAGCTACAATCGGGTTTATAAACTCCCGGTGTTTGGAAAGGTATGACGTCTTTAGGCAACCGCACTTTGTTCGATATTTGGCATAACGGAGTATATACAGTCTTAATGGAGAAGTTTCTTAGTGCTGTTCCAATTTTGTCCGTTATGCCTTTTATGTAAGGTAAAAACGCTGCCTGGCGACTCACTTCTGGACGATTTTTCTTTCCATTCTGCTTTTTCCTCTTCTGTGACACCCGGTATCCGTTATTTTTTAGTACATCCTGAACATGAGCAAGCTCAGACTGAAGATGTTCAAGGTCACACAGGTTCTGAGCTCTGTTAGTCAGTGAGGTCATCACAGACTGAAGATGCCGAGGATGATGATGAGAAGAGGCGTGTAGGTATCTGTCCGTGTGACTGGGTTTGCGGTACACAGAGTGTGACAAAGTACCATCATCTCTTACCTTTATCCTGCACATCAAGGAAAGCCAAAGATCTGTCCCTCTCTATTTCATAGGTAAACCTTATGTTTGGGTGGATTGAATTTGGGTGTGCTATATATTCTTTAACTTCTTGCTGGCCTCCGCTGATAATGCAAAAAACATCATCTACGTACCTCCTCCACAGTTTCACAATTTGGGGTCCAGTTGCTAATGCTGTGTCTTCAACGTGCTCCATCCACAGATTTGCAATAACCGGGGCGAGTGGGCTACCCATTGCAACACCATCGATCTGTAGATAGAACTGGTCTCTGAAGAGGAGGTAATTCCCATCAAGGCAATTTTCAATTAGAACAATATATTGGTTTGGAAGCTCCTTATCGCAAAGTTTGACCTTTATTAACTCCAGGCAATCCTTCAAAGGGACATTTGTAAAAAGCGACTCCACGTCGAAATTCACCATAATGTCGCCAGGTTCCAACCTTATGCCCTTTACAATGTCCCTGTTTACAAATACCTACCCGAGCCGACGACGCCGCGCACCGCCAGTTCGCTTGTGACCACGGCCGCAGCATCGCGGCCGAAACGTCAAGCAGTAAGTAGATATGTACTTACTTACAAAAATTAATCGTGTTAGGTCCCGTTAAAATAGTATTTAACAATCGATAAAGACGTAATTGCTTATAAATATCTTTATTATTGAAATTTTTGCATCCACAATGATATATAGATATAGGATAAAATGTTTACAAAAAAAAAATCAACCAGTCGAATCCCATTCGAGCTTCCTGAGACTGGTTGATTTTTTTCTAGTAAACATTTATCCAATAATTTTAATTTTCCTAAGAAAAAGTTCGATACAAGTTTATTGATATTATTTTTCCTTTTTTCGAGATATTTACCATGATTATCCTTGAGTTTGTCCTCCTGATATTTCGGCGCGGTTGCACGCACCATGCTCACGGGAAACTGAGGCTTGCGGGTGCAATGCACACATTTATTGGCAGACGAATCGGTCTACCCCTCTTCACTCTTTTATTTCGATCGATACCCCTACTATCGGTTTCACTCTCACTCAAAACTCGATTTCGACACACAACACTCACTGTATCAGGCTGGGTAGCTGAAGTCGACTTCTTGGTTTTTTGGCACAACCTCACAACTGGATTACACACACTAGCTAGACAGTTGGAAACCGTCCTCACGGTTGATGTTCCTGTATTTTGTAATCTGAATGGCCTCTTGAACCAGCCTTGGTATAAAGTGTCGTTCAGTTGAGATTACCTGCGGTCTGTGCAACTCAATCCAATGATTGGAGCCAGACTCCAGTAGATGTTCAGCTATGGCTGACTTGTGCACGTCGACGTTTTTCACCGCCCTGATATGGTAGGTTTCGTCTGGCCGATATAAGAACTTCCACAGCTGCAGTCGATCTTGTGCACACCTGGTTTCTCTAAGGGGGGGGGGGGGGGGGTCGTAAAAATTTACCCAGTTTTTTATGCAAATATTTCTCCTTAATAATTCTTAAGTAATATTTATATAATATCTGTGACCCCTTTAAGGTAAGGCAGAAATTACACTGGTTTTCGTTCCACCCCACCTTTACCATGTTTACGTTGCTTGCGGATAGGTAATGTTTTGTGCCGAAAGCCATTTTCACGCAATACTCGCCACACATACGAGAGTTCCTCCTGCAGATGGTGGTCACCACACTCATCATATGCTGAATTAGTTAAAGATGATACAACCGAGCTGAGATGCCTCAGGTGATGGTGAGAATCCGCATGCAGATAGCGGTCGGTATGCGTAATAATCGAAGCCTTTGCAGTAGGATAGTCTTCTTATTTTTTTATTATTCTTTTAATAATAAATAAATAAAAAATTTCTACTACCACACCAATTATCTAGCCCAAGAGAAGCTTCAAAGAAACTCGTGAAATGGTTACTAGACATAATGAGCAGTCACTATTCAGCTCCTGTACAAAAAGTCAAAAACTGAATATAAATCATCCCGTCAGGTGACAGACATCAACAAGAAAGCCGAGCGCAGCGAGAGCATGGTGCGCGAGATCACGTCAGAGATCAAGCAGTTGGATCTAGCCAAGTGGCACCTCACCGCCGCCATCACCGCCCTCAACCACCTGCACATGCTGGTGGGCGGCGTGGGGGCGTTAGAAGCTATGGCGACAGCAAGGCAGTATAAGGAACTCGCTTTGCCCATGCAGGCTATCATGGAGGTTGGTACTGTTTACACTCATCAAGAGCTTATCAATTCATAATTTCTTTATTCAAGTAAACTTAATAAAAAAGAGTTTTCAAATCGTCCAAACATATTTTTTACTTCCCTATACGGGTGGGTAGGTAAATTTAGGACGTCTTTTAGCTGTGGAGAAGGACGGGCGCAAAAAACTCCACAACTGAGTATTATACTTACACACGCAGAGCTACACAACAGGTACAGGTAGAAGCAGACACGCATTCGCACGCATGCACTGTTATACGACAAACACTGAAAGGGTTTTAAAAAATATATTTATTTCAGTTATCGCGAGTGTATTAGGCAAAGGTTACCAGTTGACTGGTCGGCCAGTCTTCCAGTTCTAACTACGTAAGGATACAATGTTGCAGAGGAGGCTGACAAAGCATTCATTGTCAGCACAAAAACCTTTACTAATTACGGACATAACAGCACGCACGCACCTCACCGCCGATATTACAGCCCTCAACCCACATGCATATAATACTTGTAGGGCGTTAGAAGCTAATATGGCGACCGCACGGCAGTATAAGGAACTAGCTCTGCCGATGCAGGCTATTATGGTGGTAGGTACTGGATAGATGCAGCATTTTGCAAACGCTGGGCCTCTTATCTCACCAGATGGTAAGTGAGGATAAGGCCAAAGGTGGCAGCGCGCGAACCCGGAACCCTCAACTGAGAAATAGGCTACTCATCTCTAAACTGTCGGAACACAACAATACTATTATCATTAATGAAAAATAAAAATAAATAAAATAAAAATAAAATAAAATTCATTTATTTCGACCAGCTTAGGATCATAGAACAAGTTATACAAACTAGATACAACATAACAATTTATATACATTAAATAAAATAAGAATCAAAAATACAGAAACAGAATTTAAAATGATAAAATCAAAACATTTAAAATACAAAATTAAAATTAAAAATTACAAACTACTAACAAAATTCATGAAATAAAATAAAATAAAATTTGAAATATAAAATAAAATAAAGTTCAATCAAATAAATTAAAATATTAAATTTAATTATTAAATAATCATTCAGTCTGAAAAGAAGTCCAGGGCAGTCATCGCTTTAAACGTTTTATGACGTGCAATTCAATGAACCGCCCAAAGACAGCAGAGTCACCTCTCTCATGTATCATTCTCAGGACTCCATTGGTGCCCCCCCGCAGTCGCAGCATCAACGAGGCAGTTTTTTTGCGCATGATTGTATAAAAATCGTCTATGTTGGCGTCAGCAAACATGCCTGACGCGCTACAAAAACGTGGAAGCCGCAAAAGAGCCCTGAGAATGTTATTATATTGTACTCGCAATGCGTTGTATGACTTTTGAGTAAAGCTAGCCCATAGACCACACGTGTAAAAGCTTTGGCAAAAAGCTTTAAAAAGCGTTAATTTTACACTTACACTACAGCGTGCGAATCTATGTGCCAGCATATTTCCACGTACCGACAACGCCCTACGTTCCCTCTCTATATCTGAATCATCCTTCAGGTCCTCGGTTACAATGTGACCTAAATATTTAAATTTGCTTACATGATTAAGTGGTACTCCGTTTAATAACAAAGGAGGTACACGCTTAGGTAACTTATTTCCACTCCTAAAAATAATGAAGTCACACTTT
The DNA here is from genome assembly GCA_963921215.1 of Scoparia ambigualis. Classification (NCBI taxonomy): domain Eukaryota; kingdom Metazoa; phylum Arthropoda; class Insecta; order Lepidoptera; family Crambidae; genus Scoparia; species Scoparia ambigualis. The sequence goes on from OY992515.1 coordinate 1,245,665, forward strand.
TTCTCATTGTACAGCAAACCATGTGTTTTAGCATACTTTTCACATGTTTTTAACATCTGTCTCATACCACTGATCGATGGGCTCAGCAAAACCATGTCGTCTGCGTAACTAATGTTGTTAATACTGACATTGTCTATTCGGCAACCAACATGCATGTTGCTGAGCTCCTCGATCAGTTGGTTAACATACAAGTTAAACAGTCTTGGTGATGTTAGGCCACCCTGACGTACACCGCAGTTCATAACATACTCATCAGACAAACTGTTAGCCCACTTGACTACATTCCTCTGGCTCCTATACCAAAATGAAAACAAATTTATGACCTCTGAACAAATACCATCTTTTTTAAGTTTGTCCCACAGAATATCGTACGATACCAGGTCAAAGGCTTTCGATAAATCTAGAAAACATGCATAAATGGGAGTGCTCTTCTTAGTGTAATAGTTTACAGCGTACTTTAGTGATAATATAGCACTTTCGGTGGACAAGCCTTCTCGAAAACCAAACTGTAAGTCATTCAATTTAATTCGGGTGCTCAGGTGTACATCAAGAACCCTATCCAGAACCTTCGCAATCACTGTAGCGAGTGAAATTGGCCGTTTGTTTGTAAAATTAGTTTGATTTGTCAGCTATATCACCTGTTGAGTTCTTAACTAGCGGAACTACAATAGTTTTCATTAAACTAGATGGTAAGTAACTATGTCTCAAACAAAAAGTGTAAAGCATAGACAATACTCTGTTTATATGACCTCCAGCATGCTGCAGATGCTCAATGCTGAGTCCGTCATGACCTGGAGACTTTCCCCTTTTCATATTTTTAATAGCTGTAAATATTTCCTTACTTGAAATTCTAAGAGGATTTTCCACATGACAAGGCTCAGCACCGAACGCCGCAGCCTCCACATTAGTGGGACTCTGTATATGAAATTGTTGTCTAAAAATATTAGCAATATGTGTGGGATCGCTGGATCCATCAACACTAACAGGCAAGCTTGCTCTTCCATTAAGTTTCTTTGTGCTTTTCCAAAACTTGCCAAATTGTTTTTGCGAGTGTTGAGCAGCTATGATATCTAATTTAATCTGCTCCTGATTACGCTGGCAGTATTTAAGCCTAGATTTAAAAATTTTGCGACTTAAGCACATTCTATCGTAAACAGGACCAGACCCAGGCCTACCATAAAGCACATACATCTGGAAGTCCAATCTCGCCTGCGTGTGTGAATCTGCAACATGTTTATTCCACCCCATAATACACCTTTGTCTACACTTGGCTCTAAATTTATTGTGACAACTGTCTCTTGCGGCTTGACTGAGTGTGTCAACAATGTTATTATAAAATTTATCTATTATTTTTCTATGGCTGATATTTGTACACATAGCGTCTGCACAACTATGAAGATCAGCTGGGAAGTCTATATATTTCAGGTTATTATTACAATATTCATTATATTTAGTGACTTGATCTAAGGTTCTTGTACCCCATATTACATCATTACATTGATTATTATTTAATGTAAACTTATTTCTAATTAATCCTAAGTTACAGTCTACAGCCAACGGTAAATGGTCTGACCAGTACACATCATATAACACTTCAACATTTTTAATTGTTTGCCAAGCCGATGCACTCACTAGACAATGATCTAACCATCGCTTACTGCCATGAGCTTCACTGACATATGTGTATGTGTCAGAATCCATTCCCAACCTTACCATGTCCGCACAAAGCCATTGTTGTTCATCACAAAAGCTCAGCAGTTCCTTACAAAACGGTGTATGTGGGTGTGAATTAAAATCACCCAATATAAACACAGCTTCAGTACCGCTGTCCTCTAAAATAGCATTTAACTCACCCAGGCATTGCGAGAAAATGGGAAAGTTGTCCTTAACATCCGTTGGCATATACACACAAATAAATAAAATTTCACGAGCATCGTGTGTAGTCGCCTTGATGGCAACAATACGGTCACTTTTACACTGCACAACCGAAACGTCGCGAAAGACTCTTTTCCGCCACAGTATTGCCACACCCCCATGGGGGCGTCCACGTAACATACCACTCGTAAGATCCACAGCCGATTTGCCCGCATAACTGAAGTCATTGTGTATCTCACCAAGGAAGGGTAGGTCTTGTGGCAGTAGCCAAGTTTCCTGCAGTGCAACAACATCCGCCGACTGGCAGATATTTCGCACGCAATCCACACTCCTCTTGATGTTTTTGCAGTTATAGCTAATAATTCTATTAATTTCGTCACTCTCCATCTACACTAGGTTTATTTACATTGGCAGTTTGCAAGTCCGCCTGGAATTGCCTCTTCTTGAAGGACACGAAGGGTCTAAAAATCACACCATCTGGCCAAATGCTTTTATCCATATAAAGATGCATATTTCTTTTTAAAACAGTGACTTTAAATGCATTGTATGGCCGGTCTTCTTTCATATTGATTTTTTCCAATGAAATTATCTCATTTGTTTTACTTTGTATGTATTCCATTATGTCTTGTGCAGAAGACTCCGTGTTGACATTTGATATAAACAAAGGAACTTTGACGTCCGCCGCTTTAAATTTCGTATTCTGCTCTGTGGTCGCTACACCTGTATGCTCAATAAATCTATTTCGATACCTCTTACGCTGCACTAAAGTCCAGTTTTCACTGGGTTTGTTTATCTGCCAGTTACCTTCCTTACGAACCACATCGGCCATAGTTACTGGAGCGATTTTCATTTTATTTACATTGCATTGCGTCGTTTTTGGGGCATCCACACCACTGCACACCTGCAGAGACACCCGTGGAGACCGAGACCGGCGATGACGCGAGTGCTGCGTTTTTGACAAGTGTGGTTCATAGTACGGGTGGACTTGCTTAGGCGAGACAGAGACAGGGCGCTCATCAGATTTCTCCGCGTGCGAGTAGGATGCCATAGTCTGCGAATTACCGCTTGCGCATTTATCTGCACTACACTCAGCTGATGGCAATATACCCTCTATGTCTGAGTTTATTGTATGAGAAAGGCCTATCGGCCCGCTATCCAACTTATCCAAGTAAGCACCCCGCTTTCTTGTATTCACACCATTATAATTCACAACAGATGTTAATTTTAGGTTTTCTAAGTCCATTTGTACTTCCTGTAGTTGATCCATAGTTACATAGTTTTGTTTAACATTGTTGAGTTCGTTTCGTAGTGTGGTTACATCTTTCAATAAAGATACGGCATCGATATGATCGATCGAAATCGGGGGAAGCTTCAGTAAATCCCTGGCCACAAAGATCGGAATGGAGTCAGGATCCTCTTCTTTGAAAAAATTTATAATGTCTTCTATATTTCTTTTCTTTTTTCCATCTTTACGACGTGATATTTTGCGCTGGTCTGTCGTTACAGATTCAAATAGGAGCGTTTTAGCACTTTCAATTTCTTTATCAGAGAACGATGAGTCGCAAATTTTAATTAAACTCTCATTGTCCATTACATCCTGTTTATATTGAATGTACGCTAGCACTTCACATATGACAATATTACAATTATTACACTTTAACGTATTTATAGACATTTTCACGACTGTCACGCGCGCGTACGTCACCGCGGTGCAGTTCACACTGATGATCATTGTTATGGTGCCAGACTTTAAGATGGTGGCAGCTAGCCACGTGGACTTAACAAGCCTTGCCACCAACCAAACTAAGTACACAAAGATGTACCCCCCGCTGAGAATCGAACCCGGGACCTTTGAGTCTGAGACCGGTGGCTTAGCCACTAGACCGCGGAAAACGGTTCATCAACAGTAATTGTACTATATCGGCTTTATCTTTTGATTTATCTCGCTAACGTTTGCTCAAAGTCGTGGAGGTACCTTCAGCCAGCTCTGCCTGACTAACTTACTGTGGTGGGTTATAAAATCGTTTTGGACGATTTAATAGTGCTTATAAATTAAGTTTACTTGAATAATATTATGTATTTTGATGATAACGAGACGTTGAAAAAAAATAACTACCTCAAGTGGGAATCGAACCTCCGCAATCCAGGCGGCTGCGTTGGCCACTTGGACGCGGGTTCGATTCCCACCTCGATTATAGAGTTGTACCTACATTTTTCAACATTTCGTTATCTTCGAGTTTATTTGAACGCTATTAACGCAAAAAGTCAAATACATAATATTACGAATGAACTTTGACTGTTTGAATTGACTGTTGTTGTCATCAGGTGCTCCACCACTTCGAGCCCTACCGCGACATCCGCGAGCTGTCGGAGCTGCGCGCGCGCGTCACGGCCGTGCGCAAGCAGCTGGCGCAGCAGATACTGGCAGACTTCAAGGAGGCCTTCACGGGTGAGCGCTATGAGGATCTGGGCACCTCGGATCATTTATTTAGAAATCCTTGGACCAACGGCTTTCCGAGCTTTACGAAGCACGGAACATAAATTTTGTTGCGAACAGAATTTTAGAAGATGTCGAAAAAAATCGTAATATTTGCGTTAATACCGTTAAAATAATCTCTAATATAATGAATGAAACGTTAAAAAAAATGACTACCTTAGGTAGAGACTTCCCACCTGAGGTAGGTAGTATTTTTTTTATCAGCCAGTTACCCAAAAAATTCTGCGCTACGCGAACCAGTTAGGGGTTTTGATTATACGCAGTGACAAAAACCGCCGGGCGTGCATGAAAAGATTGATGGATTTGAATGAAGCGAAAGAAGTGTGTTTGGACCGTAGCAGATTTCGATCATAGTCTCTGCCTACCCCTATGAGAAACAGGCGTGAGTTTATGTATGTATTTTTTTAAAGTAGTTAAGTTAGTTTTTATACGGTTTCTAAAATGATACTATGTACGTATTTATTGTGTTTTACATTGTGATTTGTGGGCAGCGGGCAGTAAGAGCACGGTCTCGCACCGCAGCCTGGCGGAGGCGTGCGCGGTGGCGGACGCGCTGGACCCGCGCGTCAAGCAGGACCTCATGGCCTGGTTCATCAATATGCAGCTGCAGGTGAGCACTGCCCCACACGAGCGCTGGTAGCCCTCATAGTAAAGTACAGCCTGTATGCTGTCCCACTGCAGGGCAAAGATCAATCATTTAGCTCCTTAAATCTTGAGTTGAGCTGAACGATTTCTGACAAATGCGTACACTGACTGGACAGGTCCTCTCAATCTGTGTGGTTCTTTCCTCAAAAGACCATCTCAGACATCGATCTACATGGTCTTCATATAACCTGCCCAAGATTATGTCTGGACTTTAAAAGAGACTGTGACCTCTGAGTTTGTTTCGGCCTTTCTTCTCAGAGTAGTAGGATAGGAAACGCCGACCTCATCTAGTTTAAAAAAAAAACATGATTGACGTGTAAAAGTGTTTGTACAAACCTACTTACAACATAAAATCATTAATCATTTATCAATATTCAATTAGTTCCTAAAAATATGTACAGATGGCGTATCGCGCTAACATTATTTTTTATTGGACATTTTTTGTTTAGGGCTGTATTTCAGAAATTTTCTATACCATAAATCTGTCGTGTGTCATTATTTGACTTTTATTCAATTTGCTGGTACACACTCGATGCGACTTACCAGGGTTATGGATGGATAGATGAGAAAGAGAAGAAAAACTATTTAATCATAATCATCATGAAAACGTGGAGGGGAGGCCTTTGCCCAGCAGTGGGACACAATATAGGCTCAATAAAAAAAACATCTATCCTACTTCATGTTGTAAACAAAATACTTAACTCTGATTAAGTTGTAAACATGAGTCCTGCAAGAGCTCGTCTATAGGATTTTCCAATTTCTTGGAATTCTTTGTTGCCATTATAATAGGTTCCTAAGGTGCCTGCGAACAGCCCATTACATGATAACCCGCCGCTATACACCTGCTATCAGATAAGACATGCCGCGATAAGCTACTTCTCCGCCCCCAGGAGTACCAGCACCTGTTCTCGGCGGAGCAGGAGTGCGCGTGGCTGTCGCACGTGGAGCGCCGCTACGCGTGGCTCAAGCGCCATCTGCTGAGCTTCGAGGAGGCTCTGGCCAACCTGTTCCCGCCGCATTGGAAGCTCAGTGAGAATATAGCCAGGCAGTTCTGTCAGGTATAATACAAGTTTTCTCCCTTGAGAAGGCTCTAAAGAGGCCTAGAGCCTCTTTAGAGCCTAGGTTCTCTGCTAGAATGGTCTTATTATCGGTATTTCTGTTATATTTTCTGCAAGAAGACCGCGACGCTGCTTTACCAGGTCTTCTATACGTTACATAGCCATGCAGTTCTGGGTTTGGGCATTTTTAAAAAAAGCATTAACTGGAAAACGCAGGAAAGCTGTCTACCCCTTCGGGACTGGCGTGATGTATGTTATGTACATTAATGTTGTAGTTTGGCAAAAACCTATGTGGCTGGTGGAATGGCGACTCATATTAAAAGTATACTACCAACTCATCTCTTTCCTTGGATGTCGTAAAAGGCGACTAACAGAATAAAGACTGCACATAAATCCAACAGCATAAAGCGGCGGTTGGCTCACCACCTGTCGCGCTGAGCACATGTGCAGTTGTTATTTGGTGTGCCGTGGATTATGATAGTGCACTGCTGTTGCGGTCCTCATCGCCTGGTCTCTGGCCAACCATTTGGGGATAATAGTCGTGAATATATGTATGTGTTTATGTAAAATAAATAAATGGCTAGTAAAATCGCTTGAACGACCACCAAACCCCTTAGACGACGCGTGTGGAGCTGTCCGCCATAATGGCGTCGCGGCGCGCCGAGATAGATGTCAAGCTGCTGCTGTACGCCATACAGAAGACGTACAACTTCGAGCTGCTGCTGCACAAGCGGTTCACGGGTCAGTGCCCACGCCCACTATTACGGCAACACATACGCACTTACGCTCATATTTACACCAGCACTTACGCCCACACTTACACCAGCACTTATATCCGCAATTATGTCTACACTTACGCATTTTAAAAATAAATTACAAAATGTTACTGGCCAGTGACAACACAGGCAAAGGCTCTTAAATGATAGCTTTAGGTAAATCTTATATAGCTTTAAGATCTACACAGCATATTACCGGATATTGTAAACTGTAAAATTTACAATGTTCTATACTGACGATAAAAATGTCTAATAAATCACCAAATCTCACATTATGAGAGTAAGTGAAGCAAAAGATGTGCGTCATGATCGTCGACCGCGAAGCGGCCGTGACGTATATGTATATATAAATCACCAAAAGTTTTATATAGAATAGAAACTCTTACTTCTTATAACACAGGATGCTTGAAGATCGAAAAGGCGAGCAATCCTGTTGTGCGTGACTTGTGATCTGTTTGCTGCAGGCACTGACTTGGGCGCGGAGTTAGATCCGTCAGCGCTCGACAAGCAAAACGGATTCGACTCTGACAACAAGGAGGTGAGTGACGCATTTGTAGTTGTCTGTGCAGTCATTAAATCTGTTTTAACATGGCTCACTTAGGTTAACTAAAATATTTAATTGACTTTCGTTACTTATTATAAAGTAAAGTCGTCGTTTTCCTGTGTCCATGGCTCCGCTCTTTCCTTCTAATACTAACAGACAAACAAGTTTTATCTGACAATTGAAAAATCGGCTCTTAATCAAGTAATTCCCTATTGAATGCCATATATTTGTGTCCTGGTGTGCCAGGAGGCCGCGCCCCCTGCGGCTGCTAGCGGGGCCGGGGGCGGGGGCGGGGGCGGGGGCGGGGGCGCGGGCGCGGGCGCGGGGCCGTCGCCGTGGGTGCGCAGCATCGGCGCGTGCTTCGAGCCGCACCTATCGCTGTACATACACAGCCTGGACGCGAACCTGCGCTCCTTCATGGACCGATTCCTGCAGGTGAGGCACCATACTTTTTCTCTTTCATTTGTTTAAAGTATTTGTAGTACGTTCAGTTTCCTGCAGCGTTTTTATATGTCGATGTGCCTTTTTTTATTTTTTTATTAGGGAGTGATCTTCTAGGTATCGAATAAGCTGTTTGTTCAATATTTGTTCTAGGATCTTGCTCAAGACTGAAGTTACGGCTATGGGGTAGTATTTAATCGGATCTGACCGATCTCCTTTTTTAGGGATCGGTTGCACATTAGCTTCTCTCTAAGATTCCGGCACACAACCCGAAGAGAGCGAGAGACGGTAGAGACGCGTTAACACAGGGGACAACTCCGCTGCACACATTTTCAGGACTATTGCTGGGATGCCATCAGGACCGTTAGCTTTCCGGTCATCGATTGACTGCAGCTTCGCACGGACATGACACTGCCTGACTTTAATGTAAGACATTGTGTGGCCACAGTGAGGAATTGAGGGTGGCTGTGCATTACAGTCATCGATCCGGGAGTTAGCCGCAAAGAGGAGATCGACCTTTTCCTGCGGCTTGAGGGCTAAAGTTCCGTTAGGACATCTCAGTGGCGGCAGCGAGGGTTGGCAGAAGTTGGATTGCACTGCTTTGGCCAGACGCCAGTAGCTACGGCTGCCCATAGGATGCCGCAGAAGTTCTTGGCCTACTCGTACAACGCGCTGGGCATCCGCTCTAATGTAGGGAGGGCTCTTACACGACTTGGTGGCATTATTATATGCTGCTTTTAGCTAGCGAGTTTCGGGATCCCCATGATCAACAGCGCTGGCACAATCGCGATTGAACCAGCGGTTGCGTCTGCCTTTGCTGATGACATTCCTATGTCATCAGTAAATACATTCCACAGTCCTGTGTGGAATATACTGAGTATAGTATTTCATCCCTAACACTATCTCATTAGCAACGGCAGTGGCGCTAGCTGTCGGGTCCTCCCACTGAAGCAGCGCAGCCTCCAAGGGATGGATGCAAAATACTCCCGCATACCGTCCCAGTCTGCCGACGCGTAGTGCCAATTAAAAAGACATTCATTAGGTAACAAATGACGTGGAACATACATACATACATATAATCACGACTATTATCCCCGAAGGGTTAGTTAGAGACTAGGCAATGAGGACAGAAATAGGAATTCTTTACCATAGTCCACTTTTCACCAAATAGCGATTGCACATGTGCTCAGCGTGATTGGTGGTGAGCCCGTCGCCGCTCTATGCTGTCGTTAGTATGTGCAGTATTTAGTCCGTTAGTCGCCTTTTACGACACCCACGGGAAGAGAGGGGGTGGTAGTAAATTAATGTATATGTATGTACGTGATGCGTGCAGGACGCGCGCTCGGCCCCGGCGTGGAGCGGCGCGGGCAGCGGCGCGGGCTGCGTGATGGCGTCGTGCGGGGAGCTGTTCCTGTTCTACAAGAAGTGCCTGGTGCAGTGCGCGCGCCTCACCACCGGCGAGCCCATGCTGGGTCGGTATACCGCACTCACACACGCACTCACACACCCATACATAACACAATTCACATTTTGACCCTTTCACACATACCCACACATACTTAGGACACTTTTTAACATTTTTTAATATTTTGACCATTTCATCTTAGGACGGGGTTGGAGGAGATGTGTAAGAAAAATAACTTAAAAAACACACAGTTACAGAGGACCAATGGGTTGACGTGCTGCTGCGAGAGGGATCTCGCAGCAGCACGTCGACTCATTGGTCGTCTATTTCATTATCAGCAATAAATGTTTTCTGTTATTAAACATTATAGCGCACATGTGTATCTTTTTGATAATAAACGGAGTAAGTTTGCTCTTTCATTCATCCCTCACATACACATAATTAAAATGCAATTTTACTTAAAGTAAAACATAAATAGGGAAGTTTGAGAGCTCTCGTTGCTACCTCCAGTAGTCAGGGGTAGGCGACTACTACCCAGGCAGAGGCATTGAGTCTGCGTATCTTTACAGAAAACAGAGGCATTGAGTCTGCGTATCTTCATACAAGACCGAGGCATTAAGTCCGCGTGTCATCATTATACAAGACAGAGGCATTGAGTCCGCGTGTCATCATTACACAAGACAGGGGCATTGAGTCCACGTGTCTACGTGCAAGCACCAAATTACACCGATAGCAATTCATCCCGCCATGTCAGCTGATTTTATGATAAAAGAGACTAAAAATAAAATAAAAATAAGACGTGTGCATGCTCAATGTAAATGTGTATGTGTCACCTAGCCTATCTATTTATTTTGATGTAATTTCTAGTTTTATTCGATGGACACCTACATGAAGGGGTAAAAATAACATGGCAAGTTAAACCGCGATCGTGTACTGTGCAAAAGGTGCTGTTCAACTTACGCTCGAAGAAAGCAGCGCAAGAGTCGGGGCACCACTCTCCACGCCAAGGCACCATATATTGAGCTGCAGCCTGCGTGGTCTTTCCATAAGACCCACTCAGCAGTCTCAGCTCATATCGGTCGCTTGGCAGGCACTTCAAGACATGGTAGGGCCCACGCATACCGGGATCCAGCTTGCCGGTTGCCTGTGAATACTTATTCACGAACACTAAGTCATTAGGACAAAATTTGCGTGGTGCACGTCGCCTTTGATTAACGCGAGTATCTTGCTGTGCTTGGTTTTTCTTAATCAATTCGCTAGCCTTGGTCCTACAAGTTTCTCGCCAAGCTTCTCGATTCTCATGGTTTTCGACTGCGACATCCCGTATAAGAGATCGGATAAGTGGAGTTGCTACATCGATACCTACTAGAAGGTTGATCGGGGAAGCTTGCGTCGTCTTCTGCTTCGTCATGTTAATGACCAGCTGAAGTTTCCATAGCTGTTCTGACCAGGAGGCACCTCTATGATTTGCTTCGATCCTAATCATATTGAGAACAGTCTTAACGTATCGCTCGACTTGTCCGTTCGAGTTGTGCATTTCTGGAGTGATATAATGGATATTATACCCAATTTCGGAAACGAATGATCTAAACTGGGAGTACTCAAACATTCGCCCACGGTCGGTTATAATAAGCTTTGGGACGCCAAATAAAGAGATTGCATTATTAAAAGTGCGTTTTAATTTATTCGCGTCTTGTATTAAGATCGGATAAAGGAGACAGAATTTAGTGAAGGCGTTAACGATTAACAGAACGAACTTATAACCTTCAGACTCCGGCAAGGGACCTAGTGCGTCTAATGCAGGGTATCGAATGGCGAGTCAGGTTTCTCCCAAGAGGATATGGGTTGGTGGGGGGCTCGAGGTACTCGTTTTTTGATATGCATACAAGACAGTGGGATATGTACTTAGCCATAAAGTGACGAAGACCGGGAAACCAAAAATGTTTTAAAATCAGGTCTACAGTTTTATTTGTTCCAATGTGTTCATGCTCGTCATGAAACACACGCAACAAGCTTAACCTATGCCCCTTAGGGATATAACATATAAGTTTTGACTCCTTGCCAACGCGCTCATAACCATAGTACAAGAGGTCATTAATTTGCACATACCGTTTAGAGTCCAACTCTCCATCGCATACCTTCTGAATAAGACCTTGAGTTTCGCTATCGGCAGATTGAGCTATCTGCGCCCAAGTACGAGGCTTTGTAATTTGGTAAACCCGAGTGGATGGGTCCTGCTAAGATAGTCGGCGTGAGACATCATTATGCCTTTTCGGTATTCGATACTAAATGAAAAGTCTTGTAAATAGACCCACCAACGAGCAACGCGTTGGAGCAGGTCCTTCTTCTTTTCAGTGGCCTTAAGAGCATTGCAGTCGGTTACTATTTTAAATGTTAAGCCGATTAAATAATGGCGAAAATGCTGCAATGCTCTCACGACTGCCAAAGTCTCCAACTCATATGAATGGTACCTGCTTTCAGCGCCCTGTGTGGTCTTACTGAAGTACCCTATAACATGCTTCAATCCATCCGCCCGAGTTTGCATTAAAACAGCACCTAGGCCAACACTGCTAGCATCGGTATGCAATTCCGTTGCGAGGAGGGGGTCAATGATAGAAAGGATGGGCTCACTCGTTAACCTAGCTACTATCTCGTTTCGAACCTGTTCTTGCTCCGATCCCCAGCAGAATTTTACATCTTTTTTGGTTAAACGCGAAATGCAAGCAGTCCTAGTTGAGTGGCCTTCAATATAGCGGCGGAAGTATCCGGCCAGACCCAAGAACTGTCTAACCTGCTTGACATTGCCTGGAACCGGAGCATTAACCAACGCTTCAACTTTCCTTCGACTCGGCCTTACGTGACCCTGACTTACTAAACGCCCCAAATACTCAACCTCCATAGCAAGAAAGGTACATTTGCGCAAGTTTATGGAGAAGCCAGCTTCGGTTAGAGTTTTTAAAACCTCGCGTAATGTCTTGATGCCTTCATCAATCGTTTTGCTCATAATAAGTACGTCATCGACATATACAAGAACGTTACCCGCCTCAATATGTTTGCGAAGTGTGTCGCTTATAATGCGCTGGTAAACTATGGGTGAATTCGTTAAACTATAGGGCATTCTGAGATATTCAATGTGCCCTTCAGAGGTGACGAATGCTGTTTTGTGAATTGACTGGTCATCCAAGGGGATCTGGTGGAAGCCAGTGGCCATATCAAGGCTCGAAAAGTACTTGAAACTGCCCAGTCGATCCACATGATCGTCAATAGCGGGTAACAGTCCCTTACAGTTAATCTGTTTAGCGCACGATAATCGACACACATGCGGTCACTACCATCCTTCTTCTTGACGAGGATGATAGGACTAGCGTACTCCTGATTGGACTCGCGAACAATGCCGTTGTCCTTAAGATCCTTAATGATCTATCTGACTTTAAGTTTTTCATTATGGGAAAGGCGGTAAGGACGATAAGCAACAGGGGTGTTATCTGTGACACTAATAGACATTTTACCCGTTTTAACAGTGGTCGTTGCAGTACCGGAAATAAAGAATTTCGAAAAGTCGCTAATCACCTTCAACACGGACTTACGTTGTTCACCCTCAAGCGGGGTGTTAACAGTAATCGACTCGTCAGCCGCAACGGCGTTGATAGTCGCGTAGCCGGAGAAAAATTACTTACGATAATTCTAAAACTTTTCATTTTTGCTGAGTGTTTAGATTAGGTGGATTGTAAGCTATTTTTAAAAAGTTAGAAGTTTTATGACTGTGCTTTAGGTATGGTTTAGGTATTTCATAATATTTCGTGTAACGTAATGTATATAATATTAAAGTTTGAAATGTTGAGTGTTTCATAATAAGAACTATCTTATCTTTGGGTTGTAAAAAGTTTAGAAACATAATATATGTGGAACTATAGAAATCACAAAATCACTCTTTTTGTCTTTCAATAAAATTTTAAAATTTCTGAAATAATATTTAAGACTTTCAGTGGTTAGTGGTACACATGTTGAACAAAGTTTAGAAAGTTAAGTGGTGTGCTTCTTTGATAATTTCACTTTTCTTTCGTAACTCACGCAATAATCAATTAAAATTGACAGAATCGCTCATACATGACCTTTGTAATGCTATTTTATACCACACAAAAAATTAGAAACATACATACAGTGCATTTTGTTTAAATCACGAATAAAACATTTCGCTAAATACGTTTGTTTATGCGGGACGCGGCCTGCTGCAGGCGCGGCGCGGGGCGGTGGCGGCGGGCAGGCACGGGGGTGGGGGCGGCGCGCGTGACGGGCGAAGTTAATACAAGAAGACGTTTTGCAGAAAAGTAAACTAAGTACCTTAATCTAAATATTTTACATCTTAGCTGACATCAATACAAACAAAACACTATTAAATGACAAGTTTCGAGTAGGTGGTTAAGTACAGATCGCGCAATTCTTCGTTCAGATAAGATTATTCTACAATCATCCGAATTGGATGAATGGGATGAAAACGTAAACACGCAATAATAAATTAAAATTGACAGAATCGCTCATACATGCCTTTGTAATGCTAATTTATACCACACAAAAAAATAGAAACATACATACAGTGCATTTTGTTTAAATCACGAATAAAATATTTCACTAAATACGCGATTAGGCATGCAGGACGTGGGCGGGTGGATTTGGGCATCAACTCGTCACACCAAAATTTTGTTCTAACTGGTCACACCGCCAAAAGCCGTATTATTTGTGTCAACCCGTCACAAGTTGATTTATTTCTATTAGGACACATTGTAATTTTTGTAGCTATTGGTCACACTACTCACACTGCGAATCTGTTCCTATTCGTCATCCTGTCAAACAGTTCTAACTGGTCACAAAGAAGGAGGATACCTAAACAAATTTCACTACCCGCCAAACGTGTGGTACAACAAATTTTGGGACAAACACAATATAATAAATCAAAAATGCCGATTATTTATTAATAATGTATTTATTTTAATCATATCAAACCATAAATATCCTCCTTGTGGCCAGTTAGAACTGTTTGACGGAATGACGAATAGGAGCAGATTTGCGGTGTGTGTGACCAGTAGCACATAATAAATAATCCAGTAGCCAGGATTTGGCGACATCCCGCGCCCGCTCTCTCACCTACACGCGCCTGACGGTAGGCAGGCTTACGCCGCGGCCGCGGTCAGTGAGCGAAGGAACTTCGAAGAGAGAGCATCGTGTCAACAGTTAGTGACTTTTGGCAAAATATTTTTGGCAATTAAATGTCTACAATTCCACAATATATTTTTTTATATATTTTTTATTTGGGTAAAAAAACAATGTTGAATACAATGTTGCTTAGATTATTAAATTTATATAAAAATGATAATATATTTTTTTATTTCGTATCTTTATTTATTTATTTAGGAACAGCTAACAGTTACATTACAACTTGTAACTAAAATAAATTTAAATAAATATTAACAGTAATGCAACCCACAACGCTATTCTCAGAGTAATAGAAATTGTTACTAAAGGCTAGAGGGTGCTGAAGTACGAAATAATACAAATTATACACCATATATTATTATAAGATAATGTAACTTTTACACATAACATTGTAGTAGTAACTAAAGTATACCTACATAGAATACAAGTACAAAAATAAAAAACAAAATAAATTATCAATTTACATTTAATAGTTTCTTAAAGATATGAGATTTAAAACCACTGTCATGTAAAAATATGTCGATTGATTCGAACTCTTTATTGTATGTGTCTGCAGCACAAAATTAAAAGCGATGCAATCCTCAATGGATTTTATAGTTTTATATGCTTTTAAATCGTCGGCGTACAATAGAAGTTTTGAATTTTAAAAGCATTGTTTTATATTATTTATATATAAAATGAACATAAGCGGCCCAAGGATGGAACCCTGTGGCACCCCTGAAGTTACCGTAACGCTTTTGGAATGATAACCATTGATGACTACCTTTTGAGACCTATTTTTGACGTATGATGTGCAGTGACGGATTAACCCTTAATCATATTAAGCAATTGCTTAGGGCATCACGTCTAGGAGGGCACCAGAAGAAGCACAAAAAAATCCGTCCTTAGGGCATCACATCTCACTCTCACGAAAATCAAACCAAAAAAAAATTCTAGGATTAATTTGAAAATTCGCGCGTTATAAGTTGACATGGAGTCCGACCTAGACCTGGCAAAGCAAACTCTTCAATACCTTGAAGAACATTGTGGATTAGATTTTTCAAAATGCAGAGGCCAGTCTTATGACAATGCTTCAAATATGTCTGGGCGTTACAATGGCATACAGCAGAAGATTCTAGAGGCGAATCCGTTTGCAATATATATACCATGCGCAGTCCATCTCTCAATTTAGTAGGTCAAAGCGCCGTGGATTGTTGCCTAGCAGCTGTAAATTTTTTTTCGTTAGGTTTTTTTTCTGTTATGACTCGTCATAGTGACTGCATCCTGCCTGATGGTAAGCAGCCGATGCAGTCCAAAATAATGAGAGCGCTCCCTACCGTGGAATAATCACGATAACGAGCGCACCTATTCATGACGGCCGGCATAAATGCCGTTTCACGCCCTGCTTAAAAGACCCGGGACTGTAGGAGCTGGGAAACACATGCGCCGGCAAGGAATTCCAAAGCCGAATGGTCTTACAGAGAAATGACTGGCCAAATTTTTTGGTACGAGTACTGATAGTCACATAGTACAGTATGATGGTGGTTCCTAAGACCAGCACGTGTAGTCCGGGAGAGAAAAGGAGAGGGCGGGATAAGATCAAAAAGTTCTTCAGAACACTCTCTGTAGTAGTTCCGGTAGAAGACACTGAAAGAAGCAATGTCTCTACGCAGCTAGAGGTAATCAAGGGAGGCTGTAACCTCAGCATCTCCAATAATGCGTACCGTACCGCTCGCCTTTGCAGTCTATCAAGTGCATCGAGGAGGTATTTAGCGGAGCCGTCCCATAGATAGGAACAATACTCCATACTCGATCGCACCTGAGTTTTGTACAGCAAACAGCGCTGCTCAGGAGTGAAAAACCGCCTCACCTTATTGAGAATACCCAGCTTCCGGGAGGCAGTTAAAATAGCACTCTCGATGTAGCATTTTGGATTCAGTTCCTGGCCGATGTTCATGCCAAGAATGCTGAGGTTCACCGAAATGGGTAACGGAAAGTTCTGAAGAGAGGGAGGAGTAAGGAAGGGAGTTACCTTGGACCAGAATGCACAAACCTGGGTTTTGCTAGCATTAAACTCGACCAGGTTTTTAGATCCCCACTCTGAGACACGATCGAGATTCAGGTTTAGTTTGGCAACCAGTTCTTGCCTTTTCACCATGATATCGGCTTGCTTTGCCGCAGGATGTCCCAAGTACCGCTCATGCACCGTACTGTCATCCGCATAACAATGAATATTGCCCAAGGACAACATGTCATTAACATGCAAAAGAAATAGAGTAGGTGAGAGCACAGAACCCTGCGGCACTCCGGCATTGACTTTGTAGAACGGGGAGGAACTACCCTCACAAAGGACACGAATCCTCCGCCCTTCTAGAAAGTCTGCAACCCAGGCGCACAAACGGGGCGGCACACCGAAGGCCGGCAACTTGGAAAGAAGGGAACGATGCCACACTCTATCGAAAGCTTCGGCGATATCAAGGCTAACTGCCAGGGATTCGCCATGCTTGTCTATCGCTTCACCCCACGCGTGAGAAACGTACGCTAGAAGATCACCCGTTGATCGCTTTGGTCTCAACCCATACTGGCGATCATGGAGCAGCGAGTGATCCTCTAGGTAGTGAATGAGCTGGGAATTAATTAACCTTGCACAGTACAGAAGTTACAGAGATGGGTCGATAGTTGGCCAGATCCGTGCGATCCTCTTTTTGGGGATGGATTGTATGTTCGCCTCCTCCCAAGACACCGGCACAATAGTGCCGGTGTCTTGGGAGTCAAAAAACTATACAGTTTTATTTTTGGTTCAATCAAAATATAATGGTGGCGCATATTAAAAGATCGATAGTGCGACGCTGGAACTGGCGAGCTAACCACTCGACCACGGAGGTCTTAATAAGAAAAATAAAGTAAAAAGGTAAGGTGTACCTATGCAACAAATAGTTAGGAAAACGAAAGACAGTCGGAAGATTTGGTGCTCAGAACAATAACTAATTATTGTTCTGAGAGTTGGTGTTTATAGACAGATAACGTTGAATATTCGTAGATGTACTCGTACTGTACTAAGCCCCGTTCTCCATCATTAAAAATCAATATGGGCTTATGACAAATTTACTACACTTAAAATTATATTATATAACCGTATCGCGTAGCGGTGAACGAATACTACCACCCCGTCTCTTCCCTTGGGTGTCGTAAATGGCGACTAACGGACTAAAGACTGCACATACTTCCATAAGCATAGAGCGGCGAATGGCTCACTACCTTGTCACGCTGAGCAAATCTCTACGGTCGCTATTTTGTGAAAAGTGGAGTATGGTAGAGGACTGCTTTATTTTGCTGTCCTCATTGCCCTGACTAACCCCCCGGGGATAATAGTCGTGATTATATGTATGTAAAATTATATTGTTCCGTACCGGAATATTTCATTTAGTTTCTTTGTATTTATAATCTGAATCAAGTTTTAAGATAACACAACATGGAGGGTACACCACAAAACTTTTGTTGATTTTATTTGCCTACTGTGGGTAGCCTGTTCTTTGAAGCAGTAGTCTCGCTCGTGAGGCCGCTCCGAACACTCGTCGCGTCTTCCGACTTTCTCTGTCTGGAGTACTAAACCTATACTTAATTAGTTCGTGATATAAAACCCTTCGTGAGTGCAAAATAATACTTGTGGTTGGTTGAAGTGACACAACCGTTACATAGAAATAAGAGCTCTTAGTGCCTATCAAGAAACAGCGACCTTCTAGAAAAGTGTAAAACTAAGGACTATAGCAAGCCTCATCTTCCCAGAGACGAACTGAGGAGAAGTCAGGTAAGCCCCACAGTAGCCCCTTATTTATACAAAACATTTTTGTTCCTTCGGCCGGATAGCACATTGATCGGCACGAGGGCTTAATCCGTTCGAATCGGATTAGTTGGTAATCAAATCCAGGTTGTGTTGTCTTAATCTTGCTGTACTACGTACACATATTCATTTCGCACTCATCTTTTCGGTATATTTTACAGTATTTCGTATTTAAAATATTCAATCGTTTGTCGGATTCATTTGCGCCATCATTGACTCGCAATATGGCGGATGAATCAATCATCGAACAAGACCTTTTCGAAAGGGATATTATTTTAGAAGAACTAAAACGAACCTTGTTATTTGCTACAACTGACATAACACAATTTCGTTCTCGATGTAGTGATTTAGCTGCTCAACAACGGAAGTTTAGCAAAGTTCAATCAAAAATAGAAAAAGCTTTGCTCAAATTAAAAACTTTCAATCGTGACGAACAACTCAAAATTCGTAATGATTTTAGCGATTGTTATTATGCAATTTTAGTGCATGTCAATAAATTAAAAGAATCAGAACAGGAGTGTCGACGCATGAGCCGTGCCATTCCGCAGTCCAATTTGTGTGATGATAAACATTCGAAAATATTAACTAATTTACCTTTGCCAACCTTTAACGGCAATGCCACTGATTGGCCTACTTATTATGATCTTTATTGTGGGCAAATTCATAACAATAATGCCTACACACCGGCCGAAAAGTTCCGTTATCTTTTGTTAACATTAAAAGACGAACCATTTAATTTAATTAAAGCCATACCTATTCGCGATGAAAACTACAATATTGCCTTAAATATTCTTATTTCTAGATATGAAAATCGTAGAATTATTGCTTCAAATCATTTAGATCGTATTTTGGATTTGGAACCATTTACTAAAGATAATCATTTTAATATTCGCAACATAGTGAATGTTTATACTGAAAATATTAAAGCCCTTGAGATGATGCATTTTCCTGTTCATGAATGGAACTTCATTTTACTTAATATTTTGTTACGTAAAATACCACACTCACTTCGTAGACGTTTCGAGTTATCTCTAACTAAACCATCGGAAATCCCTAACATTGACGTTTTTATAACCTTTTTGCAGCAGGAAATTGCTGCATTCGAAATAATGTCAAGTCAAGAAAAATCGCTCGTAGGTAGTAGTAATAATAATGCGACAAATCAAATTAGTAAACAAAACAAATCGCAAAATAATTTCCACTCGATTCCGCGACGTTCCTTTGCCGTTAGTACAAATCATTCTCAAGATTTGCCAAACAAAATTCAATCTGGTTTCGGTAGTAATAAAAATCAGAATGTTTGTATTTGTTGTAACATTGAACAGCACTCGTTGTCAAAGTGTTCGGTATTTATGAACAAATCCCCTAAAGATAGATACATTTTTGTTAAATCTCAAAACATTTGTTTGAATTGTTTGTCCCTGGGGCATAGTGTAAAACAATGTAAAAGTAGTTATGCTTGTCGAACTTGTAATTCGCGATCTCATCATTCATATCTTCATTTTGATAACAACATGCAATCTAATGTCGTCTCTTTCCCTCCCACTGTGGAGAATCGTACTGTCGCAGTTGCACCAGACTCCTGCACTGTGCAACAAGCTAACGTTAATCATGCTATGAACGATAACAGTTGTATCACGTCCAAGGCCGCTTTCCCTCATAACTCTCGTACTACGACGGTTATGTTATGTACCGCACTCGTCGATGTATGCGTAGGCAACGCGAAGTTTACAGTTCGTTGTTTGATCGATACGGGTAGTCAAGCTAGCTTTATGACGGCTGCCTGCGCGCAGAGATTAGGCTTAGCGCGTAAAAACATTAACGTACCAATATTCGGAATTGGTGAATCGCCACCTATACAGCCAAAAGGAATCGTTTCTTTTAACTTAGCCCCACGGAACCAATCGAATCCTATTATTTCGGTAGATGCATTGATCTTATCAAAAATAGTTTCGCAAACGCCGTGTGTTCCGGTACCTCTTAAAACTTGGCCGCACATTTTAAATCTAGATTTAGCTGATCCAACTTTTAATGCGCTTTACCCTCAGCCTGTCGAAGTGCTCCTGGGAGCAGATGTTTTGTCACAAGTATTTTTGGGTCAAGTTATAAAGGGACCACCGGGCTCGCCGGTCGCAATCAATAGTATTTTCGGTTTTTTGTTGATGGGCAAAGTTTCGTATTTTGTTACGTCACCACTCCAAGTTTGTCATAGCTCCTTTTTCGAGGACATTGACTTACAACGATTTTGGGAGCTGGAGACCATCCCCGAAGATCGTACTCTCACACCTGATGAACAGTTGTGTGAAGAGATCTATCAAACCACTTTCGCTCGTGACAAGGAGGGTAGATATATCGTTTCCTTGCCATTCAAACGCGATGCACCTATACTAGGTCAATCGCGCGACATCGCCCTAGCTCGTTTTCGCAAATTAGAATTTCGTCTCGAAAAAGATCCTAAACTCAAATTCGCATATCATGCTTGCTTGCAAGAGTATCTCGACCTGAATCACATGGAGCCTTGTTCTCCACCCCTCGATAATAAGCAACATTATTATATTCCTTATTTCGCTGTCATCAAACCGTCAAGTGAAACTACTAAAACTCGTGTTGTTTTCGATGCTAGTTGCAAAACCACAAACAATCACTCGTTGAATGATATTCTATTACCTGGTCCAAAGTTACAATCGGACATTGTCGAACTTTTACTTAACTTTCGTATCCATTTAGTAGTCTTCACCTGCGACATAAAACAGATGTATAGAAATATTCTCCTGAGAGAATCCGATAGGGATTTTCAACGTATCGTGTGGCGTTCGTCTCCCCACCAACCGATACTCGATTTTCGACTACGTACTGTCACATTCGGTGTAAGTCCGTCGCCGTACCTTGCTCTTCGAACTATTCGTCAATTAGCACTCGATGAAGCTTCGCAATTCCCACAAGCTTCTAAAATTCTCTTAAAACAGACATTCGTTGATGACATTCATGGGGGTGCACACTCGATCGAACACGCCTTAAGTTTACAACAAGAACTTATAGGTATTTGCAAAACAGCTGGTTTTGAACTTCGTAAGTGGCATAGTAACACGCCACAAATACTCGATACAGTACGCCCGCCAGATTCTCATGGTGAGCGGGTACTCGAACGTATCTCATTTTCATCTTTAGAAAATGATAAACAAACCAAAGTTTTAGGGCTTCAATGGGACCCTAAATCTGACGTTTTCACCTTCAGTGTACAAATATCGAATTTTAAGAACTGCACTAAACGAATTATTCTTTCGGAAATTGCTAAAATTTACGACCCTTTAGGTCTATTATCCCCGGTCACATTAGTCGCAAAACATTTGATACAGTTGTTATGGACTGCAGGGACTACTTGGGATGAACAACCACCTATCGATATAGTCAATTCTTGGTCAACCTTTATAGGGGAACTTCCACTTTTAGCAAAGATTTCGTTTCCACGACATGTATTTATTTCATCGGCATCATTCGAATTACATGGGTTCTCGGATGCCTCAGAAAAGGCATACGCAGCTTGTATTTACATTCGTTGTATACAAAACAATCATGCTGTCAAAGTATTTCTCGTTTTAGCAAAAACTCGTGTCGCGCCATTAAAGAAATTATCGATTCCCCGTTTGGAATTAATGGGTGCTTTATTGTTGTCAAAACTCATAAGTAAAACATTGCTCGCTTACGGCGACAAAATTAAAATAGTTGATGTCTTCGCGTGGACTGACTCGTCTATTGTATTAGCATGGCTACGCTCAGCACCACATGAGTGGAAAACTTTTGTGTCGAATCGCACCAGCGAAATCTTATCTCGCGTACCGGCCAGTTGTTGGCGGCACGTACGTTCCCAGGATAACCCAAGTGATGTAGCATCCCGTGGAGTGTTAGTTAGTTCGTTTGTTAATCATTCGTTATGGTTTGAAGGACCTACCTGGCTCAAACTAGATCAGTCGCTTTGGCCCGAGTCGACGGGCATCGTAGGTACTTGTGAAGAAAAACGTAATCTCTCGTTCTCAGTTAACACTTTGACTTCAAAATCTAATGAAGACTTAGATAAAATCATAAATCGATTTTCGTCCTTAAGAAAGCTTATTCGTGTCGTTTCAATCATATTTCGTTTTTTCCATAAATGTAAGAAATTACAAAAGTCGTTTCCTAACTATATAACAGTGCCCGAATATAACTTTAGTCTAAATCGTATAATTTATTTAGTACAACATAACGTTTTCATATACGACATAAACAATATTTTGAAAGGAAATCGTCCTTCAAATATGTTACAACGTTTAACTCCATTTCTCGATAAATTTAACAATTTACGTGTCGGTGGGCGGTTACATAATTCGCATATTTCGTTCGAATCGAAACATCAATTAATTTTACCTAAAAGACATAATTTAACTACATTGATAATCGAAGACACGCATGTTACACATATGCATGCCGGCTCGCAAACTACTCAATATATTTTAATGCAGAAATATTGGATTTTATCAGCTCGAGATATCATTAGGCAACTTATACACCGTTGCATTCATTGTTTTCGTGCTCGACCAACACGTACACAGCCGTCTATGGCTCGTTTACCTGGCGTTCGGACACAATCCGCGCGACCTTTTATTAAAATCGCCGTAGATTTCTGCGGTCCTTTTTATGTTCGAGCAAATAAAGTTCGTAATGCAAAAATAGTCAAATCCTATGTTGCAGTTTTTGTTTGCATGAGCGTCAAGGCCATTCATTTGGAATTGGTCTCAGACCTTTCAACTGAAGCCTTTCTAGCTGCGTTGCGACGCTTCACGTCCCGCAGAGGTTTATGCACAGATATCTATTCCGATAATGGAAGGAATTTTGTCGGATGCAATAATTACCTTAATGAATTGTATGCCTTTTTACGAAGCGACTCTGTTCAAAAAGATTTGAATAATAAATTGCTTAATCAAAACATTACTTGGCATTTTCATCCCCCGACCGGTAGTCATTTTTCAGGCTTAGTTGAAGCGGGGGTGAAAAGTTTTAAATCACATTTATATCGTGTTATCGGTGCTCGTACACAAACGTACGACGAAATGCATACTTTGTTGTGCCAAATAGAGGCAGTATTGAACTCGCGCCCTTTGTGCGTTTTGAGTGCGGACCCCATAGATCCCACACCGTTGACTCCGTCACATTTTTTGATAGGAGAACCTTTAACTGCGTTACCAGACGTGTCGTTGGTAGATTCGAATTCAGACCGTTTAACTCGGTGGCGCTGGATTCAACAATGCATTCAGCATTTTTGGAAAAGATGGAGCCGCGAATATTTGCATGAGATTCAACAAACTAGTAAATGGTTTCATGAACGCGGACCACCAATTCGTGAAGGCGTAATCGTTGTGGTTTGTGATGATAACCTTCCTCCGCTGCAGTGGAGGCTCGCTCGTGTTCATGCGTTGCACCCCGGCTCTGACAACATAACACGCGTTGTTACGGTACAAATGGGCAACACGTTTGCTAAACGTCCTGTTGTCAAACTTTGTCCTCTTCCTATTAATTAAAATATAGTGTAGTTGCATATAACAATATCGTAGTGTAGTTAGTAGTAGGTATTTGTATTACAACAATTAGTTGAGTTTAGTTATATTTCGATTTTGAATATTTCGTTAAAAGAAACTAATTCTTTTAAGGTGAGCGGAATGTTCCGTACCGGAATATTTCATTTAGTTTCTTTGTATTTATAATCTGAATCAAGTTTTAAGATAACACAACATGGAGGGTACACCACAAAACTTTTGTTGATTTTATTTGCCTACTGTGGGTAGCCTGTTCTTTGAAGCAGTAGTCTCGCTCGTGAGGCCGCTCCGAACACTCGTCGCGTCTTCCGACTTTCTCTGTCTGGAGTACTAAACCTATACTTAATTAGTTCGTGATATAAAACCCTTCGTGAGTGCAAAATAATACTTGTGGTTGGTTGAAGTGACACAACCGTTACATAGAAATAAGAGCTCTTAGTGCCTATCAAGAAACAGCGACCTTCTAGAAAAGTGTAAAACTAAGGACTATAGCAAGCCTCATCTTCCCAGAGACGAACTGAGGAGAAGTCAGGTAAGCCCCACAGTAGCCCCTTATTTATACAAAACATATATGATATCATACTTATACCTCATCATCGCCTATAAACGTCCCACTGCTGGGCACAGGCCTCCCACGTGGACAATAGCACGTGGGGATATTGGGCCATACCATAACCCACCACGCTGGCCCAATGCGGGTTGGTGGGTTTTAACGACTGCCATCTTACGACAACAACCGGGACCAACGGCTTGATGTGCCTTCCGAAGTACGGAGGAGCTCGAGATGTTTTTAATTTGGTCACCCATCCAGCGACCCGGCATTGCGAAAGTTGCTTAGCGGGCAAGATCGCAAGCCGAACGCATTAGCCGCTGCGCCATCGAGCTCCTACTTATACCTAATCAGCATTAATAAATAAATAATGCTTTGGTTTTTATTGTTTTCGCACCTACTCCACTTCTAAGGTACGTCACATCTCAACATATTATTTTACAAAAAACTAATGTTTTTAGGCGGTACAGGTTTAAAGACCGATTATAGTTGACATACGGATATAGGGCCCACAGGCGTGAATTGCTTAGGGCATCAAGTAGTCTTAATCCGTCACTCATGATGTGCGCCACCGGTGACACTCCGTGTACGTGAGAGCTCGAGCGCTGGTGACCTTGAGCGGAACGTGTAAACACTAGGGTTAATCTGAAATGGAATTAAGACTTGTGCCAAAGAAGACGTATGTGTATGTTACATAGTATGTTATGTAATGTAAACCTGTGCAAGGACAATTAAGTAGGAAAGTGAAAGGTAGGTCGTACGGATGATAGGTAAGAAGTAGGTACAGACGGATAACGTACCTACTACCTACCTATACTTCTTACGATTTTATACAGTTACTCCATTAAGTAAGTAACTACCAACCTAGTTAGGTACTTGTAAATTGTAATAATGTAGGTAGGTACTTAATAATTGTAGGTGACTAGTAGAATTGAAATTATAATACTTAATTAAGTAAATAGGTACCTACGTACTTACGTAGACATACAGACGCGGGGGGACTTTGTTTTATAATAAATAGGTAGGTAGTGATGAATGATTTAGTGATAATAAGAGTACCTACTTACCTACCTTACTATAATTTAGGAATACTTTTGCATACTTACCTGAAGTTTTTAATTGATTAATTGTCAAAAAACATGTAAGGGTTGTGGAAAAAACTTTAATCGTATGATATGGCCCTAGCTAGATACGCAATTCTATAGCCTATTGTACATCTTAAAAATTACTTTACTATTATTGGAGGGAGGCCTTTGCCCAGCAGTGGGACAGCGAGGGCTAATATAATAATGATATAATAAAAATTATTGTGATTTGTGAACATGACAGGATAATAGATTGATTAACCAAAATGAAAAATTAACAGTTAAGCATACTAAATCACTTGCAGTTTTTATTTTTAATTAGAATATGTTACATACTCATTGTTTACGTTACGTACGTTTTTATCCCATTCATCCAATTCGGATGATTGTGGAATAATCTTATCTGAAAGAAGAATTGCGCGATCTGTACTTAACTACTCAAAACTTGTCATTTAATAATGTTTTGTTTGTGCTAAGATGTAAAGTAATTAGGTTAAGGTACTAAGTATCATTGGGTACTTCTTACTTAGTTTACTTTTCTGTATAACGTCTTCTTGTATTATCTTCGCCCGTCACGCGCGCCGCCCCCACCCCCGCGCCTGCCCGCCGCCACGGCCGCGCCGCGCCCGCAGCAGGCCGCGTCCCGCATAAACAAACGTATTTAGCGAAATGTTTTATTCGTGATTTAAACAAAATGCACTGTATGTATGTTTCTAATTTTTTGTGTGGTATAAAATAGCATTACAAAGGCCATGTATGAGCGATTCTGTCAATTTTAATTTATTATTGCGTGTGTTACGAAAGAAAAATGAAATTATCAAAGAAGCACACCACTTAACTTTCTAAACTTTGTTCAACATGTATACCACTAACCACTGAAAGTCTTAAATATTATTTCATAAATTTTAAAATTTTATTCAAAGACAAAAAGAGTGATTTTGTGATTTTCATAGTTCCACATATAATATATTTCTAAACTTTTTACAACATAAAGATAAGATAACTCTTATTAAGAAACACTCAACATTTCAAACTTTAATATTATATACATTACGTTACACGAAATATTATGAAATACCTAAACCATACCTAAAGCACAGTCATAAAACTTCTAACTTTTTAAAAGTAGCTCACAATCCACATAATCTATACACTCAGCAAAAACGAAAAGTTTTAGAATTATCAAAGCTTCTTTATGGAATTTAATGTCCCACGACCGGACTATGACTCGAGACATAGTGTTCACTAAAGTTTGCGTCAAGTATTGCCTATCCTTAGTGTTTACATAGGTAACACCCTCACGGTTAAGGATATCTGTTCCTACTATGACAGGGAAGTTTATACATGATCCAGGTACGACAATAAAATCTGCCTCGATCGAAAGTTTTTCGAATTCGATAGTCAGTGATACGAATGAGTCAGCTTCTACGATGTCATCGCTTATTCCTTTCAACGTGCACTCGATAGGCTGCTTATCGCAAGAAAAATGTTTTAAGACATCTGCAGAAACCAATGAAATATTTAAAGCGCCGCTATCAATGAGCACGTCGACAGGAACACCCTGAATAACTGCCGTTGTAATATCACTATTCCTATAGCTATCTGTCGGTTCGGTGCACAAATTGACGTCCCGTTTATGACGTGGTTGCGACCGTTCTTTAGCAAAACACACATCTTCGCTATGACCAGGTTTTTTACAAAAGCTGCACAAGTTGCTATTCATCTGACTACCGGTGCCTGTCTCTGAACTAGAAGACGGGCGCTTAAAAGATTGAGTACTAGATCTACCCTTAGCTAGACGGTCCACGTGTTTATGCCCAGTCCGCCCGCAGCCGAAACATTTCATGTTGCTGTAAGTAGGGTTAGGTAAAGTGCGTTTCCTATTTTGCATCGGTCGAAATTCTTGCTTGCTGCGGACGGGCTTAGCATAGATAGAAAGAAAGGACACAATGTCTTCAGTAGTTAGGTTCGCGTTTGCTGCTGCCGCCCGGACTCGGGGGTCAGTAATGCCTCTAATAACGATTAACACCATAAGCTCGGCACTTAGGCCCTTTACAATCCTCAACCGTAACAAGGTGCGGCGCGCGTACTCGGAATATGATGTAAACTTATTGGAGGTAGTGTTCATGGCCTCAAAAAGAATATTGGCATAGTCCAGTTTACGGGGACACAATAGTTTAAATTCGCGAACAAAGTTTGACCAGGTACGGTCACTAGTTACCTATTCATTTAGCCATGTGCGCGCGTCGCCCCTTAGACAGTTTGATACGCGAGACAGGCACTCAGAGTTCTGCCAGTTATTCGCAAGCCTGGCCCTCTCTACTTCCTTACAACACGCTTTGATGTCGTGCATGGCGGGGTCAAAATTGGACACAAAATAATTTTGAGATTTGGAAGGATTTAGTGATCGAATCGCTTTAGCTAATAAGCGGGTAGACTCAGACATTTCAGATTCACGATTATGTTGCAAAGAGGCGTTATGATTAATCTGGGGTGTCAACAATATTTCCGACGTATGCAGGCTGGGTGTATTTCATTTCCGTGTGCCGACTCATTATTGCAATTTGTAATATCCATGTCATGAAGATTACGTCTCGTCCGGACCACCCTAGCATCCGTCGTCTCGGATGTGTTTTGGTTACTTTTTATCATCGATCGACTTTGATCCATGCACTAATTATTAATAGATTTCGTTAAAACAGAATTATTATTTTCGAGTGCATTCAATCGCGTGCAAAGCCTGCTGTGTAACAGCGGGGTCGCCGCCTCGAGACACGGGGGGCGGCGTTTGCGTACGATTGCGCAACCTACGGTCATGACCTTATCTACGTGACCTACGGTCTTGACTCTGCCTACGCGACCTACTACGAGACCTACGTGTGCAATCGCGACGATGTGACCTTTTATGAGGCGTCCGTGATCTATCGGACATTATAACAGTAAGAAACAAATATAAAAATTATGTAGGTAGGCAAATAATGATTACTACGAAAGAACTTTAAAACTTGGTGTCTTGTTTTTCTCTAGAAACAAAATGGTGAAGCGTAACAATAGATGGGTATGGATGCTTGAGCAATCCCACTTCTGAATTTAGGTTTCAGTGGTGAATATTCTTAAAAAAAACTAAAATTACACACAAGTACACTTCATTAATTTCAGCTATTTAAATCAAGCACAATTTAATCGAAACAAAACACCAATTATACATGAACTAAAAATAAAACTAACTTTTAAATAAATAAACAATTTTTCAACGATACCACATAACCAAGGAACAAACAGGTCACGACGAAAGCGATGTGCACGGTCCGAGCGCCAGCGAGCAAATGATTGTCTGGTCGCCGGTGCGCTCTTTATATAGGCGTGGGGCGTATTAGCGGGATCTTGGTAGGGAGGACCCTTATTATATTATAGATAATGTACAATTTTAGAAATCCGCCAACAGGTCAACCTAACCAAAACTGTTTTTTCTATTCGATAACATTCATTATAACCAACTCATAAAGCTATTGATTATTATTATTTATTTGTAATTTACTTAGAAACTAATGAAGGTGTTCGATATCCGTCACCGAACACAGTAGGCTGTGATTGGGAAACCATAACGTCCTTATAAGAATCTTTTTGATATAAAAATGTAGTAAGTATCCTTAAACAATAAATAAATAACGCGCTATAATTTAGTATGAATCATTTGTTTGCCACAGGAGGAAAATTCTATTAGACATAAGCTTAACCTGACATTACATTTATTTTGCAAAAATGACATAATGCATTTAATTGACACTAACAATTATGTTAGTAATTTTTATTTGACAAGAGATAGTTATTATCTGCCAAATTATTTTAAGCGACAAATAGCTTTATCGCTATCCTATTGTATTCAAACGTCAGCCAAAAACTTGGCTAAACAAGTTGCTTCTATTGAGCAATGTATATTTGACATAGACGTCAGTAGTGTTTCTACTGACATTCCAATTAATTATTTAAATTAAATTATATGACAAAAGAGGAAAACTCTTGCGAAATGTTTGTTAATAAAATGAAATTAAATGAATGTAAAAATAGCTTTAGCAAAAGCCCATGTAATTCATTAAATTTAAAAAATGTACAATCTTTAAACATTGTCCACCAGAACATCCAAGGAATGATGGGCAAAGATTTGGAGATTGAATTGTTCATGAACTGTAATAAAATTGATATTCTTTGCATAACAGAACACTGGCTTAAAGACCATCAGTTCATGTTCAATTTTAAGAATCATTTGGTAGGAAGTTCGTTCAGTCGAGGAAATGCAATACATCGTGGCTCCTTAATTATTGTTAGTAAAAAGTTTAAATTAAAGAAACGCAAAGACATAGTGAGCCTCTCGGTTGAGCGAACAATAGAAATAGCTTGTGTGGAGTTGGAGCAGTTTGTTGTATTAAGTGTGTACAGACCTCCTTCAGCATCATATGATTTTTTCGAAAAAGTTATGGATGAGGCATTACATAAAGTCCGTAATGTGGGTAAAACCATAATTGTTTGCGGGGATTTTAATATTAATTTGTTAGAAAATTCCACAATGTCAACTAAAATTAAAAACCTATTTCTATCATATAACTTAAATTATTTATTTTTGGAGCCGACAAGAATAACTGCCACTTCGGCCACCTGTATTGATAACATATATACAAATGTAAAACCACTGGCTAAGCAAATTATTAATAATCTGGACTCTGATCATTGTGGCCAAATGGTCAGCTTTCCACACCAGCGTAAACAAGTGACGAAAAAGAATATCACTGTTGTACCAAAAACTGCAGGTCGGCTGGAACGCTTTAAAAGCAATCTAGATATAAAATTAAATTATTTAGAATACAATGACAACCCTAATGTCTTTTATAATAATTTTTTTAACATTTATTGTTCAGAATTTAATAAAACTTTTATTCCAAAAAAGATCTCAGTTAGTGGTACTGTAACTTTTAATGAATGGGCTACAATTGGTATTCACAGAAGTAGGAAACGCCTTTATGAACTTTATGGTGAACGCAACTATAACACCAGTGATGACTTCAAATTATATGTTAAAAATTATTCAAAGTTATTCAAAAGAGTATGTCGATTAGCCAAGGCAAACTATTTGAGTTCTAAGATTAAGAATAGTAATGACAAAATAAAAATGACATGGAATATTATAAATAGTGAAACAGGAAAGGTCAAAAGTCGTAATAATGAGTACAATTTAAATTGTGATAATAAAACCTTGACTTCTGATGCTGATATTGCTGCAGCATTTGAGAGGTTTTTTACTGACATTCCAGTTTCAACTACAAAAGCCTTGATTTCCTCCCCCACTGTAGCTGAATCTGTTTTGAAGAAGAATGTTAAAGATTGTGAAAGTAATTTCAGTTTTCAAAAAATTTGTGTTATAGATATAATAAAAACATTTAACACTCTCAATAAAAAGAAAACTGCTGATCTGTGGGGTAATTCCGTGGACGTCGCTAAATCTGTAATTATGACAATAGCTCCAGTTTTAGCTTGCATATTTAATGAATGCATTGACTGTGGTGTTTTTCCTGACCTCATGAAATATAGTAAAATAATTCCATTATTTAAATCAGGTAGCACTTCTGACCCCTCTAATTTTAGACCTATTTCTGTGCTACCCACATTTAGTAAAATTTTTGAAAAGTTAATGCTAGACCAAATGCAAATTCATTTTTATAAAAATAAACTTTTACATTGTAAACAATATGGTTTTACTAGGGGTCGCTCTACAACTGACGCCGGTGTTGAGCTTTTAATCCAAATATTTGATACCTGGGAGGAATCACAGGATGCCCTAGGGGTATTTTGTGATTTATCCAAGGCTTTTGATTGTGTTTTACATGAAACTTTGGTCAGGAAGCTTAACCACTATGGAATTAGGGATGCTTCTTTGAGCCTTCTAATCTCATACTTGAGTAACAGGATTCAAAAGGTCGACATTAACGGTAAAAGATCTCCGGGAGCAGTGGTTAAAATGGGAGTTCCGCAGGGTTCAATACTTGGTCCATTCTTGTTTTTGGTTTATATTAATGACTTACCTTATTTTGTAAAAGACAGTCATGAGATAGTATTGTTTGCTGATGATACTTCACTTTTATTCAAAGTGAAACGACGACACCCAAATTATGACGATGTGAATAATGCGGTCTCAAAGATTGTTCACTGGTTTAGTGTTAATAACTTGCTATTAAACGAGGGAAAAACCAAATGTGTAAGATTTGTATTGCCTAATGTTAAGCAGGTAATAACTAGTGTACAAATTAAAGATAAGAATGTGAATCCTGTGGACACCACTGTGTTTCTAGGCATCACATTGGATGCCAAGCTTCAGTGGGGCCCACATATAGCTAAATTGTCGAATAGACTTAGCTCTGCGGCTTATGCAGTAATGAAGATCCGTCAGTTAACTGACGTTGATACAGCTAGATTAGTTTACTTCAGTTACTTTCATAGTGTAATGTCGTACGCCATTTTACTGTGGGGAAATGCTGCCGACATTCAAACTATCTTTGTGCTGCAGAAGAGGGCTATTCGAGCAATATATAACCTACAGGCTGGTGACTCTCTCAGAGAGAGATTTAAGGATATAAGTATAATGACAGTTGCATCACAATATATTTATGAAAATCTTGTGTATGTTCATAAAAATATTGAAATGTTTTCAAAAAACAGTGATATTCACAAATTAAATACTAGAAGTAAGAACAAATTAGCAGTGCCTTATACTAGGCTCCATAAAATAAATAATTCTTTTAAGGGTCTGTGTGTACGATTATACAACAAAGTACCAAATGATATTCAGAAATTAGATCTTGATAAATTTAAAATCAAAATCAAAGAAAAGCTTTATAAAAAAGCTTATTATAAAGTGTCGGATTATACAGAAGACAAAACAGCTTGGGTCTGAAATGCTCCAAGTACCTACTCCAACAGCTATTTCTAATTGCCTATAATTAATTTATATAGAGCACCATATTTAATTAAAGTATTAACATTCAAATTCATATTTTGTATTTTGTGACCTGGTAACGACATTATAATATATATATTTTTTGTAAATGTCGTTGCTTCTGTGCGCTGTGGTTTCTTGCGCCCGTTCTTTGCCACAGTTAAAAAATATGTCCTGAATGGGTGGTAGGTTAAAAAATATTTGGACGTTTCAAAGTACTTATTAATTGAGTTTATTGAATAAATATATTTTGACTATTGACTATTGACTATTGTATTAATTGCAAGTACCCACTCCCCCAGAGCTGGCAGGCGTATTCCAGAAGTACCTGCGCGAGTACGGCGTGGGCGTGCTGCAGGCGGCGCTGCCCAGCGCGGGGCCCGGCAGCAGCATGCCCAGCATGCCCAGCATGCCCAGCATGCCCAGCATGCCCAGCCTGGTCAGCAACCTGCACACGCTGCTTAAGGACGACGCCGGCGCGGCCAGGTGAGCACACGGCACACGCTAGCGGCTCACAACCCCCTTACTGTTACACTTGTCTCGCGCTGCCCAGCGCCCGGCCTTGTTTAGTAACCTGCATACGCCGCTTAAAGACGACGCGAGAATAGGAACAACAATCTTTGTTTGATGCAATACATCACAATATTTAAAGGGATCAAATATTCGCGCGCACTAAAATAGAGTAAATGTTCACCAAAAAAAAGTAAAATTTGCACCAAAGGTTAGGTAGGGTTAGCAATATAATTTTTTTGGTGAACTTTAAGTATTTTTTTGGTAAAGTGTTGAAGCACAGCCATATTTAAATTTAAAAAAAACAGGAATATAATATGCATGTACCAAACTAGTCTCCGTTCAGTAGGATACACAACCAACTTTGAAGTATTCGCTACTAGGTACTTAACAAAAAGAGCACAGGCACTTGGTAGGTACACTAAGGCATGATGGACCCATTGACAGACACACATACATACATGACGCTCTTCCCGCTCACTGGCGCTACGCATCAGTGAAAATGAGTGCCATAAGCTTGGCATGGCAATGACTTTAAGGGCGAAGAGCCTATAATGTGTAATGTGTATGTGTTAGTCCACAGCCGGCTGTGGGTGGAACAGCATGTACTTTGTCCCAACCAAGCCTCACGCTGGGGTGGACTTTCTTACCGCGAAACACGGCGTCTAGGATGGCACGTTATAGGTGCCTATCTTAAATTTAGCACTTGCTGCAAGTGTCCCATCAGCAGTTACCCAGAAGTGGAGAAGAGAGAACGTTCTCTCTTTACGAAGCCACGCCGACCCGCTGATAGTCCTTCCAAGGTCTTTTAATCTTTGCCTTGCATAGTTGCGCAATACCACTACAGAATAACAGACACAAGAGAGCCTACAAAGCCCACCTGATGAACGTCTTGAACGACTATTTAAGTATTTCAAACGGAAGCGCGTCACTACGCTGTCTTTGACCGGCCAACTGGCTCGCTTGCGAAAGACTCACTAAAAACGGGAATGTCCCTCCAAGGCAGACACCAACAAACCACCGTTCCGTAAGAGGGCTCGCGGGCCAAGAATCCCATAACCGGAAATGATTCACGACACTACAAGCATAGTAGAATAAAAGAAATATGCTATCGTCATACAAACGCTCCGAGCGCGGCTTGTATGTGGGCGCGGCCGAGCCATCCCGTACGTACTCGTCGGCGCACGCACACCCTGACGAGTTTATTGATGCTAACGATACCAGTCGCGGCTGAGCCGAGCCGTACGTAATGCCGCGCGTGGACGGTGTCTCCTTACGCGACGAAGGTGGGTCTTGGCAGCCTTTACACATGCTTCAAAGATCCCTCCCCAGTGGACAAGCTAGAGGACTACACTTCCAGATTAACCCACGTCGGGATAGGGTAGTTCCAATGTCTACTTGATTTTACGATAACAAACTGTGCACGTCATTTAAATTATTGTTCGTAGGTGCGATTAA
The DNA here is from genome assembly GCA_963921215.1 of Scoparia ambigualis. NCBI lineage: Eukaryota > Metazoa > Arthropoda > Insecta > Lepidoptera > Crambidae > Scoparia > Scoparia ambigualis. Next base: position 1,280,092 of record OY992515.1, read on the forward strand.
TGACGGCATTCCTCTGCGGGAAACAAATCTACTACGAATGGCAATAAATACCTCAGCAGATAACTCACAAACCACTTCTAAGTGGACAGCCTTGGTTGACGAACACACCAAAACAAATACTTTCCGTAACGCGGTCAGCAGACAAATCTCCCATTTGGGGCTGCATGGTAGTGGTTCTTAGCCGGTAACATGGTAGGCATCAAAAAATAATACAGCGTATGGTCCGTCTAGCTGACAAAATACAAAATTCACGCTACAAAACGGCTAGCACTGCGTTGCTGCCGGCGTGATAGACGTGGGCGCAGAGCCGTCAAATAATACTCGAATCCTTCGCCGTGCGCGCTTTCTAAACCGCGTGATGTGAAAGGAAGTAGTGCTCCACCGAGCGCCATTCTACTCCCGATACGACATGTGCCTCAACTATTTATACTCTCGAATGAACGAATAACGACTATATATATGTACTTATATAGGAAAACCGAATCTTTGCTCATGCGGCGTTCCATTGATGCTAACCTCTTATCTGCTAGCATCCTGGACTCTACGAAAGGGTAGTCGAGTGAACAGTCGACCAGAGCGGAGTCGACCAGTGTTATTCTGGTAAAACAATTCACACTCCTTTGCTCTGGGTCCATTTGCGGCGATGAGGAAGGTTCCTCCACTTCTCAAAATGTCTGAACAACGTCAGAGAGGGTAGCCCCTACAACGAGAGCGGAATCCTCACTATTCAGGGGTGAGACTCGGGTCACTGGTCCCACACATATTCCACATACCCGAAAACCGTCGGCAACCAGACCGCCCGGCTGAAGGACACGTTTATCGTTCAACAACAATCGCCCTAGAACGTCTGCTCCCAACACAACGTCAACCGATCCCGGGGTGTTGAACTTAGTGTCAGCTAACTTATACGTCAATGCCAAAATAGTTGGGTCTAATTCTATGAACGGTTGCCTGCTAACTACTGTGTCCAAAACAATCGCCGAGGTTGTTATACTCGGGTTGGACGATAAAACGGGGGTGAAAGTAAACTTTACCTCCCCTACCAGTCGAGGTACTTTCACATCACCAATACCCCGAACACCTTTCTGGTGAAGCCTAATTGGGAGGCCCAACTTGCCAACCAACCATGATGAAAGCACACATCCCTGAGCACCGGAATCTAAAAGACAGGTTATCCTTCAGTCCCCTACCCATCACAGAGGCCGTAGGAAGCAGAACGGTCTCTGGAGGGGCTACGGTTGGCGATTGGGTGGCCGATAATTGTTAATGGGTGGGGAAGCGAACCGCTTCTCCTGAAGGAGGGGGTCGCTGATACCTAGCAAGGGGGTCCCGCTCTGGCGAATAGCATCGACGACGCTCCAAACGCGGACGTTCCACCACCGGTGACGCGGATCTAACACGGGGATTTTTGATAGTGGCACGCACCGTACCTATCAACCGGCTTCAATTTATTCCGCGGTGGAGAGTTCCTAGGGACCCCGCCCGTACGGGGTGCATGCCGACCCTGGGAACGTCCATATTTCACGTAACCACCTCTAGGCTTAGTGTGGTATTTATTTTGACCCGAGCCCCCGCCCGTACGGGGTGTCTCCGGAGCTCGTGAGCGCGCGCAATCACTCTGACCCTCATCACTCCCATGAGTCGGCTCAATACCTACGTTGCTCCAGTTCATACACAACGAGGGATGGTGATTGCTCTTACAATATCCACACGGATGTGGTTGGGTACATTCTCGCTGTAGGTGCGGACCCAAACAAAAGTAACACCATTCTCTTTGACGAGCTGTCGCCCTACGACCCGGTAGGCGTTGCTCCAAGATTTTCCTACAACGGGGCGTCTGATGCCCTGGGTCGCTGCAATATTCACAATGCGTGGTCTCATGGACTGCGGAATATCGCTTGAACGGTCGAGGTTGCTCCTGTCTTCCCGACCTGAAGGGTCTCCCATCCGAAGGTGTCTGGGGATCACGAACCCTTACCCAAGATGGGTTAACCACATCGCAGTTGTCCGCTAATCGACACTCATCCTCCATGAACTTTAGGAGGTCCTTGAAGGCCGGCAAGTATGTGGAGCTATCCCCACCATATTGTTGCTCAAAACGCACCTTTAAGTTGACGGACAACTTCGCAAGCACGATGTGTAGCAACAAAAATGACCACTCTTTACCGGCAGGTTTAAACTGCGAAGAGCGTTACCGGCGACCAGGAGCGGGTTTAAAATTTCAACTCGCAAGAGCATTATATTTGTGACTCGGGGGAAAGCCAAAATCATCGCGACGTGAGCGTCAGCGAGCCTCCTCACATTTTGGTATCGCCGAGTCATGATATCCATGGCTACCTTGTAGTTCTCATCCGTGGGGGGCTAGGTGCTGGATCTGTTCGCGGGCTTCCCCGTCCAAAACGGTGAGAAGATAGGCGAGCTTTTGTCCCGCTGTCAAATCCTCCCTTGCATCGACGAGGCTATTAATTAAATTAGAAAAGCCCTCGCATTCGTCGAGCCTCCCAGAAAAACGACGGAGGTCAAGGGGAGGAAGGCGTGACCACAAGGCGGGCATAGACTTGCTCAAAGATTTGGGGTGGTCCGTTTCCACATCTCTGCCCTGGTGGATCGGCTATACAATCTGACAATTCGTAGTATTGGTCAACATCATTTTCCACCTCCTTGAGAATGTCTTGATCACGGTCAACAAACTTCTCCAGGAACAAAGCGTACTGTTTATCTACCACTGCCATGCGAATCGGCAGGTCCACAAATCTATTTAGCAACGCCTCCTGTCTGTCCGGTCTGTCCACCAATGCTGCAGCCGTAGATGCCTACGTAATTCGGCCCTAATCTTATCCTTGCAGAAGAGTGCCGACATTGTAACAAATATATATTTACGTCTAGGTCTATACCTTACTAAGTAATTACAACTTACAATTAATATATGAGACGTAATTTATCAATATAAAAGGCTACTATGAAAAACCATACAAACGTATAAATAACATTTATTTATTCCACGCTAAGTCACTATAATCCGTCAAAAGGACTAAAATAACCCTTTACCAATATTACATAACCGCCTCTGTGGTCTAGTGGCTAAGCCACCGGTTTTAGCCACCCAGAGGTCCCGGGTTCGATTCCCAGCGGGGGTACATCTTTGTGTGCTCGGTTTGGATGGTGGTAGGGCTGTTAGGTCCGCCTGGCTAGCTACCACCGTCTTATCTAAGTCTGTCGTCATAAAAACGATGTTTGATGTGATTGAGCGTGAGCATTGTTGTGTTCCGACAGTTGAAGATAAGATAGCCAGTTCCTCAGTGGTTGAGGATTCCGGGTAAAGCGCGCTTCCACCTTCGGCCTTATCGTCACTTACCATTAGGTGAGATGAAGGCCAAGCGCTTACCCGGTGAAGAATTAAAAAAAAAATACAAAAATACAAAATCTTAAAGATCAAAGTTACCAAGTTAACGAAACTGTTTTTCAAAAACAATAATTCCAAAACGAAACTTATTTATACATACGGTCTACCAAACAATGACCGTACGCACTTAACAATATCTGTCGGCCGTGATATAATTATCATAATTGTAAATAAATGACTGTCATTATTTTGTTTGTGCAAATAGTTTAGTTTCACTCGGAGTTTTACTGTTTTTGTATAAGTAATGTCAATACTTTGTGTACAAACATTCTTTATCGAATTTGGCCGTGGTATAAGAGGCTACCCACGACCTTTGCCAGGTCGTTATCATTCGTTTTTCTTCCTTCTACAGGTACACAAAGCAGGAGATCTGCAAAATCACCAGCGTGATCACAACCTCTGAATACTGCCTCGAAACCACCATACATCTGGAGCAGAAGCTGAAAGAGAAAGTAGCCACCGGCCTCGCGGACAAGATAGATCTCACGCCGGAGCAGGACCTGTTCCACAAGACCATCGGCAGCTGCATACAGGTACGGCAGCAGCCACATACATATAATCACGGCTATTCTCCCGAAGGGTTAGTCAGAGACAGGCAATGAGGGCAGCAAAAGCAGTTCTCAGCCATAGTCCACGGCACACCTAATAGCGACTGCACATGTGCTCAGCGTGACAGGTGGTGATCCCATCGCCGCCATATGCTGTTGCATGTATGTGCAGTTTTTAGTCCGTTAGTCGCCTTTTACGACACCCAAAGGAAGAGAGGGGGTGGTAGTATTTTCTTTCACTTAAACCTATTTTAGTGCATTTTTTATTGTTAAATTGTTATCTTTACCAATCTTAATCTAAATCTTAATCAATCTTTGCTTTAAGATTAAAATCCGTGCAAATATCGGTCAAGCTGAACATGAATTATGAATTTTATTATTCTATTTAAAGCTAAAAATCCAGAATCTTTAAGGATTATTTTACAAAACGGACAGCCTTTACGAATTTGTTGCCATAGTCTTTCTTTGTTCACTTGGAAAGAGCTATCAAACGATGTATGACTCATCTTGATTGGACCAAAACGGGGTAAGGGTACCAAAACGCCCATCATCTTTTGGTCCTGACCATTATAAATGACATTACCCCAAACTCTTCGATCAACAATGCAACTAGATGTCAGGTCGGCGCTAATAATGAGTCTCGGTAAATAAGAGCGCACTTGATAAGTGAGCTCTTTTTTCTCGCAAGGCATAACAGGAAAAAGTACTTTATTTGTTGCCCCTTAACCCACTTGCTCCTACCGTGTCTTTAACGACACACCAACTTTAAAAAAATATAAAACTATAAGAGGGTTGTTTATCTTTTTCTCTTGTGTCGCATCTTACTGTTGCGGCTGTAAACTGCTAAATGTGAAGTGGTTACTGCATGTTGCAATTAATATGTCTTGTGTGAAATAAGGTTGAATTTTGTGATAATTTCAATGGGTAATTCAAGGTTAGTTAATATAATGTTTTATCGCGTTTTTTTTTATTTATGACGTGATTATCAAAATCAAAATCATCATCATCATCATCATCATCATCGGCCAGAGGACGTCCACTGCTGGACAAAGGCCTTACCCAAACATCTCCACTCGCGGTGTTGTGCTGCTCGCATTCAGCGGCTACCCGCGACCGCGCACCAGATCGTGGGACCACCTTGTTGGAGGCCTGCCCACACTGCGTGTCCCGGTGCGCGGGCGCCACTCGAGAACCGTTCTGCCCCAACGGCCATCGGCTCCTAGAGCGATGTGCCCTGCCCATTGCCACTTGAGCTTGGCGACTCTTTGGGCTATGTCGGTTACTTTAGTTCGTCTACGAATCTCCTCATTTCTGATGCGATCACGCAGAAAAACCCCGAGCATAGCCCTCTCCATTGCTCTTTGCGTGACTCTGAGCCTGCTAATTAGGCCCATAGTGAGCGACCACGTTTCGGTACCTATGTTATCACTGGCAACACACTGGTCGAAGTCTTTCGTCTTGAGACACTGCGGTATTTTAGACGAGAAGATATTTCGTAGCTTACCAAACGCTGCCCAGCCGAGTTGAATTCGACGATTGACTTCTTTCTTCAAGTTGGACCTACCCAACAGGACTGTTTGTCCCAAGTATACATATTCGTCAACAACTTCAAGAGCAGAGACTCCAACCTTCAGAGGAGTGGGTACGACACGTGACTTAGACATAATTTTCGTCTTCTCCATGTTCTTATTAAGGCCCACTTGTTGAGAGACTCTGTTGAGATCATCGAGCATTGTGCCGAGGTCCTCCAGGGTCTCAGCCATGCCTACTATATCGTCGGCAAATCGAAGGTGACTGATTTACACGCCGTTAATATTGATGCCGAGTCCTCGCCAGTCCAGAAGCATAAACACGTCCTCCAGTGCAGCAGTGAAGAGTTTCGGAGATATGACGTCTCCTTGTCTCACTCCACGCTGCAGCTGGACTGCCTTCGAGCTCTGGTCCTGAAGGCGAACTGTACATAGTGGCGTTTTCGTACAAACACTTCAACACTTTAATGTACCAGTAGTCAATTTGGCACCGCTGGAGAGACTGTAGCACGGCCCATGTTCCGATCAAATCAAAGGCTTTCTCATAGTCCACAAACGCTAAGCAAAGTGGCCGGTTATACTATTCGGTCTTCTGTATAACCTGCCGCAGCGTATGTATGTGGTAAATGGTACTAAAGCCTTTTCGGAATCCGGCTTGTTTGATTGGCTGGAAGTCATCAAACCTGCGTGCGAGACGATTAGTTATAATTCTCGAGAACAGCTTATAAACGTGACTTAGAAGTGACATTAGTCTGTAGTTCCTCAGTAGGGTCTTGTTGCCCTTCTTAAAGAACAACACAACCACACTTTCATGCCACGCTTCTGGTGTTCTACCTCCGAGTACGACGGAATTAAATAGTCTCTGAAGAGCTGCGAGTAACTTCTCGACCTCTTCCATAACTTCGGACCTGGACGTGACAATTCTGCCGTCATAGGTTTTCAGTGTCGTCAGTTGACTCTGCCCAATACCCAAATCTCTCGCAAACACTTTTGAACCTTTGTTTCGCTCGATAGCCTCTTTAATACGGTCGGTATTAAATCGGCGAGTGTTGCGAGTCAAAGACTTCGAGAGCTGCCTATTGAAGCGCCGAAGCTGAGACGAATCATCCGAAGAACGCAGAACCATCACGCGCCGCTCTTTCATCAGTTTAAGAGTATGCTCCGAGAGCTTTTTAGGTCCTCATGTACGGTGGGTTTTGATTTTTAAGAACTTAGACCCAACCGCATGGACAGTTTTTACAAACCTGTTGTTATAATCGTCCACGTCTACGCAATCCTTTAAACATTCAACGCGATTTTTCAGTTCGAGCTGGAAGCTTTCGGGGTTTTGGATTTGTATGGGTGCAGGACGGAGCGTAGACTTCATCAATCGACGTCTTTCCAGCTTGATATCAATGTTCAATGTGCCTCTTACCAACCGGTGATCACTGCCAGTTTTAAACGCGTTGATCACAGAGACATCATTGAATATTTGCTTTCTCGTCGACATGATAAAGTCAATCTCATTTTTTGTTGCACCATCGCGTTGGTCCACTTGCGGTGTTCAGCTTTCCTCTTCCCTCTCTTTCTAGAAACTCCGCCAGCAGTTGGCCCCGGTGGTTCCGTATTCCAACTCCAAATCGTCCCACTTTCAGCTCATCGCCGCTTCGTTTACCCAGTTTTTCGTTAAAAGTCTCCCATGACAACGGTGTTATGAGTTTTGGAGACTTGTATGGCTCTAGAGATGTCCTCATACGTAGCCTCCACCTCATTGTCGGTGTGTGTCGTAGTCGGAGCGTATACCTGTATAACCTTCAACGAATACCGTTTGGTTATTCTGAGTATAAGGTATGCTACCCTCGACGACACACTGTCTTGACAACGTTGTTCACTAGAGAGCTGTGGACGATAAACCCGACACCACCCTGGGACAGTTGTTCGCCCCCCCGGAAATAGAGCAAGTTACCAGACTTCAAGATTATCGAGTCCTCCCCCTCTCTTCGGACCTCAGATAATCCCACAATGCCCCACCGTATCTTGCTCAATTCTTTCTCCAGTTCGCAAACCTTCTCGTCGGTCCGCAGTGTACGCGTGTTGTAGGTTGCCAGGGCCAAAGTTCGTTGTTGGCGGCAGCCAGGTCTCTGCCGGAGATTCTCAGCACCCCCCGCCCCGTCGCAGCCTTGGCCGTTACCGTAGCTAGGGCGAGCGGGGCCGCCGGGGACTAGGGGCCGGAGTTTAGTGCTGTCGTTCATTTGGGGGGAAAGTTGCCATAATCGCCACGCTTGGCAGGCGGGTTGGCCATCGCAGTATGACGGTGGTAAGCTCAGAGGATGCTGCTGCCCATCCTCTGGGTTGATACCTCAGTCGCCTTCTACGACTCCCACGGGAAGGTAGAAGTCCCTATCTACCGACCTCAATAGATAGGGTATCGCAACTGGAACTACGGGTCCGGTTGTGTTTTCAGAGGTACTACGGGGTTCCTTTAACTGGTCGTGCCTTTAACCAGGCGCCTCCGGCGGGATCCGGACATGGGTTGGACTCGTAGTGGCGTGTGGTTAGCTTTAGAGCTTGGGAATGTTCGTTTGTCCTGGTATTGTGTGCCAGGACTTCCAAACTCGTGCACAGCGAGCGGGGCCTAGTAGCGGTCTCTGAGGGGCCAGAAGCAAAAAGTCCTGCGGGGAACGTGAGTTTCCCTTATAGTTGGCAGCTTTGTCCGGTGGTTTTCATTGGACATTGGTGTTGACATCTCCGGTACTAGTCTGGAGAACTAGTAGAGGCGGCCTCCTAGATGCCGTAGCCTCCGGTCCAGCCAGCCGCGTAGGACGTGGGAACTGGCTAGGCGCCCGGATGGGTTCCGAGAAGTGAGTGTGTTTACTACTCCGCTACCAAGGTGGACACTTGGGAGTCGACTTTAGAGTCGACGACCCTAGCAGTGGCAACTGCGAGTTGTGCCCTTCGTGCAACGAGAAGTGAGCGAGCTCGACAGCTCCGGCTACCTATCTGGACAATAGGCAGTGAACTACACGTGTTCACGGGGATACTCTCCTGAGACACTAGTCTTATGAGTACCGAATGAAGAGCGCGCTGCGGCGGGCACTAATTTGGCGTCAAGACCTAACGTTGGTGGTCTCCTGCGCGAGTGTTCTACTGGCGCAGGGACGTCTGGCACTTCTTGCAATAACCTAACGGTTGGTCTCGAGGTGCCAGTACAAATAAACTTAGTGAAGTAAGGAGAGGGGAAGATAGGGGGTGGTAGTATTCTTTCACCGCTACCGACACGGTTAAATTAAAATAAAAAAAATTATCACAATATCATTCCTATATTGCTCGTAAATAAAAAAAAAAGACAAGTGATTTTATAACATTTCTTTGAGTATTTGCCTTTTACTTTATCTGTTCCGTAAAAGACACAGTAGGAGAATGTGCTACTAATCTGATGGTACTCGTAGTACATTTTATTATTGCATCTTTCTGAAACTTACCTACTACGAGATAATAAACAAATCGGAGCAAGGTGATGAGAATAATTGTACAGACTCTATTATTATCATGCAACCAGAAAATTGTAACTCGGAAGTTACAGATGAAGACTACGCTAATTCAATGTCTCCCTGAATCCTAGCTCAGAGCACCTGCTGAAATCGAATATAAATATTTTTCTGATAATAGAGCAGATGACTATTCATCTCTTGCACAGCTTTCTAAAAGGTGAAGTATCGATTCTGTAAATAAACGTAATCCCAGGAATATTCCATTCTAATACAAGCTACAGAACTAATAGCATCCACTTCAAGAATAGTTCCACCAAGTATAACATAGTTTCTAAAATAAAACTTGAAAAATGAACATCAATGACGTGTGCTCCTGGCTATGATCTACGCATGCAAATCGATTCGTAGATTCTTATCGCCACTTAAGTTCGTACGCCAACGTCAAAGTCGCTAAAAGAAATTTGGAACGAAGTATGCTGGGAATAACCATACTGTGGGACTCTACTAAGATCTCACACGGACTTCTTGAGAGAATTTGAAAAGTGATGTTGAACTGTTTTGTTTTATTTGCCAACACTCCTGCACGTTCACGAACACTTGACGGTTAATAATCCACCATTATTGTACATTAATATTCGACAAAACACAAAAATAAACTGTTATGCTTGGTTTTTATATACTAATCATATTAAAATTTAATTATAATCAAATTAGAATTAGAAAATCACTGATGCCTTAAAAAGGTGTTTTTTAATAATGTGTAACATCTTGATTGACATACTCTTCAGTAATTAACTAAATGTTGCAAAGTGTAGTAAATAAATAAATAGAAAATAAATCAAAAACTGCACATACATCCAACAGCATAGAGCTGCGATGGGCTCTACTCTCTACCCTATCATTCAACCATAGGGTGGTCCAGAGATGACATGGTAGGTGCAAATATCTGCGGTGACTAAAGGTGAATGAGACCAGACCAAATAACGCTTCACTTTCCCGCCAAGAAGTACTAAAACAGTGTTCCACTTCACAGATGCTGGTCCAAGACCTGGAGCTGGCGTGCGAGCCCGCGCTCCAAGCCATGACCAAGGTATCGTGGCTCAACTACGACAACGTCGGCGACCAGAGCTCGTACGTCACGCAGATCATTATGCACCTCAAGAACACCGTTCCCAACCTGAGAGACAACTTAGCCTCGTCCAGAAAGTATTTCACGCAGTTCTGTATACGATTCGCCAATTCTTTCATACCAAAGTTTATACAGAACATTTATAAGTGTAAACCGATTTCGACTGTGGGTTCGGAGCAGCTTTTGTTGGATACCCATATGCTGAAGACGGCGCTGTTGGAGCTGCCATCTATCGGGTCGGAGGTGAAGCGCCCCGCGCCGGCGATGTACACTAAGGTACGTGTATACTCACACGCGCTCACGCAAGGGCCGCGCGAGCTGCGCACATCCGATGCAACTGCACATGTGCCCGCCCGTCGCCGCGCCGTGCCGTTGGATGTATGTGCAGTGTTGAGTCCGTTAGTCGCCTTTTACGACGCCCAAGGGAAGGGAGGGGGCGGTAGTATTGTTTAAAGAACCGCCACGACACGGCACTCAATTTAAATATTTCTCTTTTAAATGGATTTATCTTTGATCAGTTGATCACATAGTTTAATACACAATCTCATACTAAATAATAGCGGAATAGTGGCCAGCCTTGGTATATACACGACGTACGACGTACATATAATATGTTTTTGACGTGACAACGTCTTATAAATTGGTTTGCCGGGTGACACTTCAAGAAACTGCGTTACGCTCCGCTCACGTTATGCGCTCACAATGAGAGCGAGTGAGAGGCACGCGTCTCTTCCACTCGGGCATGGTTAGCCCGCCTAAGAGCGAGAGAGACAGACATAAAAAGTGTAAGGCACGCGTCCCTTCCACTCGAGCACAGTTAGTTACTATTATTTCATCCTTCTTCCTACTATACGAATGAATATTCACATTAAAATTATTTTACCACTCAAAGTCGTTGTCACGTAAAACTTTCACCCGTATACCGACTTTACAGGCAACCAATTTTTTTCACAGAATAGCAATTTCGTCACGCTGACCCTTAGCTCGCGCGCTGCCGACGCAATGCGCCCAAACATCTCGCGGTACTATTTTAGCGCACACGTTTTAGAGCGTTGATTGAGTGCATCTAGTTTTTAGTGATCGAAGGGATTTATGGAAATTCATAAGTGACTAATCTCTAATCGATGCCTTATTGCGTTTTTATGTCTTATGTAAATGTTTGTGTTATTATGTTAAAGTATTAACTATCTATCTCGATTCAAAGGTGGTGATAAAACTGATGACGAAAGCGGAGATGATCCTGAAGTTGGTGATGGCCCCTCTGGACGGCAATTTGGAAGGATTTGTGGCTCAGTTCGTGCAGCTGCTGCCCGAATCAACAATGGCGGAGTTCCACAAAGTGCTGGATATGAAGGGAGCCAAACTGTCTAAGGCACAGCAGTCGGCCTTGGATGCGCTATACAGGGAAACCACTAAATCTGTGAATAGTGACGCTAACAAATAAATAAGCTAGTTACAGCGAAGATGTTCACAAATAGCCCTGTCTGCCACGACGACTCCTACGTGTGACCGCGCGGGACTCACCTTAAAAAGCAATGTGAGATAATACACTATTTATGGACAGCCCTAAATACACTGGTCTGCAAAAAAAAGTATCACACTTTTAAATTTTTTTTTCTTAACTATAGAAGTAAGTAAGAGATTTAAAATAATAAACGTTACATAGCAATTTTTATCAGCTTTCTTTGAAACTATACCTAGTACAAAATTAAACTCTTTTTCGAGACCTTTTTGTTTCGAAAGTATATCTTGTGTACTTAAAAAGTTATTTTTGCAGGCCAGGTATAAGTAAGGGCGTTGTCGCAACAATTGCAACAATTAAATTTCTATAATAAAACAAAACAAAAGATCACATTATAATAACTAAAACAACTTACCTAACAATAATTTGTATTGTGTGTGGCATAGCGACAGCTAGTGTCAGTGAGCGATGCGGACAGAGATCGGACCGAACCCCACTCAAAGCTATACCGCGCTCCCTCAAGCAGCCTCAAGCGAGACAGAGCCGTATCTTTATTTACAAATGTGTGTAAGGAAGGTTCCTAGGTAGTTGAATAGGATTATATTTTGATTGATCTAAGAGAATACCTTTTTATTATAATTAAAGGTTAGTATGCTGTCCTTGTGATGGCTTAAGGTTCGCTCTTGTATCTAATTTATTATTTATTTTAGAGCAGACTTATCAATTTTTGTGTAAAGTAAATTTTATTATCACTTGGGTCCGTTACTTAAATTCATTTATTTGTTGAAATAAATAATTAATGCGCATAGAAACAAGCCACGTGTTATGTGGTACAATTTACAAACATAATAACTGTCGGATATTAAAATTATTCCTGACAACAGATGCACACATTTTTTACAACTTTAAAGCTTATTTATTGCATTACATTAAAGCTGAAATATAATTAAATTTTAATAAGTACTTACACTGTTTGTTGGGACCTAAATAATTAAATAAATAATGTTTCAATTAAAGTTATCAGAATAGGATGAGTAAAAATGTTAAAAGTAATGTTCGTTTAACAGAGAAAATGAAAACCGCAGTCTTGATAACTATGTTTTTGTTTCAATTTTTAAATGTCAATGAATTGTCGTCCGTCCGATTACTCAAATACGAAAACTAACATGTCACAATTAAGCAAAACACAGTAAATGTTAACATTTTATGTTACTACCTTCAAATGATTTGTAAATTTTTCGTGGAACTAAAATTAGTTTTTAATTCAATAATGAAAAGGGACTTCTTGGCGGGAAAGTGAAGCGTCATGTCTGCAGTTTTGTGTTTTGTGTTTTGTCGAATATTAATGTGAAATAATGGTGGATTCATAGATGAATGATTGGCCTCGCTGCGCTCGTCTAGATACCGCGCTACCTATAAACCACAGCTCCGTAAATGCGGCAACTCGTTATTGTAGTGTGTTTATGACAATATGCCAGGATGCTAGTGTGCGTGAAAAATTTGTTGCCAGCTGCTCAACTGTTACCCGAGTTAACGGGAAAAATATTTTTGCTGTGATGTATTAGTTTGGTTATAAATATATATAGCTCAGAAAATATTTAAAAATTAACAATTAAAAGCGAATATGTATCAATATAATTGTTTATATTATTATGTAGGTTAGACGTAGGTTTCTTCTGTAGAAAAATGGTAGGTATGTATAGCAATGATTAGACCTCATTTTTTTGTAGTTTTTTTTAATTACTACCAACCTAAAAAAAGGCGACTAACGGACTAAAGACTGCACATACATCCAATAGCATAGAGCGGCGATGGGCTCATCAAAATATAATTACCAACCCCACTCTTGCCTTCGGTGTCGTAAAAGGCGACTAACACACTAAATACTGCACATACATCCAACAGCATAGAGCAACTATGGGCTCATCAAAATAATACTACCAACCCCTCACTTTTCTTCAATGTCGTAAAAGGGGACTAACGGACTAAAGACTGCACATGCATCAAACAGCATAGAACGACGATGGGCTCATTAAAATAATACTACCAAACCCTCTCTTCTCTTCGGTGTCGTAAAAGGCTACTAATGGACTAAAGACTACACATACATACAGCAGCATAGAGCGGCGATGGGCTCATCAAAATAATACTACCAACCCCTCTCTTCCCTTTGGTGTCGTAAAAGCGACTAACGGGCTAAAGGCTCACCACCTGCCTTTAGCCCGCTGAAGCGTGGACTGTGTGGGCGTGGTCTGTATTATCCATAGATTCAAATGATTACTAATTTTACCATAAACTTTAATATTATCTATCTCAAAAAAGTTGTTGATCTAAGTAAACAGTAATAAGTCGAGTCTTTATTCATGATTATTCTACATAATTATGACTAAATACTTTTTCGTTTTTGTAGGCATATCACAGACGTATTACGTCTGTGAGGCATATTGTCATATGGCAGACAAAAATTTAAAGAAAAATCACTTTTTCCCCTAGGGCAAGAAAAACTATTGTAGCCTCGCTTTACAACGCTACAATGACGGTCTTTTTGAGCAAGAGGAGTGAAAATATTAATTTAAACATTGTCTATGAATTTTTTCAAAACGAATACGTCCGTGATTTGTCGGTGGCGGCACTGACACTGAGAGCATTATCACTGACAAGTGGGGATGCGTTCATAGAGAATGTATGAAAAACACTGTGCCGGTACTGTGTCGGAACTGTGGCTTCACTGATATGTGTGAAGCAACCTTTAATCTATAATATTACCCAAATCACGCTATCACCTGGGGCCCAAGTCTGCTAATTTACGAATGGCATAATTGAATCGCAATTGGATCGCATTGTAATTGTTTGACACATTTGGTATTCTTAAATGAGTAAGAGAATACCAAATGTGTCAAACAATTACAATGCGATGCAATTGCGATTCAATTATGCCATTCGTAAATTAGCAGACTTGGGCCCCTGTTCTCAGTTTCATTAAAATCCGTCCAGCGGATTTTGTGATGCGCGTCAAACAAACAGACAGACAAAAATTTCAAAAAAGATTCTAATGTTCACGTATCCTTCATCCCCTAGATTATGTTTTTCGCAAATATTTTCAATGTAAGTACAGACACGAAAAGTTTACATTTCAGGAACATAGGTCAAAATTAAAAAAATAGCTTTTCCGTACTGGAGTCAATCAGCTGATTGCGCATTTTGTATAGGGAAAAATAATAAATTTTCGACCCATGTTCCATAGAAAGTTGTTCAGTTTCGTCGGTAGAATCCCCTTAATATAGTGTCAGCTAATATTTTTACACCCTAATATAGATCACAAATATAAGTAAACATGAAATAACATAGAACTAGGTTAAGTATATAGTAACTTTGTAAGACAAATGAAATAGGTTACCTATATAATAAAAGACAATAACAATAAATTCACATAATAAAAATCTCAACCACGGGGACTTTATTCTTGTATAAGCGGTAACACTGAATGGCGTTTATTGTTCATATTATTTTATGAAAAAATTTCGAAATTATACGATACTTACTGATTGTATGTGATCCCAGTGTCCTTCATATTTTTAGAAGTATTATTTTTACACAATTTTACTACGCAAACTGGCATTTTAGTTTGAATTAAGCCCAAAATTGAATAAAACATTCGGGACGTACACGTCACCCACAGCTGTGAGGGTGACTGGCTCGGGTACGCCGATTTCGGCGTAGTATTGGTTGCCGCATTTGACAAGAACGACGGAGGTATCTAGTCGAGCGCAGCGAGACCAATCATTAATCTAAGGGTGGATTATTTACTGTTAAGTTTTCGTGAACGTGCATGAGTTGGCAAATAAAACAAAACAGTGCAATATCACTTTTCAAATTCCCTCAAGAAGTCTGTGTGAGATTTCAATAAAGTCCCACAGCTTTATTGAGTCTCAAAGGGTTTGGGGGAATACCATTTACCATTCATTATCACTTATTATCATCTAGGTACATAAGCAAAGAAAATATTCACTTTAATATCTTACTTGACACTGGCTAAATGTGCTGCCAGCACAAAGTCATTATTTAGGAGAAAAAAATTAAAAGGAGGTTAGCACCATTGATAATAGAAAAAAATATATATTAAAGATTGTCTAAAACTATTTTTACATAGATGAACTACATTCCATAAAATTGTTGTTTGTGCTGAATAAATGTTGGTATTGTCGTATTTTTACGTTAGTGTGCAATTAAGTATTTAAGAATTATTTATAAATGAAATATAGTTATTTGTAACATGAAATATTTTGTTTGTAATTTATAATGTCACTTTTTTCCTCGCTTCAGTGGCCGAAGGTCAAGCGCTCGGCTCGATGTCCAGAGGTCCTGGTTCCAATTCCCAGCTCGGTCAAAGTGTGTTTTCGGATTGTATGGTGCTGCGCCCGGGTTTGCAATCACCAACCCGTATTGCCAGCGTGATGATTAACCTCTCGTATAATAAACGGATGCGCAAACATGTACTTACCTGTCATCTGTGCAGAGATCGCAGTGTGGCGAGCGCGCGCGGCTCTTCTTAGAATTTGTTAAAAATGTCCTTTCATTTATATGAAACTTATTAAATTAAGGACTGCTCTTAAAACCTAAATAGTTAATCTATCTTATGCACTGAGTTTTGCAAATAAATTATGATTTGTTTTTAGTGTCCATGTCTACAGCTTCCTCATTCGATATAGAGAAATTCTAAGCATGCCATATTTTTGTGCATATTATGTGCAATCAAACGTTTCAGTCCTAATTTTTGTGCCACCACAAATTCGTTACTATGAGTTGTTTTATGTGTGTAAGCTGGAGACACGTGTCACCAGCTCGCACACGCCCGTTAAGACAAACCAGTGAGGTTAGGGTTTTCGATTATAGCTAGAAATTTTGTGCATAATTTGTGCACTAGGAACAAAAAAAACTAACCATCACACTCAAATACTGTTGAAACTACGATCATAAAACTGTGTGCGAGCTGGAGACACGGGTCTCCAGCTCGCACAGCTGTATCTTCGTAATTGTTCAAGCTACGGTTATGAATTATACCTCAAAATTTTGTGCAGAATTTGTGCATAAGGCACAAAAATTTGTAAAACTTTAACTCAAAAGGTTTTTGAGCTACGAACCGATAAGTATGTGTAAGCTGGTGACACGTAACACGGGCTAACACATGGTGAATTATTGTAACTGTATAAGATAGCGCTTCGTTTTAAAGATCAAATAATACGTTATAATTTGTGCACACACGAGGCAAAATTTCAAATCTCTGGGCCTCTTACTTTATAAATTATAAGCCAAAAACTGTTTTCCCGCCAAAAAATTCAAAATAATGGCTCGGAAGCGGCTAAACGCGCGCCGACCGCGCCGTTGCCGTTCCGTGCGCTACGCTATTGCAATCGAGTTTGAACTTGAGAGCTAGCTTAATTTAGTGTCATTTTAATTTGCGCTCTCGATCGTTTCGTTTCTATACCGAGAATTTTAGACTAGGAGACTGCTGATATAGGAAATTGGTTAATTTAAAATAAAAGCAGTCTATTTTATTTATGAATGTTCATAAAATATCGCTATGCTTAGTTTTAAGTATTTACAATAACCTCATTAATATGATAAGTAGTGATAAAATTAGTCTGCCTGTATGTTTTTATTAGGTAGCTTTCTCGTTTATTAATTTATTTATTTGTCGACAAATGCAAACGATTTTATACTAGCTTCCCAATGAGCTAGACTTGCAACTTTGAACATAGGTCAGAACAGGATGACAATGCAATATTATGGTGTCATTGAGCTGATCTGATGATTCAGCCGGAAGAAGGCCACAGGATCTCTGTAAGAAAACCATGAAACCCCATTCAGGCTCATTTGATTAGTTTTGATGAGCACTCTGACGGGAGACGACTAGACGAGGTCCATGGTCTGATGATGAACCCGAAGGAAGGCCACAGGAACTCAGTATTGAAACCATGCAACCCCATCAAGTTTGGGCTCGTTTGATTCATCTTGACGAATACTCTGTTAGAAAAAAGGGTCCAGGGTCTGATGATGGAGCCAGAAGAAGGCCACAGGAAATCGGTATTGAAACCATGCAATCCCATCGAGTTTGGGCTCGTTTGAATCGTCTTGACGAGTACTCTGTTGGGAAATAGTGTTTAGGGTTTGATGATGAAGCCGGAAAAAGCCCACAGGAACTCTATAATAAAACCATGCTACCCCAACGAGTTCGGGGTCGTTTGAATCGCCTTGACGAGTACTTTATCGAGAAATAGTGTTCAGGGTCTGATGGACTGAAAAAGGACACAGGAACTTTATAATAATACCACACAACCCCATCGAGTTTCCGCTCGTTTGATTCGTCTTGACAACTACTCCCATAGGAGATGAAGAATTTTTAGTTATGGCACGTTAACTAAAAAACAGTTACTACGCTACGATAACTAAACTATCAACCATTCTGACAAGGGGTCGGTAAGCCATCAACACATAGAAGAATTGGTAACTTGCAAACTTTTTAACTTGTAAATAGAAAAAGTAAGAATTACTTATTACTGGTAAAATAAAAATTTGAAATAGCTTTATTAAAAATAATAAAAGTATCTTTTCTTTCGTTATCTGTGGATTGGGTTTGAAATAGGTACATATAAAATTTAACATCTACCTACTTACTAGCATTTGAAAATAACTTTAGGTACTTACTCATAAGATAACAAAGGTACGCCTACTATTGAATCTAGGTGATCTACTGCGGATGGACAACATCTACATAAAGAAGCCATAGCTGGAGGTTAGTATAGGTAAGCAGCAGAACGATTACATAGAACACAATTAAATTAATTTTTATTATAGTTCTTTTTCTATAGAATTTACAATAATGACGAAAAAGGCGGGCGCACAGGAAGATGCGCGTAATAAAATGCCCGCTTGCAAAGTGTTAAACTATAGCTACATAAATTTAATAACGGTGATAACAGTATCGACCATATCTACGGACTATTAAAAATTCATGCAATATCGTATTTTTTCACTATATAGTTTCAGAACGCATCGAACGTTTATAATAATTTTATTTTATTAAACTTTTACAAGCACATTTGTTTGTAAAAACTACAGATTAATGATAATTCAATAAATATCAGGGATACGGTACAATATTCTTGAATTCGATCACGTACAATATAGTGATCTCAACGCACACCGCATTCCTGACGCGATATAGTGTTTTCCAAAATAGGTATAGTTTCAGAACGCATCGATATCGGATTTGACGATAATGATGCAATAAATACGTTTCAGTAACCTTATACGATTTGTATCGCCTACTCCTAATTTTATCGGAAAAAATGGAAGAGGTGATTGGGCTTTATTACATGTCGGCAAATAATTACTATTTATTGCATCTTTATTATTTTTATTAATTATTAATTCGTAATATTGTATTACTTTTAATACTTTATCGTTACTCCAATCCATAATTATCGAAACAGAATAATATCGATAGTCGTATTTGCAACACGTTCACACCTCTAGTTGTCTAGCAGTCAACTAAATTGTGCGAAGGAAATGTGGCCGCACGAACATTATCGCGACAAAATCCTTGATGTGCGGCAATTTACCAACAGCGCGGCGCGTCAACGCCATGATACAACGCGCTAACGCGAAGTGTTTGGCCAGACGTGTCGCGAAAACGCAAATCTTCGCGCTAGCGCGATAATGTGGCCCTAGCATTACATTGGGATGCCCCAGCAGACTAATCGCAAAGTCATCGATCACCATAGAGTACATTTATTTTTATTTATTTATTTACATTTAACCATGGGAAGTAATACAATCTAATATTAAAATAAATTACTTTCAATGGTTAAAATTTATTCTGTGACGGTCGATAGCGATTAGTTTGCTGGAAAGCATCCGTTCTTTATCGAATTAGGCTCAAGTATTAAACCATTTTGTCGTTCTGCACTCCTCCATAATGTTTATCATTATGCCAAATCTAATTATTTAATTGTCTCAACAACAAAAAATAACTAAGACATTCGTGTGTGAGATATCTAAAATAAAAAGTAGGGTAGGTTATTAGGTACCTGCCTATAGTAAAACTAAATTAGTCGCGTCGCGCATCGCTTTAACAGACGGCTCCTAGTCTAAAAGTGGCAATAGTGTAGCGCACGGAATGGCAACGGCGCGCTTAGCCGCTTCCGAGCCATTATTTTGAATTTTTTGGCGGGAAAACAGTTTTTGGCTTATAATTTATAAAGTAAGAGGCCCAGAGATTTGAAATTTTGTCTCGTGTGTGCACAAATTATAACGTATTATTTGATCTTTAAAACGAAGCGCTATCTTATACAGTTACAATAATTCACCATGTGTTAGCCCGTGTTACGTGTCACCAGCTTACACATACTTATCGGTTCGTAGCTCAAAAACCTTTTGAGTTAAAGTTTTACAAATTTTTGTGCCTTATGCACAAATTCTGCACAAAATTTTGAGGTATAATTCATAACCGTAGCTTGAACAATTACGAAGATACAGCTGTGCGAGCTGGAGACCCGTGTCTCCAGCTCGCACACAGTTTAATGATCGTAGTTTCAACAGTATTTGAGTGTGATGGTTAGTTTTTTTTGTTCTTAGTGCACAAATTATGCACAAAATTTCTAGCTATAGTCCAAAACCCTAACCTCACTGGTTTGTCTTAACGGGCGTGTGCGAGCTGGTGACACGTGTCTCCAGCTTACACACATAAAACAACTCATAGTAACGAAGTTGTGGTGGCACAAAAATTAGGACTGAAACGTTTGATTGCACATAATATGCACAAAAATATGGCATGCTTAGAATTTCTCTATGTCGAATGAGGAAGCTGTAGACATGGACACTTGTTTTTATTATACAGACCATTGGTCACAGATAGCCGACCTAAATTGACCTGTCCCTGAAAATGAAAGATTTTTCGATATAATTATTTTATTACTTATCCAATAGTTGTTTTATTTATTATTACAAAAAGTAAAATAAATGAACAATCCACTAATTTGAAAAAGTTATTACATAAAACTGTTCTTGACTTCTAAATACTTACTAATTTGAAAATTAGAAAAAATATGAGTGTCGCCATTTTGCATTTGTTTACTTATATCAAACTTTATACACCTCTTGGCACGCAATAATTTGATCTTAGACACTTTTGAGTTCATATCTTTGCGTAAATAATTTATCTATTTTCACATAAATCATGTAGCAAAAGCCTGAGTTCATAAAATATACGCGTAAAAACACTAAAAACTTTATCAACTTAACAAAATAGGTATCTTCAAACTTTTGTGAACTGAATAAAAAAACGAAATTTAGACAGAATTTATTGAAAAAATTATCTCAAGTACGGAAATAACTATAATAAGTAACATTTACTGACCTTCGTTAAGATTTCAGTATTATTTTACACTTTTTACTGACTCCAACGACACCAAATCGCTTAGAGCATTAAAGTTTAATTCTTTATCACTCACAACAGCAACGAGTGCAATTGTTTCACGCCGATATTTCGTACTCGGGTGGTATTACGCCAGCTGAGCCGGCCCAATTCGTGCTGCCACGCAGCGTGGTTCTACTGTCCGCGTGGAAAGTGCCACTCATTTAGCACCACCCAGTGGTCACGTGTAGTGTCTCAAGGGTAAACCTACGGACTTACACCCCCTTAACATTAAGATCTAAAAGCGGAACACTTGATATACTTATACATTATACACATAGGTCATCATCAGCATCAGCTTATAAACGTGTGACTCACTGCTGTGCACAGGCCTTCACATATGGACAAACAGCACAGATAGGGCCATCATTTCCCGACCACGCTGGCCCAATGCGGGTTGGTGGGTTATAACGACCGCCTTCGTACGACAACAACCGTGATCTCCGCATATACATAGTAGTCTTTGACCGCGACCAACGGCTTAATAAATAAAATAACGGCGGCGCGAAGGAGGTAGTCCGACACGAAAGTGTGCAGACGTGTTTGCAACATTTTTATAAAATTAAATCACATTTAAATAGTTACAGAGTGCCAATTGTTTCTGTTCTCATCTAAATGGGGACTAAATGTAATGCGTGTGACGTCGTTATCTACGTCGTAGTTAACGACGATATCTCGTTTATGAAGTGTAGTAATGAGAAGTGCAGAAAGTTATACCATCTGAATTGCCTAGCTATAACATCAGAGGCATTTGAAGCTATAACGGAAGAATCCAAGATTCAATGGGTATGTCCTGAGTGTGTGTGTAGTAACCCGAAGAGAAACAATAACAATACACCAGTGAGAAGCGACGTAATGAATAAAACTTTTACGCCAAGTAGTTATGTTAATACCGAGCGCGGCAGTCGACTCAAAGTAAGCGATACATTTGCGGCGGATGATAGTTCTATGAGCACATTATTGCAGGAAATTCGGCTGTTTCGTACTGAAATTATGTCTCGCTTAGAAAATCAAATGCAGACTTACGAACAACTACAAGATAGATTTCAGAAAACCGAAAAAGAATTGATTGAAAGTGCATAACGGGGGGACATAATAAATCAGAGGATGACAAGTTAAAAGATCAAATACAAATTCTTAAACTTAGGAATAAACAACTTGAAACCAGTTTGTGTGATCTAAAAAGAAAGGAAGAAAAATCATGTGAGGGTACTCGTGGACAAATATCATATGCAAAGGCGTTGTCGCAAAACCAAACGGAGGTACTTGTTCCGGCTGTGCATCAGAGTGCGGCCACAAAACAAGGGAACTTACCAGGGAAGGAAGTTCCGTTACGTAATGTCCAATCGCCAAATGCAGAAAGCTTGACAGAAAGTAAAATAAAAGAAGGAAGAAATGGAAATAACTGGATAGAAGTGAATACCAGGAAAAACCGTTACTCAAGAAATGAAGTGAAAAAAGGAGGAAGTACAAATATGAGTGAAATACAGGGTATGGAAAAGAATAAGTTTCTACATGTCTGGCGCTTAAAAAAAGATACTACCACTGAACACTTGGAAAATCATATAAGAAAGGTTTGTGGTAAAGAAATCTCGATAAAAATTGAAAAATTAAAACCGAAAACAGAGCGAAATTATTCGTCTTTTATGATAGGAGTGCCAGAGAGCGCCTATGAGAAATTGTGCAGGCAGGAAGTGTGGCCTATAAATGTAGAATTTAGCGAATGGGTTTGGTTTCGGAGATCTAATGACAAACCGAAAGAATGGAAGAAAACCAATTGAACTTTTTATCAAAATGTAAGAGGACTTCGCACGAAACTTGATGAGTTTTATACTAGTGTGGCGTCTTCAAGTGCAGATATTTTTGCAATAACGGAAACTGGCTGCAACGAATCTATAACAGATGCTGAAATAGTTCCAGCGGGGGTATCAAATTATACGGTGTGATCGTACGGATGGGCGAAAGCAAGGCGGCGCGTTTTTCGTGGCCACACCGCGCTTCGAACTACGGAGTGTGCCGATCCCGGGTGACGTCAACATAGGCAACAGTATGTTCGAGCTAGCCTGCGCGGCAATATACCTGCGCGAGCGATTTTTGTTTGTATCCTGTGTTGTTTACATTCCGCCGCGATGTAGTGAAAGTGAATACATGTTACTATTTAGATTAAGAGCGTTTACGCCGAGCGCGAGACCTCAAGTTTAGGTTTTTAAGTCCAAATATCACGCACACAGAAGCGAGCTGTGAGCGCGCGCGACTGTGTGTGTAGAATAGGCTAGTTCTGCTCACTGTAGTCAAACTCACTCACTTTGATCCGTTAGATCGAATTTGCTTTTTCGTAATAGGTACTTCGATTATTTTTTTAATATGGGCGTAAGTAATGCATGAAATATGTAAGTATAATATTATATTGCATGTATTTTTAATAAACTTGCAATGTATGTTTCTTGTTCGGGTGGAATTTTGCAACTAAATTTTGACCCACTTCCCGTTTACTGATTGAGCTGAAAATTTGCATACATGTGTAAATCGCGTGACAATGCAAATTTATGATTGACATGGTGCTGATGATGAAGATGGAAGGTGGCCATTGAAACTTTGCAATAAAATAGCACAACCTAATCGAGTTTGGGCTCGTTTGAATTGTCTTGACGAGTAGTTTGTCTTTCAATGGTAACCAGGGTCTGATGATGGAGTTGGATGGTGGTCATAGGAACTCTGTAATAAAACGACGCAACCCCATCGAGTTTCGGCTTGTCTCATTCGTCTTGACGAGTCCTTTGTTTTTAAATGGTTACCAAGGTCTGATCTGATGATGGAGCTGAAAGGTGGTCATAGGAACTCATTGAAGAAATGACGCAACCCCATCGAGTCGCGGCTCGTTTGATTCATCTTGACGAGTACTTTGGTGCTAGATGGTAACCAGAATCTGATGATGGAGCTGGAAGATGGCCATAGGAACTGAGTAATTAAACAACATAATAACCCCATCGAGTAAGGGCTCGTTTAATTCGTCTAGACAAGTACTTTGCTGCTAGATGGTAACCAGGGCCTGATGATGGAGTTGGAAGGTGGCCATAGGAACTCCGTAATAAAACGACGCAACCCCATCGAGTTTCGGCTCGTCTCATTCGTCTTGACGAGTACTTTGGTTTTAGATGGTTACCAGGGTCTGATCTGATGATGGAGCTGAAAGGTGGTCATAGAAACTCAGTAAAGAAACGACGCAACCACATCGAGTCTCGGCTCGTTTGATTCGTCTTGACGAGTACTTTGGTGCTAGATAGCAACCTGGGTCTGATGATGGAGCTGGAAGATGGCCATAGGAACTGAGTAATTAAACAACATAACCCCATCGAGTAAGGGCTCATTTAAATCGTCTAGACGAGTACTTTGCTGTTAGATGGTAACCAGGGTCTGATGATGGAGCTGGAATGTGGCCATTGGAACTTCGCAATGAAATAACACAACCTAATCGAGTTTGGGCTCGTTTAAATCGTCTTGACGAGTAGTTTGGTTTTAGATGGTTACCAGGATCTGATCTGATGATGGAGCTGAAAGGTGGTCATAGAAACTCAGTAAAGAAACGACGCAACCCCATCGAGTCTCGGCTCGTTTGATTCGTCTTGACGAGTACTTTGGTGTTAGAAAGAAAGAAATTAAAATGTATTTTCATTTCAGGTTATCGAAGATGAGGTTCCACAAACAACAAATAAGGTTGAAGGTCGAAGACTAGTAGATTTTCAATACTTTTTGGACCAAATTAAAATACTTAGTCACCACAATAGAGCCACAGGATGTACAATTGATAATTTACAAGTGATAAAAGAGCATAAAGTAAGCTTATTATCTACATTTTTAATGAAGTATAACATTTACCTTTAGATAAGTTTAAGAATCATGTAAAATCTTGTTTACATAAGAAAGGTCAAAGTGTTTTTAGTTGACAATACAGCCTGGTCATAATTATATTTTCACATTATAGTTTCTTAGTCAATTATTTTTATAACTAATTAATTTTACGCTGGTATGATAGCCTTTAACAGCAGTGTCTTACAGACAAAGGTACCTACTCAAAATTTATGTTGCGTTTAAAGTAAGTATTGCTCGATGTAAAATAAAATAAACAACGTCTTACAGTATCTCTGAAACAAGAAAAAGTAAGACTATTCAATACTACCAGTAAAAAATAAGATTGCAAGAGCAGACCAGCCTCCACAGGCGGCACCCGTTCACGAGTATGACATGTGAATCAGCCATCGCTTCGTTTAACCATGTTTGAGGGAACGTAACGACCCGACGCACATGCCACACCGCAGAGACACTTTGAGAGAGCATGACACACTCGAGCAACTCCAACGAAAGTAAGAGAATATTACTTTAAACGCAACATAAATTTTGAGTAGGTACCTTTGTCTGTAAGACACTGCTGTTAAAGGCTATCATACCAGCGTAAAATTAATTAGTTTTAAAAATAATTGACTAAGAAACTATAATGTGAAAATATAATTATGACCAGGCTGTATTGTCAACTAAATACACTTAGACCTTTCTTATGTAAACAAGATTTTACATGATTCTTAGACTTATCTAAAGGTAAATGTTATTCTTCATTAAAAATGTAGATAATAAGCCTACTTAATGCTCTTTTATCACTTGTAAATTATCAATTGTACATCCTGTGGCTCTATTGTGGTTACTATTTTAATTTGGTCCAAAAAGTATTGAAAATCTAATAGTCTTCGACCTTCAACCTTATTTGTTGTTTGTGGAACCTCATCTTCGATAACCTGAAATGAAAAAACATTTTAATTTCTTTCTTTCTAGCACCAAAGTACTCGTCAAGACGAATCAAACAAGCCGAGACTCGATGGGGTTGCGTCGTTTCTTTACTGAGTTCCTATGACCACCTTTCAGCTCCATCATCAGATCAGACCCTGGTAACCATCTAAATACAAAGTACTTGTCAAGACGAATAAGACGAGCCAAAACTCAATGGGGTTATTATGTTGTTTAATTACTCAGTTGCTATGGCCATCTTCCAGCTTCATCATCAGACCCTGGTTACCATCTAGCACCATAGTACTCGTCAAGATGAATCAAACCAGCCGAGACTCGATGGGGTTCCCTCGTTTCTTTAATGAGTTCCTATGACCACCTTTCAGCTCCATCATCAGATCAGACCCTGGTAACCATCTAAAAACAAAGTACTCGTCAAGACGAATGAGGCGGGCCGAAACTCGATGGTGTTGCGTCGTTTTATTACAGAGTTCCTATGACCACGATCCAGCTCCATCATCAGACCCTGGTCACTATTGAAAGACAAACTACTCGTCAAGACGATTTAAACGAGCCCAAACTCGATTAGGTTGTGTTATTTCATTGCGAAGTTTCAATGGCCACATTCCAGCTCCATCATCAGACCCTGGTTACCATCTAACAGCAAAGTACTCGTCTAGACGATTTAAACGAGCCCTTACTCGATGGGGTTATGTTGTTTAATTACTCAGTTCCTATGGCCATCTTCCAGCTCCATCATCAGACCCAGGTTACTATCTAGCACCAAAGTACTCGTCAAGACGAATCAAACGAGCCGAGACTCGATGGGGTTGCGTCGTTTCTTTACTGAGTTTCTATGACCACCTTTCAGCTCCATCATCAGATCAGACCTTGGTAACCATCTAAAACCAAAATACTCGTCAAGACGAATGAGACGAGCCGAAACTCGATGGGGTTGCGTCGTTTTATTACGGAGTTCCTATGGCCACCTTCCAGCTCCATCATCAGGACCTGGTTACCATCTAGCAGCAAAGTACTTGTCTAGACGAATTAAACGAGCCCTTACTCGATGGGGTTATTATGTTGTTTAATTACTCAGTTTCTATGGCCATCTTCCAGCTCCATTATCAGACTCTGGTTACCATCTAGCACCAAAGTACTCGTCAAGATGAATCAAACGAGCCGCGACTCGATGGGGTTGCGTCATTTCTTCAATGAGTTCCTATGACCACCTTTCAGCTCCATCATCAGATCAGACCTTGGTAACCATTTAAAAAAAAGGACTCGGCAAGACGAATGAGACGAGCCGAAAACTCGATGGTGTTGCGTCGTTTTATTACAGAGTTCCTATGACCACCATCCAGCTCCATCATCAGACCCTGGTTACCATTGAAAGACAAACTACTCGTCAAGACAATTCAAACGAGCCCAAACTCGATTAGGTTGTGCTATTTTATTGCAAAGTTTCAATGGCCACCTTCCATCTCCATCATCAGATCAGCACCATGTCAATCATAAAATTGCATTGTCACGCGATTTACACATGTATGCAAATTTTCAGCTCAATCAATAAACGGGAAGTGGGTCAAAATTGAGTTGCAAAATTCCACCCGAACAAGACATACTCGTACATACATTGCAAGTTAAATAAAAGCTTGTAATAATTTACTCACCAAAGTACTAAGATTTGCAAATCAAGCTATAAATTTGCACTATCTTCGAACTTACGGAAAGGTCGACAACCGCGCCGGGCAGAGCGTTGAGCGACGTGACCACTCTCTCAGAGGCCTCGCGGCGGACTGATTTGAAGCGAGTGGAGCGCAGGGTTTTGTAGTAGTTTTAGAGTAGTTTTAAAATATTTGTAGAAAAATTATAGAGCTTATTTAGTAAAAACAATTTTGTAAAAATTTTAAATAACACTTTTTTCTATAGTATAAAGCTTTTATCTTCTAAAATATATTTAGTACATTAGAGAAAACAATCACTTTATCACCTATAATTTCTATAAAAATTCACAATGTTTGGAATTTTATAGTTTTTGTTAGGAACCAAAATCAAAAAATGTTTTCAACAAACTATTTTGCTAAGGATCTTTCAAATTGAAAAAAAAATATTGTTATTAGATTTGTTAGTAATTTCAACACATTTTTAAGCTTCGAAGTTGACGCGGAAAGTCAAATTATGAAAACCTCTGTTCAGTTATCGTGTTATAAATTCCAAAATATCCATAAATTTAAAAATGTTTTCAACAAACTATTTCGACTACAAGATCGCCTAATGATATAAGTATTTAACATATTTGTAAAGTAAGTATTAACAGATATTAAGAGGTTTAAAAAGTACAGTTTTTGAGCAAAACGGCGCTAAAGGACGTAAACGCTCTTAATAGAACAATTGTGTACTAAGTATAAACAAATAATAGTTGTAGGTGATTTTAATTTATATTCCTGTACTGTAAACGTAAATAATTATTTTGAATATTTTTTGACATATTGTGGATTCACACAAAGTAACAACGTAGCTAATTGCAATAACCGTCAGTTAGATCTGGTATTAAGTTCGGTTAATGAGGGGTTGAGTGTGTGTGTGAGTGCCGCAACCGAGTCGCTGGTGCCGGTGGTGGACGCGTACCATCCGCCGCTTGAGATATCGGTGTTGGTGACCGGACGTGATGTTGACGCTCCAGGTACCTATGCCGCATCAAACTCCAGGCCCTTGGGGGCACAATGGAACTTTAATAAAGGTAATTATCCATTGTTATACTCGTTGCTTAGTAGTATAGACTGGACGCATTTATATACTTTTAGTGACATAGAATCTAGTTTAAATTTCTTTTATCACACTATTATAGACATTTTTAATAACTGTATTCCATTAAAAAAGCAAAATAGTAAACAGCCTAGGTATTTTTATCCAGAATGGTATAATGCTGAATTAATTAGTAACATAAAATTTAAAGCTGCACTTCACAAGATATACAAAATTAGTAAATTGCAAACTGACTACGAAGCGTTCGCTCAGTACAGGGCAAAAGTTAAATCAATGATCAAACTAGCTCACGATAGGTATAGGGACAGGATGCAACAGCATTTAGCAGATGATCCAAAATCCTTTTGGAACTATGTTAAATCAAAAAAAAGTAATTATAGTTTAAGAAAAATATTAAAAGACGGTGTGGTTATGACTGGAGAGCAATGTGTCAATGAGTTTGCTAAATATTTTCATTCAGTGTACAGTACGGAGCGAGCTCAATTAAACGTTAGCTCGGCTATAGAAACGGCGGGAGATGCTTGTGGGTCAGCACGAGTGCATGTGGAAAAACTGCAACAGTGTGACGTGTTGCGAGCGCTCGCTAAGCTCAAACCTAAGAGGTCGGCTGGCCCGGATGGCATCCCGGCTTATGTATTTAGGGATTGTAGGTTTGTTTTGGCTGAGCCTCTCGCTCACATTTATAATCAGTGCTTGCAACAAGCATGGTTTTCCATGGTCAGGCGTAAGTCAAAGGAGTAATCTCGGGCCTTTGCAGTTTGTGATCATGATCAACGACCTACCGGGGGTAGTAAAGGATTCACAATGCCTCCTATTCGCGGACGATTTAAAACTGTTTCTCCCAATTAATAGCGTTGCGGACTGTGTCCTGGAGTGAGCAAAATATATTACAGTTCAATGCTTCAAAATGTGAAACAATATCCTATACTCGAAAACATAACCCGATTTCCTTTGACTATAACATAAATTCGACACCATTGAAAAGGGTATTTAAAGTCAAGGATTTAGGAGTAAATTTTACAGCTGAACTGAAGTTTCAGGAGTACATACAAGGTATTTGTAAAAAGGCATACAAACATTTGGGATTCATACTACGTAGGGTTGGTAATTTCACAAATATGAAGGCAATAGCTGCATTATACAATGCTTTAGTTAGAAGTCACCTCGAGTGTAATGCAGTTATTTGGAATACAAGTGAAGTTAAATATAGCCTTATGATAGAGCGAATACAAAACAAATTTGTAAGATACCTTTATCTGAGACTGTACGGGGTATATCCTTTTTACCCTCTTATGTATCCAAATCTATTTATTCTGGGTATGGTTGGGTACAACGAACTAAAAGTTAGAAGGGACCTAACATTGGTGTCCTATATTTTTAAATTATTAAGAGGTAAAATATGTAATGCGGAGATTCTGGGTCGGGTGAGTTTCTGTGTTCCGGATAGGTATCTCGAGCGGAGGCGCCAGCCAAAATTATTGGCTGTGCCTCGAGGGCGAACCAACCTTCTAAGCAGGGCCCCACTGACATTGGCGATGCGGAATCTTAATGTGATAGCCGAAGATACTGACCTTTTTGCTTGTTCTTTGTGTGAATTCACTAAATGTGCGCTATTTGTGTTAAGTTATAAAATTCAATAGTGAGGAAACACGAATGTATAAAATAAGAATGTGTTGGTAACTTATTATGTATTATTGTTATGTTTATATTGTCATATTGTAAATTTTTTTTTTTTTATTAATGTTATAATTTAATAATATTTTATAATAATGCTTCAATAATTATGTTTGTAATGTTATATTGTAAATTACCTTATTATTATTATTTTTTTTTTTAAATGTCATAATTTAATGCTTTACTATTGCATTGGGTATTACCTGTAATAATAGTTGTAAGCTCCTATAAATAAATAAATAAATGAATAGGCTTGCACCTAAGGGGCTACCAGACTGTTGCAAACCGACGTTTACAACAGCCGTTTACAACAGTGTGGTAGGTTGTTTTCAACGAAATTTCGGTTGACCTTTCCACGACCTTTGTTTGCGGGCGCGCGTTGAAAACCGCTGTGTTGCCACTGCCTTAAACACCATTACACACACAAACCGCTATCTTCAACCTACATACAACGTGGTTACTGGAAAAAAGCCAAGTTCGTATAATGTACGTACCGCGAGGTATTTTTTACATTTTTAAAAGCTCATATCTAGCTAATAATGATTTATAGGACCATGGGAAGAAACGTCCCCCACCATCCAACAGATTTAAAATTAGTGTCATTTGAAGGGTCTAGTAGGAAATATATTTTTTACTATGGCGTCATTCTTCAAATACGTGGGATTTAGGTTATAAAAAATATATTGTTTTTTAATTATTTTTTTTTCCAACAAAATAAGATTGCAGGAGCAGACCAGCCTCCACAGGCGGCACCCGTTCATGAGTATGGTATGTGAATTAGCCATCGCTTCGTTCTACCATGTTTTAGGGAACGTAACGACATCACGCACATGCCACCACCGCAGAGACACTTTGAGAGAGCATGACACACTCGAGTGTGTCATGCAACTCTAACTAAAGCAAGAGAACAATAAAAAAGTTTTTTTATTATATATAAACCCAATACTTTTTGCAACAAACACAGGTACTTTAGGCTTCTTTGGGTCCCAATGAACAAATTGACACGTATCCCATGACTGTTGAGCGTGGGGACGGGGTTCATACAAAATCCCCCATGGTCCTTTAATCGCGTTTTTTTCCAGCAAATTTATCAATTTTTTTTTTAATTGCCTTCACTAGTTATGTAATTATATCAAGGAAGGGATGCCAATAGCGCTATTTAAATTCGCAAATAAATCAAAATATATCAAATATGCTAAATTTTACGATAAATCAAATCAAATCAAAATACTTACTTATCTTTATTCAGTAAGCTTAAAATAAGCATTTTGATTGAATCGCCTAAACTTTTTTTTTATGGATGGATGGATAGGCATAGATAATGCCTAACATCCTGCTGTAGTCTAAAGGAGACCTTTCCTCTTCCCATACAACTACGGCCACTCATGTACCTAAGATTCAAAGGTACCAAAATGTAGGAAAAATATCGTAGATTCCAGAAATATATGTATTATATTTTTTATAATAATTGTACCACCTAAAAATATAATTAGAAAGGTTTGACGGCTTGCAACATTGGATTAATTTAACTGGCAAGCAAACTCTCTGGCTGTCGGGTGCGTTTCGTTAGCTTACCTAACTGCCAACTAATTATTAGATAAAAGCCTTAGAGTAACTTATTTATACATAAACATAACCTGTTTTAGCAAAAACATGATAAATAGTAACAAAAATAAGTGTTTTTAACTGTTTCGAATTATTTTGTGCGTTTGATTATTTTGAGAGAGACAAATATTAGTAGACCGACTATGTGAGTATATAGAAAACTATATAATTTAAACTAGGTTTTGCACCTATTGATTATCCATTGTGAGATATATAAAATAACTTAATTAATGGCTTCGCGTTTAGCATTAAGCCAATTTCAAGTGGTATAAACTTATTTTTAAAGTAAGTACATTTAGTATTTGTACTGTAGATTAAAATAAAATGGAGTCTCACAACACGTTGTTGCTAAAAGAACAAGGGAGAAACTCCAACATTGTGAGTTTAGATCTCAAAAAATATTTTTTTTCATCCACAAACTGTCACCACCACAAAAAACCAGTATGACAGTTGTCACTGTCATATTTTCGCTCTTTATTTGCACGTTTCGTTTCATGTTTACGATTTCATAAACCATATTATATGAATGACTTTTTTATTTTCAAAAAAAATATTAGTTTCGGCGTGTTTTATAGAAAAATGATATCATCAGAGGCTTCTTCATAATTAAGAGGATATTTTAAAATAAAGTGTACCTTGGTACATTTTGAGCCGAAATGGAAAGGTCTCCTTTACTCCTAAAAATACAAATAAAGCAGGATCCTGCAAAAAATGGCAACACTGGACTGTGGCAAACCAAGTGGAAGCTCGTTGTAAACGAGGCTCCCGCCAAGGTGACCCGCTAACCCAATCGGTTAAAAAATATGAATATAAGCCCATATTTTGTCCTTAGATGGGCATATTGCGGGCTTCAAATGTCAAATGAAGCCCATGTCCATATCCATATTTTTTAGCCGATAGACCCCCTGGTGGGAAAGGCTTGTTTACAACAGTCTGGTAGCCCCTATACAGGTAATTTAGGGATTTCTTCTCAACAACTTATTTAAGTTACTCTATGAACCCAAACCTACTATGAGAGAAATTATTTTAACATTCATTTTAAGTAGAAGTACACTGCTTCGCTAGTATAATGGAATGAAAAATGAATGTTTATTATTAATGTAATAAATAAATATGAACATTTGGCACAGTGTGACCAACCACGTGATCAAAAAAGAATATCAGATTTTTTTCACAAAAAAAAACTGTATTTATTGCAAGAAAATACCTACTTTTAACCTTCAAAAAGATTTCCACAGTTTCTAAACAACAAAAAGTAAACTACTTCCTTCCAACCGAGATTAGGCACAGTGATTTGTTTACGTTTGCCTTTCCTGTTATTAAAACTTGCACTGTAAACAAACATGGCGAGACGTCAAAGTCAGTTGTCAATCGCACGCCGTCGAGCGTTGTTGTGCCGCTTGTTCGAACAACTATGGTCAATTTCCCGGTGCGGAAATGCTATCACGCCGCGAAGATATGTGTACTATTAGTGCTAGTTGTGTTCTTATTGGCGTTATTTGAGAAATGGAAGGGTGGGAAGCGTAACGCTCGCGCGCAGTACACTGATCCTCAGGAGGCAGAGTACGAGAGAGAAATTTTGGCAGATGAGGCTCGTATTATCCAAGGGCTTGGCGAGGGCGGTGTGGCAGCTCACCTGATGGGTGAAGACAAATTACGCGGGGAGGAGTCTGAGAAGAAGCTCGCAATCAACGTGTATTTGAGCGACCGCATCGCGTTGAACAGAACTTTGAAAGGTATGCAAGTCGCGTGCGGTGTGTTTACTGGCCCCTTTTCACCTTTTTATGGATAAAACTTCCTCAGTGCTGTCGTTAAAAGTGCAATCACGTGCTGCGAATGTTAATTTGTAACACAATAGGATCTCATACATTCGGGCTGATAGTGGAATGTTGATTCGCTATTAAATATTAAACTGTTCACTCGCATGTAGGTATAGTTAATTTTTCCAACTATCTTTCAATAGAATATTTAATATTCTGGAAATGACAATTAAACGTTGATTTATTATATTCATTATCTAATATTATCTTTGAACTAATAACCTAAATGAAACAGTTTGACTTTACTTTTATTTTATTTATTTTTTCTATAATAATGTAAAATATAATAATTTATAAAGTGCTTACATCAAACTTTTCTAGAGTGTGTTTTCTCCTAGCTACTGAAAGTAACCAATACATTTAACAAGTTGACAGACAGGAATACATAGGAATTCGTGTCTACACTACTCGTAGTGACAGGCATTCTTAAGCATTTGAACTTTACTTGCTAATTTTGGACAAGAGCGCTGTAACATCCATGTTCCCTGTATATTTTCATTCATAATGCTATATAGATAACGGATAAAATGTTTACTAGATAAAAAATCAACCAGTCTCAGGAAGCTCGAGTGGGATTCGAACCCACCTTTGGATTGCCGGTCCACTGCTCTAACCGCTGAGCTACCGAGACCCCAGAAGACTGGCTGAATTTTTCCTAGTAGTTTGATTATGCTGCAAGCCAGCCGTATTACGTCACTGTGAAGTCTACCCTCACATTCGAAAGAAATACTATTGCAAGTATTTATCAATGGATAAAGACGTAATTGCTTATAAATATCTTTATTATTGAAATTTTGCATTCACAATGCTATATAGAAAACGGATAAAATGTTTACTAGAAAAAAAAATCGAATTCGGGTTCGAATCCCACTCGAGCTTCCTGAGACTGGTTGATTTTTTTTCTAGTAAACATTTTATTGGTTTTATTAATGCTACATATTTTAGTATCGCCTATTTAGTCACTAAATTTTAGTGCGAAGTATGGAGCTGCTGCTTATTTGTTACTAACGTTAGGAGTCGGCGGCTAGCTGTCGACATGTCGTCGGCAAGCTGTCGACGTTTCAACTGCTTGCCACAGGCAGGTCAAAGTCAAAGTCAAAGTCAAAATATATTTATTCAATAAACTCAATTAATAAGTACTTTGAATCGTCCAAATCTTGGTCGACAGCTAGCAGACGACAGCAGACGTCGTTACCTGTCGTCGGCAAGCTGTAGACGCCGTTACCTGTCGTCGGCAAGCTGTCGACGTTTCAACTGCTTGCCGCAGGCAGGTTGACAGCAAGCTGATGACGGCAGACGCCGTCACCTGTTGTCGGCAAGCTGTCGACGTTTTAATTGCTTGCCGCAGGCAGGTCGACAGCTAGCTGATGATGGCAGACGCCGTCACCTGTCGTCGGCAAGCTGTCGAAGTTTCAACTGCTTGCCGCAGGCAGGTCGACAGCTAGCTGCCGACAGGTGACGGCGTCTGCAGTCGCCTCTGCCGTCATCAGCTAGCTATCGACCTGCCTGCGGCAAGCAGTTGAAACGTCGACAGCTTGCTGACAACATGTCGACAGCTAGCCGCCGACTCCTAACGTCGACTGCAGTTACATACGTCGACAGCAAACTGCTGCACTTGTGTTAGAGCCGGTCTCTTTCGTCATTGTGGCGCGCGCCGCTTACAAATATTTACGATGTGTCGATCGATAGTAAGTATTATTTTTAAAACAAGGCGGGAATGTTTCGACCCGGTATTTTGTTTTGACGATCCGGTACCGGGTCGCGACACGGCAAATTGGAAACGCTGCTCTATAGCATCTGTCTTTGTTCGACGCGGCCGACTTGTGGGACAGAATACGAATGTGGCGAACATGTTAAGTAGTTTAAATCAGGGAGTTTTAACAATAGGAATATTATGAAACAATCAATTGTTTAGTCAACAAGATAGTTATGTTTAAGATGTATACTTAAGTTATTTATTATAAGTCAAATGGTAATGTTACTGGTACACCTTGTATCAAAACAATACAAGTTAGCTTACATAATTTATAAACATAATTTGATATGTTTATAATCACTGAACTGAGAGATTGATCTTAAGAGCATGATAACCTGGATGGTTTTGTTATTCCTCTGCATGTATTCAAATAATATCTATCTTGCCATAAGTTCTGGCCCAATTTAAATGAGGGTATTTTAAAATAATCATGACAGTAGTACTGGTTTTATAGGTACTATTCATTTCGATCTATCACATAGCTGTGTAAACATAGAGTGGGGTATCACAGAGAATCGTGAGAGGCAAGAAGTTGTTGCAGAGACACACAGACACAAAAGAGACAAAATTATTTGCGTTGAAGAGAAGTTTAACCGTCAAAACGATAGGGTGTATGCACACAGCTCCCAAGAAGCTAATGAGAAAATTCCAAAGGTCGAAAGAGGCCACCACCCAGCATCTGTGATGGTTTGGTAGGGCGTGTCCTACGAAGGCGTGACAAAGCTCCTTTTTTGTGAACAAGGGGTGAAAACACGAGCAAGAGGGGTGAACAAGGGGTGATAACAAAGCGATTTTTATTTTCAGCAAATACCTAGTTTTCTCAGATTCAGGCGACTTATTTCTAAATCCAACCCCCGGCCGCTGCTGCGGCGCCGCTTGTTTCGCTCGCTCGGCTCGCGCAGCGTTGTGGTCACTGTTCTAACCTAACCTTAGTGATTAAAAATCGCTCGTATCTACAAAACGGTGCGTGCTAGCGCAAATATGATGTCCCAGCTCCATACAAAATGCCTTCGAAAATTCGGCTATGTTCCTGACACCCTTCGCTACACCCTAACCTATCTTTCGCGACCGTGACCGACATAAATATGTGCATAATGAGCTTGGAGGTGGCGTATAAATCACTTACATCTCCGCGACTGCACGCTGCGTTGGCGCAAACAACGCGTGAAATGACCCGCGCCGCGATTGCGCCGGCGCACAGTTTGTAAACACACCGCCCGTTTTATTTGTAGAAGGTTTTTTATCGCATCGCTTTTACCAATGAGCTGAGGCTCTGGTAAGTTACTTTTTTAAGTGTACAGCCAACAAATGTAGGTGCAATGCTTGAAAACTTCTTTATACAGAATTAGCTACAATCCACTGCTGGACATTGCCCGATCTTCGGCTCTTCTCATCCAAATATGCAGGCTATATTAGTGTACATGTCATATTATGCCAATTAGAATAATTATTTACCTACTTGATTATAATAACCGTGTGCGAAGCGGTAAAAAAATACTGCCACCCCCTCTCTTCCCTTTCCTTTAAAAGGCGACTAACCGAATAAAGACTGCATATACCTACATCTAGACTGCACATACGTGTGGACGCCGGGCGGCAAGTAAGTAAGTAAGTAGCGACTTCTCGCAGGATAGGAACCAGTTATATTTTTTGGACAGGACAGTAAGTAGCGCCACAGTATATAGTCCACTTTTAACCAAATAGCCACTGCACATTTGCTAGCGTGACAGGTAGTAAGCCCATCGCCGCTCTATGCTGTTGGATGTATGTGCAGTCTTCAGTCCGTTAGTCGCCTTTTACTACACCCAAGGGAAGTGAGGGGGCGGTAGTATTCTTTCGCTACGCGACGCGGTTAGCAGTCAGCTCGGTAGTTTGTATGTTATACATTGCCAACATTGTTCTAGACTACCGCAACCCCGCCTGCCAGCGCGTGCTCTACGACGCGGAGCTACCTTCCGCCTCGGTGATTCTGATCTTCCACAACGAGCCTTACTCCGTGGTGGTGCGAACCATCTGGAGCGTGGTGAACAGCGCGCGCCGCGACCAGCCCTGGTACAAGCAGGCCAACTTCGTGGACAGGGAGACGGGGCGCACCATGAACCTTGGTAAGGCATTGTCGTCAGCTAAAAGACCTTCCCAAGGATCTCCACTAGGTCCGGTCTTGTTGTCACTTGCTGCTCGCATCATGCGGCTACCCGAGATCTTTGCCAGATCGTCGGTCCACCTTGTTGGAGGCCTGCTTACACTTGGACGTGTATGCTCATGTTGAAAGCCAGGGGCTACCCAAAGAGCTATGCAGCATTAAGTCTTGATGAGATTTAAGGCTATCGCGTTCCTCGTAATAGACCGTCTGTCTCAGTAACATGAAAAAAAACTCACTTACTGTCTTACTTACTTCACACTCACTTTCTATTACAACGCTTCAATCTCCCATTTCCCTTCCCCCATAGGTTACCCCGGCCAAGACCCGTCGTCGCCCTTCGTGTACCTCAAGGAGATCATTTTGGTGGACGACAATTCCACCCTGCCAGAGCTTAAGGGCAAACTCAGCCACTACGTGCGCACGCGGCTGCCGCCCGACCTCATTCGCATCCTGCGCCTGCCGGACCGGTAAGCCACCCTCAGCAGCATCAGAAGCATTTTAACCGCCTCTGCACTGGCGCCAAACAACATTGTTAATAGCATTGTGGTGTTCCGACAGTTTAGAGATAAGATAGCCAGCTCCTCAGTTGTTGAGGATTCCGGGTGAAGCGCGCTTCCTTCCACCTTCTTCATCTTACCATCAGGTGAGATGAGGGCCAAAAGTCACAAAATTATGTAGTATTAAACATGCAGCGGGGCTTGCATGCTGCATCCAACCTTAATCGACTAGTGAGTTAGCGGAAGTAACACTACGTATTATTATTGCATTTTTGTATCGGACTTTCCGCCAACACTTTCCGGTCTCTGGATAAATAGTTGAGGCCGTCTACTAGATGCTCGTCTAAGGTATGGCCAACCGCGTAGAAACGTGGAACTGGCTAGGTACCTGGATCGTTACTTACTGAAAAGTGAGAGTGCTTACAACTCCTTTACCGAAGAGTATATTTAATCGTAGACTGTGAGTGAAACAAACTGTCTTTTTATTTTTTATTATTATTATACATACTACGGCAGATGACTCCACTCTATCTTATCTTAAGTGGAAACGGAGTCCAGCCGTGCGATTCTCTAAGTTAAAGCCTTGGTAGCAGCGGCTGCCGCAGCGATGAAAATTGACTCTGTCTCTTTCATATTCATAGAATTGAAAAGAGACAGCAGATCATAGCCATGCGCGCAGCGTTTGTGTCGCTTAAAGAATCGCATAGCAGATGGCAAGTCAACAGCTGCAGCGTTAAAAAGACGTAGCATCAGTCGCCCTCACCCTGCCGGTCCACGAAGTTCCTCTTTATAGCGAACGGAGGAAAACATGTGCTGGTAGACTATTCCATCTTTTGGCGGTCTACTTTAACAACTCTAACGAGACACTAGGGCACTAATTGCCCACCCTCGCCCTCCCAAATAATATAAAATAGTTCCCTCTCAAATCTGTCTTTTATTTTGGTTGTATTTTCATAGACAGTAGCAATTATTTTTTGTTGCTTTTATGGATGTTTATTTCCTTTTAGTTTTATATAAATATGTGTTAAGTTTGATCGTGCCAGGTCAAACGCTAATCAATAAACTAGATACTTCATCAGCTGATGTTTGACAAGTCATATATCACTTGGCCCACTGAGAGCTAAAATTTTATCAATAGTCTTTTATACAAAAGGTTTCTTAAAAGAATAACTTCAATATGTAGATTCCTTAATTATTGTTTATTATCTACGCTACACAAGCATTAAGGGCTAATTGTGCGTTTAGCGGGCGCTCGCCGTGGGCGTCCACTTGCTTAACCGGAGCCTTCACAACTTTAAGCGGGTGGGCATTCGGTCCCATACAAAAGTGCCCAAAGATACAACACACATATTTATACCAGTTTCATTAGATAGCTGCCTTTAAAATCAATAAAGAATATCCGGACCTGAAACTGCATAATCCAGGATAGGCTTAACCCGCGCGCGGCTGGTCGGGAGCGGCGCTTCCACCGGCGACGTGCTGATCTTCCTCGACGCGCACTGCGAAGGCAACCTGGACTGGATGCGGCCGCTGCTGCAAAGGATCAGGGACAACCGCACCGCCGTCGTCACGCCCATCATTGACATGGTGGAAGCCAACAATATGGAGTACAACCCTGGATCGAGTGTCGTGGATTTTGAGGTTCTTCGTGATAGAAGTTGTTGGGTTATCGTAGTTTAGGCTGTAGCAGTATTTCAGGGGGAACTTGTGAGTAATGGGTCAATGTGTCATGTCATCTTGTCATTATGTAAGACGTCATATCATTGTAGTATCAGCCATTACATTTTGAATGTTGTTAGTGATACTGACATGGAGTTTTTTCTCATTAGATATTCCGTGGTAATTTTAAGATGCGACATAGTTAGCCATTTTATCGACTGATTTGAGAGTGGCCGAAGCGTTAAACAGTATATAAGTGCAATCTAAAAAAGAACATAAAACGCAAGCCTTCTCCCTGATCCCTTATATTTATTTATTTATGATGACCAAAGGCTGTTAGCCCTTAAGATTATTAGGTACCTACCTACCTGCTCGTAGATATACTACATAACAGTGCAGAGCTGGCATGGTGTATGTAAATGCGCCGGACTGATCTAGCAGTGGCCAAAAATTTTTTAGCCCTAAAGCAGTTAGGGCTACTAGACTAAATATGTCTTAAAGAAGAAATGTGATTATAGGTGGTCAGTTAGGCAGCTCACTTTCACCACCTTCAACAGATTTATTACAGAAGCCAATCAATAGCTGAGTAAGGTATATATAAGCCACCTACAGCCACACCTATTTGCTAGACGACTAGACACATACGAGTCCAGAGTTACCGCTGGTAACCTTCCTGAACTGTAAGCCCTCAGCAAGATTGGCTTGACGACTAGTAAGGCAGAGTACTGCCGGTAGGGTATATCCAAACCGTTCCTGCACGATAAGTATCGACTGTCGAGAAACAAGGACGGCGGAATGAGACCATCTGTAACTGAAGATTACGCATATTTATTGTGTTCGACACCTTGCAGCCGTAAAATAGGGCGAGTGGCGGCGCGCATGCCCTTTTATATTAGTGAACTGGCGCTGTCTATACGCAGAAACCAGTGAAACTAGCGCTAGCGCCATCTATCTATAATACAGGAATACTTATTCCTGTATTATAGATAGATGGCGCCATTTATGCAGATTGCATCTTTACTTAAGTTCCATTGTCAGTGTCGTTAAATATACAACATAGGCTATATAGGGTATATACCAACCAACTAAATGTCGAAAAGTAGGAATTTGATAATAGGTGGTCAGTTTACTCATCACTTGCACCTGCTTCAAGAGATATATTACAGAAGCCAAGCTAAGAGCTGTTAAAGTATACTTAAGCCCAAGAAGCCAGACGACTAGACATATCCAGAGCTGGTATTGCTAGCAGGGTAGACTAGACAGGCAGAGTCCATTGCTGGTACTGCTAGGGTATATACTTCCCCGCACGACGAGTGTGGAGCTGGTAGGGTACATGATGCTTTCCTAGAGTCTTTGTGAGAGGGTCTTTTTAGGGTCCTTCCTAGGAATCTTCTCCGCACGATGAGTGTGGAGCCTAGGGTACAGTCCGCCTTCTCCCCAGCGCGGGTCTGACGCGCGCGCGGCTGGCGGGCGCGCGCTACGCCGCCGGCGACGTGCTGGTGTTCCTGGACGCGCACTGCGAGGGCCAGCCCGACTGGCTGCGGCCGGCGCTGCAGCGCGTCAAGGACTCCCCGCACGCGGTGGTGGTGCCCATCATTGATGTCATCGACTCATCGACGTTCTACTACAGCGTGCAGGACCCCGTCACTTTCCAGGTGCTGAGATGCTGCGCGTTTTTTTGTAGTACTATAGGCTCTGGCTGATGAACGGAACAAATTAAGTTTTAGTTTAATTATAATCTTGATTGTTGACATATTATTAGTATTTTTCAGGGACGTTCATGTGTCAGGGTTTCACTTCATTATGAACATATTTGCAATTTGTCCATGGTGGGCTGTAATCCGGCTCGAAGGACCATGTTCAAACTATCAACAAGGTCTTTGTAGAGGCAAAATGATGACCTGTAATAAACTTGCTTGTATAAGGTATTTGTGGAAGTCGAAGTGGAAGTGACGAACAAATGGTACAGCAGTTACAGCACCCTTATATATTAGTCGCACAAAAACTTCGATACCGTCTTTTAGACGGTTGTGGCACAGCGCCGCGCCATCTGTTATACGAGTATATAAAAACATGTAAAAAAGTTGACATAAAAATTCGAATTTCTATAACATCGCGAGCCTTAACATACCGCCTACCATGGACTGTAGGTATGCATAAATAGTAAGGCACACACCGAATTTAATGCTCTTTTTATTATACTTAGAAAATGTACTCCTAAATCTATTTATTTTATTCTTTAACATTGGAAGTTGAAATTACCGTTATCTAAATTAGAATTCAAAATGACATCTAGAGATATATTTTAAAATGTTATAGAATAATTATCGTAGAGAATAAGACAAATAATGATAAGTAATGTTTGACTTCACCCTGCACACGTGTTGTTTCGTCAATCACTCGCACATTGTTTTATCAAATGCCCTGTTGTGTTGTTGTTCTTTCAGCAATGATTTTCTTTATAATAGTTCGTAAATATACTCTAAAATAAATCTTAGTGGTAGTCTCGTTATGAACTGACAAGCTAAGGAGCATACTGAACATGTCCTTATGTATGTGAAATTAAATGAGTATTCTTTATTGTACACACAGATAATAATACATGCTATCATTTATAAAAAGGAGTCGTACAACGGGCGGCCTTATCACCAATATCTTCCAGGCAACCTATAGGTTGATGTGTGTATGTGAGTGTACACTGGTGTTTGGTGAATAGAGGTATGTAATCCCGCCACTGGCCCATCATATTCAGTGCAAAGAACACCGTTAGGGCAGGGTAGGCCAACAAAGGGCACGTTCTATACAAAACAACAAATACCAACAACCTTGCAACAACTGCCTTGCAATTTCCTAATATTACGTGTACATACATACAGCGTGACAGGTGGTGAGCCCATCGCCGCTGTATGATGTCTGGTGTATGTGCAGTCTTAGTCCGTTAGTCGCCTTTTACGTCACCGAAGGGAGGAGAGGGGGTGGTAGTGTTGTTTCACCGCTACGCGACACTGTTCACGACTAATGGCTCTGAATATAGCTCACATGCAAATAGTTGTTCTGCACTTATTGGGATGGCCCAATGGCGGGGTTATAGGTACGACACCTAAAACCAAACAGTATATTATCACGAACTTTTAAATAGTTTGAATTAAGTACCTACGTTTACTCCTACGTAGTAGTTACTAAAAATTTCTTGCCACAAGTGTTTTAAGTACATCAAAGTTAACACTGTCAGGTGAATAGCCCTAATATTATGTAAATCAAACATTATAATAATAAATATTCCACAGCGGTATGTATATTAGCGAATTACTGTCATAAAGCACCTAATCACCACTTTGTTTGCGCACATTATCATTGTATCCAATTTTGTTGTTGATTTGTTCGCTTTTGTATGTAGATTTTGTTGTTGTTTTTTAAATAAAACTGTGTGTTGTGTTTTTGTTGTATAATAATTTCTTGTAAATGTTGGGTTTTGCGTTGGTGTTATTGTATGCAATGTAAATATGTATTTAAATGTATGTTTTGTTACTTCCCGCACCTAATCTTGGTAATGCAGCGTTGACTTGTTAGATAAATAATAATATAATCAATACATAACTGAAATTATATTAAATCCGAAGAACTAGCGGTTTTTTTTGTACAATCAATCAGCATAGCATACTGGTTACATTTACTAAAGTTTTTTTATTTTTTTTATTTGGAATTGTTAGTTTATTTTAATGAATACATAAAACGAAATGTTGCGCTGCATCCTGATTATGCGC
This sequence comes from Scoparia ambigualis, assembly GCA_963921215.1. Classification (NCBI taxonomy): domain Eukaryota; kingdom Metazoa; phylum Arthropoda; class Insecta; order Lepidoptera; family Crambidae; genus Scoparia; species Scoparia ambigualis. Next base: position 1,323,571 of record OY992515.1, read on the forward strand.
TGTCCCTGTTTGGGAACGGTTAAGTATTATCAGCATAGGGCGAGTTCCGGATACTATATTTATGACCGTTTTGCAAAAGTACACCGTAATTATTATTATTATTCAGGTTAGTGTGTCCTTCTACTGCGAGGCAAAGGCTTCAATACCCGCTTTCCAATTAAACTTCTTTAAGTGCTTTTGAATCGTTCAAAAATGTTTATTCCTACTAGGTAGGTAGGTACCCATTTAAAACGTCTTCTCTTGTGGAGAAGAATGGGCGCAATAAACTCAATCACTAAATAGAAGTAACGCTATAATCAAAAAGAATATTACTTAATCCTTAATGAATATGCAAACTTAACTTATAAAATCCTCAACGTTGTGGTCAAATTGTGGATACCTACTGGTTCTTACATAAACCAGTGCGACGGCTCGACGTGCCACGTCAGCCAGCGCGGCGGCGGCGTCGCGATAATCAGCGCGTCGCTACGACAACAGGGATTTGTAGTATTCTTTTAGTGAGCCGCTATACACACGGCTCTTTTGGTTTTACGTAGTGCAAGTATAAGCGCTAGAACTATTCAAATATGAGACTAAGTGTAAAGGCCCAAGCGTTTCCGTAGGCAGGGCCTGATCCTGGCGCGCATGCGCGGCGCGCGCACCGCCCGCGGCGACGCGCTCATATTCCTGGACGCGCACTGCGAGGCCGAGGCCGACTGGCTGCGGCCGCTGCTACAGAGGATACGCCACAAACGGGACGCGGTGCTCACGCCGCTCATCGACGTGGTAGACCAGACCAGCTTCCAGCTCGACGCCGCTGAGTACTTCCAGGTCTATTATTTTCTTGGATGCTTGAGGTTGCTGCGCTTTTTTAACCCGAGGGCTGGCTAGGTTGGTGGAGGTGATAAGTTTTCTAATGGTATGGTTCTGGTAGCTTAGCGTCATTGCAGCAGTCATGGTGATTCCTTACTCTCTCCAGATTAGTTAAGAGGATCTAGATAGACGTTACGCTGTCCTACGTAGATCTTCTGTCTTTACAATGACTCAATGTCTAATTTTTCTCTTCGGAATTCAAACTCCTCGTTATCGTGTTTGGGCTAGTTTTTTTAGCCTTGATTAAGATTTGTGTCTTATTTTCGCATGTTCCTGGATATGTCATGCGAGTTAGAAGCTGATTGGCCGCCCCTGCTGTAGCGCTTGCACTAAAAGTTGGACGCGCTGCTCAAGCCGCTCATTGACGTCATTAACTAGACTAGCTCGAACTCGATGTAGTACTTCCAGTTCTTGAATGCTTGTAGTTGTGGCGCTTGGAAGTTGTAGTTTAACCCCTAGACTAGCTAGCTGATCAAGTTCTAGCTGCTCCACCATTCCACCATGATGCTAAGTAAGATGAGGTTGCAGGTCTTGGCGTCATTGCAGCAGTCACGGATACAGAGAGTTCACATCATTTAAGAGGATCCAGACTTTGCACTGTCCTACGTCATTGCATTCGTCATCGTTTTGCGTCATGCAGCTGGCATGGTTATCATGGTTACTGGTTGACATTAGCTCTCGGCATGAAATAAATGGCTTTTGACTTACAGCTCCTACTTTGTTGGGAATGTTAAAGTTCAAGAATGCATTGCCCTGGTCCAGTAATGCACTGATATTGCATTCTTGCTAGCCGTATTTTTCGTCGTTTCTTTAGTGAACATAATTATTTGTCCGTAATTTTGCACGTCGGTTAACATAGCATGCATTATGCAGAGGTAGCATGAACTAACCAATCATTTGAGTTCGTTTGTCTCTCCCTATTTGAGTACTTATAAAAGTTTGTCGTCATAAAGTCCCCCACACACCAAAAGCAGCGCAGCTTGAAGGCGGGCCCGCTCGATTTGAACCACGAAACGTCAAATATAAGTTTGAGCCCGCTTTGGCTGGTTTCACAGTCACGCGTTTGATCAGCGCCGGCCACACGCGCGCGCTACTCTACATAGTAGTTGCGCGTTTGAACTGCGTGATGACTATGAAACGCAACTACTATCTAGTGTAATTGTAACCGCGCGCGTGTGCCGGCGGAGATCAAACGCGTGACTGTGAAATCAGCCTTAATAACAGTGCGCGCTAGCGGTTTTAATATGGACACATGTAGTTCCTTAGGAATTGAGAAGTTTTAGATAAAAATAAATGTCTTCAAAAAAAGGTTGTTAGACTTATAACAGCTTTAAATTTTCGTGTTTCATTATATTTTAAGTACTTTGGTACAAAAATAAAATAAACGATGGTGTAAATGAATGAAGAGCTTTTACACATTTCGGCTTAAGTAAAAAAATATTTTAAAATCCAGTTTACGTCAATTCTAATGAAACTTTAAAAATACAGAAATCTATTGACTATCTAATCAACGTTTATTCGATAAAATTTAAGCGATTTGCAACTTTCCGGTGTCTTGTTAAGGTTAAGACTCTTTATGATAAGTGCCTGCCATTAGCCACGGCTGACCAAGCTTATTGGAATCGCGAAAACATTACAGGCAGCGTTCATATTTACAATGATTAATAAACGCCGATTTAGATACATAGTTGCACTCTATGTTAGACTTTCACGCAATTCATGAAATGCGATAAATTGTGTGGCTCAATAATCATTGTGAAAATCGATTTGACACACATTATGTGTTAATTATGTAATAGTATTTCTTTTTTTTTTAAATATTTGCACGTTTTAGGTTAACGTTAACTTGATATTTATATAAATACCTATTATTTAAAAAATCATTACTGTACTGCAAAAATATCTGATCGTTGGTGGAAGGCATATATGTATATGCCTATCTATATGCCTTCCCCAAATGACCACATATTTTTGCATTCCGTTGATAGTCACATCTTAATGCTGGTGACTGTACCTACTAACGATGTTGTTGAAATACAAATTTTATTGCAATTTTAATTTCTACGTTAATATATTTAATATTTCCACAATTTAATGTATTAAGGGGGTGCCGCGCGATCGCAAAAACTGACAAGTCTCTTAATGAACTTCAAAGCAAAATCAATCATATTCATATTTAAAATTAGAACAATTCTGCTTTGAAGTTTCCGACCTAGTAATTTGATTAGAGCAATGTTTTTATTCTGCGAAATGTACAAAACCATCACGCGCTTGGTTTAAAAATTAAAATTTACTTTTTAAAGAAGGGGGTGCCCTGCGGAATATGCGGAACATATACAAATATTTTCATGTAAGAATTATTGTTTCATGCGTAAAATTAAGAAAGTAGTCTAAAAAGATTTTTTTTTAGGGTCATTAGATTTATGTATTGTTTGTTATTGTTTAAAGAATTTGTTTCAAATTTTAACAAGGCCACGACCTTGTGCAATGATCAGGCTAACTTACGTAAGTTCTTTTAATGTATTTAACTAATTCAGCGCATAGTACAAGTAACTTAAAAATACGTAAATTTTCACAATTTCGTGCAGGATCCCCTTAATGGTTTCAAATATATTGTATATTTATAATATTTAATCCAAACACAATAACAAAGGCAATTTATTTGTTTTGCCATTTAGGTAACAGTAATTTCACAGCTAACATAACATCAAAAACTAAGTAGGAAATAATTTACAGTATTTGCTACTGGTGACGCGTGGCTAATTGTACACGACCGTTAATTATCATACGATTAGAACAATGATTGGCCCGTAATTAGTTCACACGCGAAGCGCGGCGATCGGATCAATCGATACCTTTCACGCGGGTTCAAGGACTAGACGTAGATGCGCGTGCGCACTCACGCCGGCGCGTGTACCACAGAGCTGAACGCGCACCTGTCTACAAAATAGCATTCAATAAAAAGTTTTCCAGTTGTATATATTTCAGTATAATGCGCGTTGATGTCTTTTCGCGCGGTTATATATTCGTATGACCGATGTGAGCTCGTGTGGCGCCATACAGGAAAAAACAATATCATTCTAATGATTATTCTAAAATCATTATTATTCTAATAATCAGTTTTTTTGATTAGTTTTAATACAAGCTTAGCGTGTTGTGTAAATTTCCACATATATACAGACGGAGCATTCGTAGAACTAAGTATTCGAAAAAAGAAACTTGTGGAACTCGGCCGGAATAGTCTGAAATTTGAAAACTCTGAATTTCTTATAAAAATAATGTATATCTATATTCGGAGGAGCTCGATGGCGCAGCGGCTAGCGCGTTCGGCTTGCGATCTTGCTCGCTAAGCCTCTTTCTCAATGCCGGGTCACTGGATGGGTGACCAAATAAATAAAAAAACATCTCGAGCTCCTTCGTGCTTCGGAAGGCACGTTAAGCCGTTGGTCCCGGTTGTTGTCGTTTGATGACAGTCGTTAAAACCCACCAACCCGCATTGGGCCAGCGTGGTGGGTTATGGCCCAATATCCCCATGTGTGCTATTGTCCACGTGGGAGGCCTGTGCCCAGTAGTGGGACGCTAATAGGCTGATGATGATGATATCTATATTAATAAAAATCGATTGCGTCAAATGTTTGTGCGCGCATCAATTCAGAACGGCTGCACCTATTTGAATAATTCTTCTTTTTGTTGTGTTTGTAATCATCGGGACTAGATTTGTATGAAAATTTTTTTTGTAAATTCGTCGCGGGATACCGCGCGGTAGTTCACGCTGGCGAAGTCGCGGGCGGGCGCTAGTGCATCTATAGGTACTAAATAATATAAGCAAACCGTCAAGGGATATGTATGGTAACGCTGACGAACTCGGGGGCGGGCGCTAGCTCACATTATATGTCGTTTAACATGTAGGTAGCTTAGTGTGGTAGTTTGGAATAATACGAGTAAAATATTACTCGTTACAAACCAATAGGTTTGTTGACTGCTTCTAACAATTTTCAATTTGATTTTCAATTATCACATTTAAGAGCTTGATTGTCCTTTTGCTTTATAACTTTCACATTGTAATCACATTCCTTAATTTCCGCACAGCTGAGCCATCTTGCAGCTCAGGGCGAGGTCGTTACATTGTCCACCACGCTGGCTTAACCCGGGTTGGTGGGCAAAATAACTCAAAATAAAAGTAATAAGTAAACACGATTGTTTGTCGAATAATTAAAGTTAACGACGATTTCTTTTCATAATACATACTTTATTTTAACTTAGTAAAAGCATTCTTTATAAAAATGCCATCCTCTTCGCCACTGTTCTCGGCTGTAAATGTTTGCACTTCATATTTCTGTAAATATAAATCCTCACAGGTGGATATAATAATTTAGCGCATTGTCTTCTCCACACTATATTACAATTCTCCCCACTTGGTAAAACACTTTTCCGCGCCTCGTAAGAAAACTTCTCCACACTATATAAGACAACTTTGCCACACTGTAACATAGTGTATGATATTCCACGTAAGTAGTGTTTTAAGTGGCTGACATTTATGTGGTCAGGTCGGCGGGTTCACTTTCATGGGGCACTTCAACTGGATAGAAGTGCCTGAAAGAGAGAAGAAGAGGCGAGGCTCGGACATCGCTCCCACTTGGTAAGTGTTACGGTTATCTACTGTTTCACAACTTTGAAGCGTCCGCTTTCACCACACGACACAAGGCTCACAAGTGGCATCCGCTCCACGTAGGTACATTTAGTAAGGTGCTAATAGCATTGTTGTATTCCGACAGTTTGAGATAAGATAGCCAGTTCCTCAGTGGTCGAGGATTCCGGGTTCGCGCACTTCCACCTTCGGCATTATCGTCACTTACCATCAGGTGAGATGAAAGCCAAGTGCTCACCCGTAATGGATAAAAAAATATAAAAATAATATTTTTCTATTCCATAACTGGGATGCGGTCGATTTCATTAGACGAGAGGCAACCGCTCTACTTCGATATGTTTGCTTTGGCGTTTCATTTGCTAACTTGCCAGTTGAACATCTTTCGCAATGCTAGGTCACAGGATGGGTGACCAAATTAAAAACATCTCAGGCTCCTCCGTGCTTCGAAGAGCAAGTAAAGCCGTTGGTCCCGGTTGTTGTCGTAAGATGGCAGTCGTTGAAACCCACCCAACAATGGTGGGTTGACCCAATCTCCACATATGCTGTTGTCCATATGGGATAGACTGCCTAGCAGTGGCGTTTGTATGCTGATGATGAGGATGATGCAGTAAGTGCGCGTCTGCGGCAGGTCCCCGACGATGGCGGGCGGGCTGTTCGCGATCAACCGCGCGTACTACTGGGAGCTGGGCGCCTACGACGAGCAGATGGCCGGCTGGGGCGGCGAGAACCTGGAGATGTCCTTCCGCATATGGCAGTGTTAGTATGCTACTTTGAGGCTGAGCTTTTACACATTGAAAACACTATCCGTACTATCAACGAAATCAGGGGTGTTAGTGCGAGAGGCGCACTAACATGCGACGAGGTTAAAGGCGGGAGGCAGGAAGGACTTACCTGAGGTACCCGGGCGATGGTCCGAGCGATAGGCACAAGCGATAAGCACAAGCGATAGGCACAAGCTATAGGCACAAGCGATAGGCACGAGCTCTGGGCGCGGGTAGCACACTTCGTCACTTCACTTAAAGGTTCACGTAAGGGCGCGCAGGGGCGCGAGAGCGGTTTGGGCTGAGTTCGGAGGCGCGGTTCGCGTGGGTTCACTCCAAGGTTTTGTGGCACACTCCTCGGCGCCCGCGGCGATCGCCCGCCGGCAAAACCTCGTCCGGCACATACGTCGCAGTGTCCGTGCGACGAGGATAACGCACTCTAATTGGCCGACGGAGGGGCGGCCGTGATTGGTCGTTGCGTTGTGGCGCAAACAAAGGGTTAACCACGTAAAAGCCTATTATTAAATGCATTTGTCAAAGCTACTCCGGGCTTGCTTGCATTTGACAACCAATTGCATCTTCGACGGGCGGATACCGGTCGTAGACAAACTTTTTACAACACAGTCATTGTCTTCCAATTTCTCTAAACTGGTGTCTTTGTATCATGGCATCATTCTTCATTAATGCTCCGCTTCTATTTGTCGTACTGTAATGTTATATAGCATATAGTCTTCCTCAATAAATGGACTATTCAACAAACAATTTTTTTCTATACATACAAACTTATCAGCTTTAGAATATTACACACAGTAGGTGTAGAAACGTAGGCGGCCGGGAACTGCCTCGACTGCACATACACACATAGACTCACCACTATTGTTCCCAAGGGGTTAGTCAAGACTAGGCAATGAGGACCGCAAAATCAGTCCTCTATGCCGCCTTACACCAAAAACAACTGCACATGTGCTCAGTGTGATAGGTGGTGAGTCCATCGCCGCTCTATGCTGCTGGATGCATGTGCAGTCTTTAGTCCGTTAGACGCAGTTTGCGAAACCAAATGGAAAAGATGGGTTGGTAGTATTGTTTGAATAATGCACTGTCCCAGTGTTATACATTACAAATTGGATATTGATGTTTTTTTTAAATGTATTAATTAGGTGTTTGGTAAAGGTACATAATTCCGCAACAGGGTCGTCCTCATAGAGTGAAACAAACGAACGAAGAAAAAAAAAGTCCGTTAGTTAGTATTTTCCTGTATTTTACTGCCTTGTATTTGAACTGTAATCGTTCCTTAGGCGGCGGCACCCTGGAGACGGTGCCGTGCTCGCGCGTGGGTCACGTGTTCCGCAGCTTCCACCCGTACGGGCTGCCCGCGCACACCGACACGCACGGTACGTACGCCAGGGCCGCATGAGCCCCCAAAAACTGCTAACACAAGTAGCCGTGTGACCCCACATTAGCTGTTATTTGTAACCGCATGATCCGTCGACATGTGAATTAAGTAGCCGCATGATCCGCCTTTTATACGTCTTGTGGCCGCATGATCCCACACGCCACTAGGTTTACGTGGCTACATAACTGCTTTAAGTAGTAATGTGTTTTGATTTACTGAAATATCAACTTTTAAAGAACAGGTTTTACAACTAAGTTTAAAAAAAAGAAAATGTTGAGTTAAGTCAGTATTCTAGTAAGAATGCGTTTATAGGCTTTTAAGTTAGTCTGCAGCGCAACTTTCTGGCGTAACATGTAGGGGCCCGCGGTTGCAGCGCTGCTGTAGCGCTCTTATTGTGATGTGAGTCGCAGTCGAGTGAGTCCCGTCCCTGTGCGCAGGCATCAACACGGCGCGCATGGCGGAGGTGTGGATGGACGAGTACGCCGAGCTGTTCTACCTGCACCGCCCCGACCTCAGGGTACGCTACTGCCATACGCACACGCACACTCACACTCCACACTGTTAGCCCCAAAGGGTTAGTCCCGACTAGGCTGTGAGGCCGCAGAAGCAGAGCACTGCCACAGTGTACGGAACACCAAGCACAACTCCACACGTGCTCGGCGTGATTGGTGGCGAGCCCATCACCGCTTTATGCTGGTGTATGTATGAGCAGTTTTCAGTGCGTTAGTCGCCTTTTACGACTATGGAATAGATGCGTAGGTAGTATTCTCTTAATAATGTACTGCCACCACCCATCCACTTCGTAGTTTTTTATGTTTTAGCGCTGATAACGCAAATATATTAGAGCGAGAGAGAAAAACTTTTATGATTAACAGAATATAATAAAATAATACATATAATCGCGACCATTATCCCCGGAGGGTTAGTCAGAGACCAGGCAATGAGGACCGCAAAAGCAGTCCTCTGCCGTAGTTTACTTTTCACCAAAATAATAGCATACATAAAAAAGACGATTGTCAATCAATATTAGGTGTTTAGTAACAGGTTTAATTATTGTCATGTTGTGTTTGTCATGTAATTGTTGTTGCATTGTAACTATTTATTTTATCTATTTTACTGCCGTAATGTTAATACGTTAAAATGATAATAATGTACTATACTACTAATACTTCTTCAGGTGTCGTTATTTTTTTTAAAGTTTCGCTATCTTCCTATATGTATCCTTTTCTATAAATTGGTATGTACGTATAATGTATGACGTCCCCTCCGCCCCAGAACAACCCCAAGATCGGTGACGTGACCCATCGCAAGGTGCTGCGCGAGAAGCTCAAGTGCAAGAGCTTCCAGTGGTACCTGGACAACGTGTACCGGGAGAAGTTCGTGCCTGTTCGGGACGTGTATGGCTACGGCAGGTAAGAAACAATTACTAAACATTTATTTGTGACATTAAATTTAGGCTACGGTTAGCTTTTATGGAATCGGTTACGACTGCGGGCTGCTCCATCCCGTGAGTGAAAGTACCGGAAGCCCCCCGCTTCAAACCTAAAGTATATTGATTCAATAAACTCAATCAATAAGTACTTTAAATCGTTCAAATCTCTTTTAACCTACAACCCATTAAGGTTCTCATTTTTTAGCTGTGGAGAAGTACGGGCGCAAAACACCACAGCTTTATAAATAATATAGGAAGGCAACGACATACAAAAATATGTCGTTACCATGTCATAAAATACAAAATATTAATTTGAATTGAAACTATACATGGTAGGTACTCTATATAATTGTAGACAATTACAAATAGCTGTTGGAGTGCTTGGAGCATTTAAGACCCAAGCTGTTTTGTCTTCTGTGTAATCTAAAACTTTATAATAAGCTTCATTAAAAAGCTTTTATTTGATTTTAAATATAAATTTATTACTTACCTCCTCCTCCTCCTCCTCCCCACCCCTCCAACTCTATGACTAGTCCTTGCTCAAAGATCCTACTCTTTCTTCAAGGCCGGCAACACATCTACGACTTCTCTGGTTTTGTCAGTCATTCACGACACGACCATTCTGCTCGTTTGCCTCCTTTTCATATAAAACACCCCCTATAATTGTATTAGTACGTAACGCCAATATGTGTGTAGCTGTTGTTATCCACCCCCCTTCCCCGTAGGTTCTTGAACCCCGCCACCAGCATGTGCTTAGACACGCTGCAGCGCGAGGGCGGCGGCGCGCCGCTCGGCGTGTACCCGTGCCACGCGCGGCTGCAGGCCACGCAGTACTTCAGCCTGTCCAGCGCCGGGGAGCTACGGGACGAAGAGAACTGCGCGGAGGTGCAACATGCTAGGTAAATATAAAATCGGTCTCAAGTGTGATCCCTGGGGCAATCAAAAGGCATTAATTATAGGAAAAAAATAGGTCCCAAAAGTGATCCCTGGGGCATTCCAAATAACATTAATTAGAAATAATAGTAGTAGTCCTAAAAAAGAGCCCTGGGGCATCCTATAGCGCCGCTATAAATCAGTTCATAGGCGTGAAACAAAAGAAGTCGTAATATAAATAGTGTCACGCGCGCCTGCAGGCTACGCAGTACTATTGCCTATCCAGCGCCGGAGAGTTAAGAGATAAAGAAAGCTCCGGGGAGGTGCTGCATGCTAGGTAACAATATAATAGAGCCCAAGTGTGATCCCTGGGGCACTCCAAAGCGCATCAAGTCTACTTGATCTTGATCTAACTCTAGTTATAAATAATAGAAGTCCCAAGAGTGAGCCCTTGGGCACCCCAAATAGCATCAAGTGCAGCACTTCAGCCTCTCCAGCGCCGCGCCGGCCGGGGAGTTGAGAGGCGAGGAAAGCTACGCGGAAGTTCAGCATGCTAGGCAATGATATAAAAAAGGTAGATAGGTTATGTCAGTGCTAATGTCAAGAATGGACCAAAGCTCGTACGAAAGTGTGAGCAAGATAGCATGACAACTAGCTATAGCGCAAACGAGACAGAAATGTTGTTGGTGGCTTAAAGTAAGCCAATTAGCATAGTTTTCTGGTGCCACTTTTTGGCACATGTAACGCATCTACCTCTTTTTATTGTAACATCATTGATGCTAGTTAGGTAACAATAAAACCGGTTCCTAGAGTGAGCCCTGGGGCATACTATAACGCTGCATACATTGTATAACGTTTTTTGCACGGTTTGTATATTATATCAATTATCAAATGTGGTAGCGATTAACTAGATTTAGCATTCGATAAGTATCTGTAAACTTGCTAATTAACTACTGACGAACGCTAATGAATAGACAAAGTCACTTGTTTACGGGGGCTGTCCACTACTGGAGTGTTAAGAAATGCTTGTGTTTGTGCAGGGGCAACGCGCCGGCGACGGGGCGGCGTGTACTCATGATGGGTTGCCACGGCAAGAAACGCGGACAGGTATCTATTTATCTACTTGCCGGCAACGCCCACTGCTTTTCATACGCCACTCCTTGCTATCTTGTGCTAGCGCTGTTCCTCTACTGACTGGACTCGTTTGAAGGAAACTGGCCTGCCTTTATGCCGTTGCATATGTAAAGTAAATTAGCTTTAGTTTCATCATCATACGAGTATGTCATAGATATGGTTAAACTACATCAAATTCTTATTACAATTATAAATTCATTTTTTAAGAAACTAATGCAGGTTTGTAGCGGCTCACTAATGGAATACTACCAACCCCTCTCCCCTTGGGTGTGGGCAAATATCCACCAGTTTGCAGCGGCCATGTTTCCACCATGTATCACGTGCAGTGGTTATTGAGTGTGCTGCGGAGTGTGGCAGAGCACTACTTCTGCGGCGCTCATTGGCCAGTCTGACTAACCTTTAGGGGATAATAGTCGTGAATATAATGTATGTATTTGTGTAGGCATCTGCTCAGTCAGCGACACCCCCCGCTGGGCAAACGCCTCTTATTTGACGCCATTCTTGACGACTTAGCGCTAGCTGGATTCACTGTTTTTGTACTGAATGGCGATATCGCGGACCAGCGAGGAGGTGTTCTGTCATATGTCGTAGATATCTCAATTTCAATCATTTATTTGCAGTTCTTGTGTATAAAAGGTGTTTTAATATTGTAAGTGCTAAGAAGGACCCTGTAAGAGCACAGCAAAAGCGGACATTTAAGGAGACCCGGCGTTTTATGCTTAAGTTGTATACTTTTTTTTAATTTGTTCATTATCTATCCGGCAATATCTGTCAACAAGTGACAGTTGTTGACAAATGACAGCCGCTATCTGTCAAATCGAACATGACGTGACGGTATTGTTGACATTTCTCTTTCTTAAAAGCTAAAGAATTATGGTTTATGCAGCCACGTTAGACATTTTTAACATGTCTATTTTTGAAAACTTAGTGTTTCCATATTAAAAAATATTAATAATTAAATAACTCTTACCCGTGATTCGATAAAAATAAGACAAAACTTGTTTTAGGTAGCCAATAATATTAGCTTTACTTTATGACCAAATTCTAATGTATACAAATTAAGCATTTTTTCTATGAAAAGTGCCGGTTCTCCTTTAATGTTAAGTACAACTCGACGAGCGATCAGTCCCCGCCCAATCCCTCTGGGGTACCAGCCGCTAATGTGTTCCGTGCAGCAGTGGCGCTACCTGCCGTCGGGGCAGCTGCAGCACGTGGGCTCAGGCCTGTGCCTGGACGCGGGGCTGCAGCAGGCGGCCGACGCGCGCGCGCAAACGTGCCGCGCCGCCGCGCCCACGCAGCGCTGGGCCATCGACTACACGCAGGACAACGACTTCCGCGCCGACAGTGAGTCTGCGATCCATTACATTCAACACTACTCAAGGTATAACAACTGTTTGCACGAAACATCCGAATGGGTCAATGTGCTATTGCGAGAGGGAGACCTCTGCACCTCTGCAGGCCCCACTGTGATAAAAAAGGTAAAGCTAAGTTATTGACCGCAACGTACCTATGTGAAAAATGTACTGTCATGGTTTGTGAACAGTTATTGTGTCTAAATAAATACCCGTGTCGCGTAGCGGTGAAATAATACTACCACCCATCACTTCCCTTGAATATCGTAAAATGCGACTAACGGACTAAAGACTACACATACATCCAACAGCATACAGCGGCGATGGGCTCACCACCTGTCACGCTGAGTGCAATGGCTATTTGGTGAAAAGTAACTATGGTAGAGGAATACTTTTGCAGTCCCCATTGCCTAGTGTCTGACTAACCCTTCGGGAGTAATAGTCTTGTTTATATGTAAGTATATATAAATAACACACACTAGTAAAGTAATAGCTGAGTCATTTACCAAAACTTAAATAACACGCGCCATTACAATAGCGGATCTTAGAACCACAACTTAAATAAAAGTAGTCCCTGTGGCATTACATAACGCTGCAGTAGTTCAGACCACTACGCGCCGTGGGCCATCGATAAACGTAATGATACGATGTGTTGCAGATGAGGTGGAGCCCAGCGAGCAGGAGGAGAGGCTGCGCAAACTCAGGGGACAGCGGTTAGTCACTCCATCCATACTGCTTATATATTTATTTTTATGAAACAGATAAATGAATAAAATATTACGTCAATTGCTGTATCAGTCGAAAAAGTTGCCGGTCGACCATTTTTGCCGATTTTTTTTCTGTAAATGTGTTTGCTTTTGATCCCAATCAAGCTAAGACAGGATCCACGATGGAGCGAGCTAACTCTCTGCCTGAGTGAGGTGCTTATTCACTCTTACTTTGAAGATGGACAGGTTATAAGTGGTACTCGCCAGTCTGAGTGACCGTGGCGAGTACTCGACGTAGTGGGTAGTAAAAAGGTGGAACAATTGGAACATGCGACTTACTTGGTGGGTTGTGCAGGGCAGGAGACAGGAAACGAGCAGAGCACGATCGCAGCAGACGATTTGATGCACTTCACACCTTTCACTGCGCTTACTTCGTTAGGTTAAAAATGGTAGATTTCACGGGTAGGAGATTACATGCGCGCGCGCTGACCGGTCGCCGATTGTACGTGCGTTTGCGCTGAGACGGGTTTTTGCACTGTGTGCCCATCTAATCCTACGCCGATAGCGACTATGCGCAGAGGTGGCGCCGCGGCGGGCCAGCGGGCGGAGTCGCCACCCACCGTTAATCAACCGCCATACAGATGGCGGGATCATTTAAATAGACGTCACGGCCTTGGCAGAAACATCCTCCGGGGCCCAGGGTGGGCTCATCTAATGGGAGCCCGGCGATCCGGAATACAGGCCTCCGAAGGTGTTCATTCGCGGTGGCCAGTTCCACCACCCGGACGACGCCATCCTTTCCCGGCAGTGTGCGGGTGATACGCCCCATTCTCCACTGGAGGGCGGTGAGGTTGTCCTCCTTAAGACGAGCTCGCCAACTCGGGAAGGGGAGGATGGGGATAACCATTTGAAGCAAGTCTGGAGGGTGGTGAGGTAGGATCTACTCCACAACGTCCAAAATCGCTGGGAAAGAGCCTGAACTAACTGGAATCGTCTACGGGCAGATATAGGCCTATCCTCCAACGATAGTTCGGGAAGGGCCGTCAGTGAGCGGCCTATAATAAAATGTCCGGTTGTGAGCGGCTCGAAGTCTGAAGGGTGGGACGAAAGTGGGCAGAGAGGTCTGGAGTTAAGTACAGCCTCGATTCGTGCTAAATGTGTACAAAATTACTCGAATGTTAGGTGTTGTTCGCCAATTACGCGATTTAACAGTTGCTTAGTTGATTTTACGTTGATCTCATGTGACGCACCAAACCATGGTCCCTTAGGGACGTTTAATAACCAAGTAATGTGCTAACCAGCGAGCTTGTGTCATTATTCGAGGCAAGAAAGTTTTGTACTTCAATGAGCTGATTTCTAGCGCCTACATAATTTGTACCGCAGTCTGAGCGGATGAGGACCGGGGCACCACGGCGGCGTGCGATAAAACGTTGTAACGCCGCGAGGAACGCCTCTGCTAAGGTCCGAGATGGGTTCCAAATGAATCGCCTTAGTTGAGAGGCACACGAATATACAAAAGTACGCCTTTAAGAGTTTAACGTTACGTAGGGTACTAGATTTAACGAGGAATGGGCCGGCAAAATCGGTTGACTTGACCAAATCATCATTTGTATCATCATCATTTATCAAATCATCTTTTGTACCTACTCTATTTTCAGTGATTAAATTATTTCATTTCATTTCAAATACGGGCTGAGGCATAACTCTGTCGGCTGGCAGGTCGGCCACGAAGGGCGCTTGCGGCTGGGCCCGGCATCGAAAGCATCTAATGCATTTAAAGACTCGGTGTCTAATAATACGGCGCGCGGACAATATCCAAAATTGTTGGCGTAGGATAGCGTGTAAAGGGTCAGCGCCAGGGTGGCAGTGTATTTTGTGTTAGTGGTCAATGATGAGGTCCACAAGTGGGCTAGAGCTGGGAAGTATGAGCGGATGCTGCGTTTCATATCGGATAGACGCATGGGAAAGTCGTCCACCAACTCTGAGGAGCTCATCTTTAATAAAAGGTGAAAGCCGCTGGAGTCTGACGGAGCAGGTTTTGCTAGTCTGGAGGCGGTGAATATCCTCTGCAAACTCATTGTGCTGAACACTGCGTACCCAGTAAAGTAGGGCCTCCCTTCGTTCACTGACGGACAAGGGGCCTGAGCGTCGCAAGTCTGGGTTGTGTCTGCAGTTGTGCAGAAAGCGTTTTAGACAAGCTGTCACTCCGACGAGCTTGTCTAGTGAGCTGAACCGATTCAGCAGATCAAAGTCCGGACCGGGTACTGTGACCAGTGACGGGATGTGTTTGGGCTTAAGCCCTGGCAGGGCGTGATGGCCCAGAGCTGAGGGCATCGCAGGCCAATACTCACAAGGCTGTCTAAGCCACGTGGGAGACCACCATAGGTCGTGAGCTGACAGAGATTGCGCAGACATACCTCTGCTTGCGGAATCTGCTGGGTTTAGCTCGGAAGGTACGTGTCGCCAGGAACAGTCTGGTGAGCTTCAGCTGATTTTAACCACCCTGCTGGCTTCAAAGGGTTGAAGACGGTGAGGCGGTGTATTGAGCCAGGCCAGGACTATCGTACTGTCTGACCAACATATATGTTGTTGTATACTGATATGGGCCGATAACTGAACCGACACACGGATCATGAGCTGGGAGAGTAGGGTGGCGGCCGACAACTCTAACTTGGGGATTGTGAGGCGATTCTTGATTGGTGCGACTCGCGAATTGGCGACAATCAAGTGTACTAAAGTATCTCCGGAGGCATTGAGCTCATGGAGATAAACAACGGCGGCAAACCCGGCCTCAGAGGCATCTGCAAACCCGTGAAGCGAGTATGCAGCTGAGCCTTTGTTTGCACAAACGTGCCGAGGGAAGCGAATGCTAGACAACAGCGGCAGATCCTCTGAGATGTGGTGCCACTCCGTTTGCACTTCAGAGGGAGTGGGCTCATCCCATTCCAGCTTCAGTAGCCACAATTGCTGAAGCAGCAGCTTTGCGCGGAAGATAACGGGGGAAACCCAGCCGTTTGGGTCATAAAGTGAGGCTACGGTGCTTAAAATAGACCGCTTTGTGACATGTGTGATGGGGGGCAGAGAGATGCGGTAGGTGAACTCGTCTGACTGAGGGCTCCACTGTATACCCAAGACCTTAATGGACGTGGACTCTGGGTTCATGTCGAAGTCCTTGGGCATGTCGCATTGGTTGTCGGGAAATCTCTCGAGCAGCTTAGGCGAGTTAGATGTCCACTTACTGAGCTGAAAGCCGCCTAGATCTAGCAGACTTATCAACTCATCCTGAAGTGCTTGGGCGGATTCAACTGTGTCATGACCACACAAGATGTCATCAACGAAGATAGACTTGCGAAGAACCCGAGCGGCTTCAGGGTAGCGATGACCTTCATCATCAGCTAGCTGAAGCAGAGTGCGGATTGCATGATATGGGCTTGATCTTAAGCCGCACGTGACTGTATTGAGGGCGTAGGTGAGCAGAGGTTGATCTGGTGAGGACCGCCACAGTATGTGCTGATACCGTCTCTGGTCTGGGGCTACCAGCACATTTCTGAACATCCTCTAGATGTCAGTGCTAAAAACGACTGGGTGCGTTCTGAAGGACATGATGATGTCAACAATGTCCTGTTGAAGGGCGGGGCCTGTGTGTAGGCTTTAGTTTATACTGACTTTTCCTATGCCTATCCATCCATCCATAAAAAATAAAATTTAGACAATTCAAAATGTTTATTTTAAGCTTACTGAATAAAGATATTTTGATTTGATTTGATTTGAAAGGGTTGTAGCCCGCATTGCGTCTGGATGTCCGATGGAAGAAGGGGGATGGCGGTATGATCTCATGCAGCTCCAGAGCACACTCTCCGAAGTGCAGTCTGTCAAAAACCGACAGACAGTCAACTTTGCGGCGGTGTGCTAGGGCGTGAAACTTGCTCTTCAATAGTTCCTTGTCGCCAATTAGCCTCTCAGCTTTGCGTTGAATCATGTCCAGTGCATCTGGTTGGTATTTCGCTGAGCCGTCCCATAGGTGATGATATTCGCTTGCACACAATCTACGCGCAAGCTACTGTGCGTGCGTACGCGCTCGAGGAATGGAGTGCAAGCGAATATCGCCGAAAAGTGGTATACCGAGAACTTTGTGGACTGTACGTACCTGTATTCGACAAACATACTCGTATATGTACTAAAACTTTAGTGATATATTTTGCGATTAGGGGCCTTATTCATAAACATTTTTTATGTTTTCATGTTCATGAAACATTTTCATGTTTGTATGAAACTCCATCAGTCTGGAAGCTAAATTATATCAGTCTGGAAGCTAAATTATTAAGTACAGCTAGTATATAAATAAATGTATAAAAATGTAACCTTCCCACAGTCGCATATCCCGCTCGCTCCTCTCCTACCCGGAAGAAACATCAGACATACCCCAAAACACGACGGTGCGCCGCCACCACAAGAAGCGCCGTGGCAGGAAGCACGCGCGCAAGCGCAGCCGCCGCCGCCGCACCAAGAACAAGTTCATCCTCAAGCTGGTGCGCACGCTGCCCAACGACACCGACGAGCACCTGGAGGTGGAGATACACTGCAGGCACCAGCAGCTCTACCCCAATAACACGTTTGTGAGGGACCTCGTCACTATATTGAATGACAAGAATATTAAGGTGAGCTCTAGTTATAATAATAAAAACACTTTACTTGCACACTAGGGAATGAACAGTTACTAAACAGGACAAATGACGGCGAGGAGTGACTACCTGCCTGTACACACTTAACACGAAGTTTACTCTTTCCGTGTCGCGTAGCGGCTCATTAAAAGATACTATACCATCCCCTCTCTTCCCTTGGTTGTCGTAAAGGGCGACTAACGGACCAAAGACTACACATACTTCCAACAGCAAAGAGCAGCGATGGGCTCAC
Source organism: Scoparia ambigualis (assembly GCA_963921215.1). NCBI lineage: Eukaryota > Metazoa > Arthropoda > Insecta > Lepidoptera > Crambidae > Scoparia > Scoparia ambigualis. The sequence continues at coordinate 1,341,637 of OY992515.1, forward strand.
CACCTGTCATGCTGAGCACATTCACTTTTTGGTGAAAAGTGGACTATAGCAGAGGACTGCTTTTGCTGTCCTCGTTGCCTGGTCTCTGACTAACCCTTCGGGAATAAATAGTCGTGAATATATTATATATGCATCATCACCAGGTGATCAACAACGGGCGCGTGTTCGAGCGCAACAAGGTGACGGAGCTGGTCAAGGGCGCCGCGCCCCCCAAGGTGCTCACCAAGATGGACATCCCCCCCGTGCCCCACGCCAAGGTTAGTGCATACTGCTCGCGATGCGCACGCACCACGCGACAGGGTTATCACAGGCCTAATCGCGAAAAGATTAGCAAGCGCCCCCCTGATAAGTTTAGTGCACGCCCCCCGCACCCCCGCGACAAGTTTGGTACATACCTTCCGCCCCGCAACAAAGTTGGCATATGCGCGCTCCCACCCCGCGACGAGGTTAGGACATTCTCGTGCCAAGCCGTTAAGTTAGCACATGCCCACTTTTGTGGGCGTTGCCCAATGCATGAAAATGTGAGCCCAATGCGACGTCACTTTTAAAATTTGTAAAGTCTCACATCTTTACTGAAACTCAATGGGTATGGGAGGGATATCATTGGCCATTTATCATTTTCTATCACCATTCATGTATTGGTATACAAAGAAAGTATTTAACTATATTTTTCACTTGACACTGGCTGCATATGCAAACCGCACCATGCCTTTTAAGAAGAAAACAATAAAAGTAACATAATAATATGTTACGGCGCAGACTACTGACTGGCAACATAGCAACAAGCACAGGCACAATATGGAACAGCGGCAGCAGCAACAGCAACAACAACAGCAACAACAACAGCAACAACAACAACAGGAACAGGAACAGGAACAACAACAACAGCAGCTGCTAGAAAACAAAATCATCATCGAGGACTTCGTAGAGGTCACCACCTCCACGCCGCAGCCAGAGGTCTGTTAATATTACTTTCTTAAAATATTATTACGTTAAGAACTTGTCTGGCTCATTCCATAATCAAAGTTATTGGATATCTTTGCAGCCTCCCTAATAGACAAGTGGCAAACGCTCCCGACTGTCTATTCTTAGTTTGTCGTACAAAGCGCGTGCGCTGCTGTATTTTTCTCTAACGATTGTCACAGTACACAGCAGTGTTCAACGAAATACGAATAGACAAGGGGCGAGCGTTTGCCACTTGTCTGTGGGGGCAATTGGCTACACTTTGGTTTTTGCTTTGTATTGTCATTATGAATATCGTGCTATAGTCTTTTTTATTATTCTTTTTTTTTACATGTATGTAATTTTGTAGTGTGTGCCAATAAATGTTCTTTTTTTCTTTTCTTTCAATTCTTCAAATTTTCGTAATAAAAAAATCTTTGTTCTTGCTTTTCTTGATACAATATTTACAAAATTAATGTGTTAATTACTTCGTCACATATAAAAACTAGATGCACTATCGACGCTTTCATGTGCAGACGCTATTTGTGTGCCCTGGACTATGGTAGAGGGCTGCTTTTGCGGTCCTAATTGCCTAGTCTCTGACTAACTCTTCGGGGATAATAGTCTTGATTATATGTATGTAATGAGTGTAACGCATCCGTATCTCAGCACGTGGCGAAGCGCCGCAAGCGCAAGCGCACGCGCGTGTCCCCCGCGCCCGCGCCCGCGCCCGCCACCGTCATGGACAGCGACGTGCTAATCTCCCCGCCGCAGCATCACAGCAAGCGGAAGGACGACGACAATAGGTGACGTTTACTCATCATCATCATCGGCCTATAAATGTTTCACTGGCCTCCCTCGTGGAATATTGGGCCTTAACACACCACGCTGCCGCTGCTGGCCCAATGTGGGTTGGTGGGTTTTAACTTTCTGCTTTCCGAAGCACAGAGGAACTGGAGATGTAAGTATAATTTTTAATGTCAATATGATATCTGGTAAGGTAAATGGTCTAAGACCTGTGGGCCAATTCTCATTTTTCGAGATGAGTCTCGAATCGAGTTTTCATTTCGATCTTTATCTCGACCATAAAATCCTCGATAATCGACATTTTGTTCACGAATCTCCTATTCTCAGCGCTAATCGACTTCGAGTTTGATTCGAATTCGAACTTTATCGAGTGGTAATCCAATTTTGTGATTCTGAACATCTCGAACTCGGCATTTTTCGAACTAGAGCCGCTCGAATTGCTTCGAGTGGTCGGCAGTGGTCGAGACGTAATTGCGACTACGAGAAGCTAATGATACGTCAAATAGCGGCGAAATTACGGTGGATATGGAGGAGTTAATTTCCAATTTTGTCGTGGAAATCATTTAAAATATTGAGAGAGCTCGCTCTCTTTTTTTTAAAAGGTGGAAAAAAACTTTCCACTACTTAATTGTATATCGGCTTCCAACATTTGTAGAAGAAGCTGCTTCTGCTGTGGCGTTGGGTATGTTTTGTTGACATTGTGTCTTGTGAATACTAAAATGATCGTTTCGTCACCAAACAAGCACACAACCACAAACAAAAAACATAAAATTTTTCACTGACAAATTGACATTGAAATGTCAACTATCGACGATACGTTACGTTTTATACAATACAAGTTGTGTAAGGAAATTAAATTTGATCACAACACATTAAATATAATGACTTTTCGATACTTATTATTAAAATTTATTTATTAAAAAGCAAGTTCAATACATTTAAATACCTTTACAGTAAAAATATTTGAGGTACATAATTGCAACCGGTTTAAAACCGGATGAAACGTGTGGAACGGAACGCATGCCGAGTTGATTGCATTAGAGAAATGGCAATATTTATTACAAAAAAACTCGAAGTCTATTTCGATTAGCGCTGAGAATAGGAGATTCGTGAACAAAATGTCGATTATCGAGATAGAGGTCGAAATCAAAACTCGATTCGAGACTACATCTCGAAAAATGAGAATTGGCCTCCTGGAGTTTAAACTACTTCTCTGAGGCTGACTGTACATACAAAACATTACATACATACTTAAATACATAATACATCCCCTAACCAATGCGGTTTTCGGTAGGATACATCCACCGAACAGCGGGTCTATCGGCTAAAAAATATGGATATGGACATGGGCGTCATTTGACATATTTTGAAGCCCATATTTTGTCCTTATATGGGCATATTATGGGCTTCAAATGTCAAATGAAGCCCATGTTCATATTCATATTTTTTAGCCGATGGGGTAGCTGATTGTCACTCGTTAATGGATGCAGTAAATCCTTACTTGGATGAGAGCCAAAACTATATAGTTTTGGACCTGGCGAAGGCATTCGACACGGTGTCTGTCCCTATTCTGAGGAAGCTAGAATTGGCTGGAATAAGATGCGTGGGCCTGGACTAGTTCCATAGTTACCTCTCTCATAGAAGACAGCATACTAGGGTTGGTGCCTTTATCAGTGGTCTCTGATGTTCTCCTTGGTGTTCCTCAAGGCAGTTTTATTGGCCCTACTGTTTTCCTAAAATATTAAAATGATCTCTTGATGCTCAATCTGGATAACACTCATAATTATATAATTATGCCGATGGCACAGTTATTCTGGTTCATGAAATGTCATGGTGCTCGGTCTTTTAAGCTGCTCAGAATGTACTTAAAGTTCTATCAGCGTGGTTAAACGATAATCTACTTACGGTATTTATTATACGGATAAATCTGCCTCTTAACAACCCCCCTCCAGTTATAAAAATCAAACTGCATAAATTTGTGCATCGACTGAATATAGCCTCTGTTCTTCAATGGCTACAGCTGTGCATTATTGCAGCTACTAATTACTTGGGTGGCGTCGTGGATGAAAAACTTTCTTTTAGAGACCACAATATAATCGCAACATCTGCAATGATAAGAAAGTGTATCTACTTAAAGTGTACGTACACTTTTTAAACTTTCACGTTCCATTCTGCACACATAGTTAAACAGGATGTAACGCAAAACTACTTTGTAAAGGCATCCTACAAAGGTATGCTTTTATACCCGACATTTCGACCGAGTTGCACCGTCCGTAGTTACGGAATGACTTCTGTCGCGTCTAGTAAAAACGTCGGGTATCTTTTTTACCGTAGGATGCCTTAACTAATTAATTTTACGTATCACTAGGATGCAAAAGCTGGATTCGGACGAGGAGCTGGCGAAGGCTGACCCGCCGTCGCTAGAGGAAGGCAGCCGAGAGTACGACGACGCCGCGCCCGACGAGCCGCCGCCGCCGCCGCCGCCGCCCTCGGACACTGAGATATGGTCTATAGGTGCGGTGGATTGATGCAGATCTATGTTTATTTGTAACCCTTTTTTTATAACCCCCTCCTATAGCCCTTCACATTTTCACACCTCCACATTTATATGTAACATCCAATTTTTATTCTTACTTTACTACCAACACCCAAACCGAGTACACAAAGATGTACCCCCGGTGGGAATCGAATCCGGGACCGCTGGTTCTCAGACTCATCGGAATACACAAGAGTACCATTATAGCTATTGTAAACCATACTCTTGTGTTTTGTAATTCGAGCTCAACGTTGCAATCTAGGCTTTACAATAAAAATTTCACAGACAAAGCCTAGACGGCGGCGGTGATGCTACCTTTTAAAATACTAACAAAAATTATAAAATTATATAATAGTTTGGTTTAGTAGTTTAAGTTAGTTCCCACCGAGTATAGTGATGTGAGGTTTGTGTCCGGCAGGCGAGTCGCGGTTCCGCGCGGCGCGGCGCCGCACCTGCACGGACCCGCGGCACCGCGCCGCGCCGCACGCGCATCTGCACGCACAGGTCAGCCGCACACACGCACACATATATCACGGCCCTAGAAGGGTTAAGAGGCGCTTACACGGGCAATTTTTTGGTCAATTATTGCTGGCAATACGTATTGATCAATATGGAGCAATTAGTGGAGCAATGTGGAGCAACATCAAAAATTTTCGGCAATTGTTTCGGCAATATTGCTGATAATTGCTCCATATATTCCAATTGCTGAATGTTGCCGACACGTATTGCCGAATATCCAGTGAGTCTGGAAATTATTAGCAATTTTGTTTCCTGTCTCGCTTGCACTTATTGATTTGGCGGCGTCTCGCTTCCGCGGGGACAGCGAGCGCTTGGGTGTTTTTTTTTATAATGGCTTCGTGCGGTCAGCACATTTAGCCAGTGTAAAGTGATATTAAACTGAATATTTTATTTTATTATATTTTACCATATAGGAGACAATAAAACTTTTGGTACTGCATCTTTTAATGAATGGGCTACAATTGGTATTTACAAAATTAGGAAACGCCTTTATGAACTTTATGGTGAACGCAACTATAACACCAGCGACGACTTCAAATTATATGTTAAAAATTATTCAAAGTTATTTAAAAGAGTATGCCGATTAGCCAAGGCAAACTATCTGAGTTCTAAGATTAAGAATAGTAATGACAAAATAAAAATGACATGGAATATTATAAATAGTGAAACAGGAAAGGTCAGAAGTCGTAATAATGAGTACAATTTAAATTGTGATAATAAAACCTTGACTTCTGATGCTGATGTTGCTGCAGCATTCGAGAGGTTTTTTACTGACATTCCAGTTTCAACTACAAAAGCCTTGATTTCCTCCCCCACTGTAGCTGAATCTGTTTTGAAGGAGAATGTTATAGATTGTGAAAGTAATTTCAGTTTTCAAAAAATTTGTGTTATAGATATATTAAAAACATTTAACTAACACTCAATAAAAAGAAAACTGCTGATCTGTGGGGTAATTCCGTGGATGTCGCTAAATCAGTAATTATGACAATAGCTCCAGTTTTAGCTTGCATATTTAACGAATGCATTGACTGTGGTGTTTTTCCTGACCTAATGAAACATAGTAAATTAATTCCATTGTTTAAATCAGGTAGAACTTCTGACCCCTCTAATTTTAGACCTATTTCTGTGCTACCCACATTTAGTAAAATTTTTGAAAAGTTGATGCTAGACCAAATTCAAATTCATTTTCATAGAAATAAACTTTTACATTGTAAACAGTATGGTTTTACTAGGGGTCGCTCAACAACTGACGCCGGTGTTGAGCTTTTAATCCAAATATTTGATACCTGGGAGGAATCACAGGATGCCCTAGGGGTATTTTGTGATTTATCCAAGGCTTTCGATTGTGTTTTACATGAAACTTTGGTCAGGAAGCTTAACCACTATGGAATTAGGGATGCTTCTTTGAGCCTTTTAATCTCATACTTGAGTAACAGGATTCAGAAGGTCGACATTAACGGTAAAAGATCTCCGGGATCAGTGGTTACAATGGGAGTTCCGCAGGGTTCAATACTAGGTCCATTCTTGTTTTTGGTTTATATTAATGACTTACCTTATTTTGTAAAAGACAGTCATGAGATAGTATTGTTTGCTGATGATACTTCACTTTTATTCAAAGTGAAACGACGACACCCAAATTATGACGATGTGAATAATGCGATCTCAAAGATTGTTCACTGGTTTAGTGTAAATAACTTGCTTTTAAACGAGGGAAAAACCAAATGTGTAAGATTCGTACTGCCTAATGTTAAGCAAGTAACAACTAGTGTACAAATTAAAGATAAGAATGTGAATCCTGTGGACACCACTGTGTTTCTAGGCATCACGTTAGATGCCAAGCTTCAGTGGGGCCCACATATAGCTAAATTGTCGAATAGACTTAGCTCTGCGGCTTATGCAGTAATGAAGATCCGTCAGTTAACTGACGTTGATACATCCAGATTAGTTTATTTCAGTTACTTTCATAGTGTAATGTCGTACGGCATTTTACTGTGGGGAAATGCTGCCGACATTCAAACTATCTTTGTGCTTCAGAAGAGGGCTATTCGAGCAATATATAACCTAAAGGCTGGCGACTCTCTCAGAGAGAGATTTAAGAATATAAATATAATGACAGTTGCATCACAATACATTTATGAAAATTTGATTTATGTTCATAAAAATACTGGAATGTTTTCAAAAAACAGTGATATTCACAATGTAAACACTAGAAGTAAGAACAAATTAGCAGTACCTTATACTAGGCTCCATAAAATAAATAACTCTTTTAGGGGTCTGTGTGTAAGATTTTACAACAAAGTACCAAATGATATTCAGAAATTAGATCTTAATAAATTTAAAATCAAAATCAAAGAAAAGCTTTATAAAAAAGCTTATTATAAAGTGTCATATTACACAGAAGACAAAACAGCTTGGATCTGAAATGCTCCAAGCACTCCAACAGCTATTTCTAATTGTCTTTATTTAATTGATACTACATTGTATTGTAATTTTGTATTGCATCATTTTTTTTTATTTTTTAAATTCATATTTTGTATTGACCTGGTAACGACATACTCTTTTTTTTGTTTATAAATGTCGTTGCTTTTGTGCGCTGTGGTTTCTTGCGCCCATTCTTTGCCACAGTTAAAAAATTATGTCCTGAATGGGTGGTAGGTTAAAAAAGATTTGGACGATTCAAAGTACTTATTAATTGAGTTTATTGAATAAATATATTTTGACTTGACTTGACTTGACTTGAAAAAGCAACAGTAAAACAATAGTAGATTGTTATACAAGGAGCTAAAATGACGCAAACGGACTAAAGACTGCTGCACATTCATCATTCAGCATAGAGCGGCGATGGGCTCATCAAAATAATACTACCAACCCCTTTCTTCCCTTGGGTGTCGTAAAAGGCGACTAACGAACTAAAGACTGCACATACATACTACAGCATAGAGCGGCGATGGGTTCATCAAAATGATACTATTAACCCCTCTCTTCCCTTCAGTGTTGTAAAAGGCGACTAACGGACTAAAGACTGCACATACATCCAAACGCATAGAGTGGCGATGGGCTCATCAAAATAATACTACCAACCCCTTTCTTCCCTTGGGTGTCGTAAAAGGCGACTAACGGACTAAAGACTGCACATACATCCTACAGTATAGAGCGGCGATAGGTTCATCAAAATGATACTATTACTCCCTCTCTTCCCTTCAGTGTCGTAAAAGGTGACTAACGGACTAAAGACTGCACATACATCCAAACGCATAGAGTGGCGATGGGCTCATCAAAATAATACTACCAACCCCTATATTCTCTTCAGTTTCGTAAAAGGCGACTAAAGGACTACATAAATACTGCACATACATCCAACAGCATAGAGCGGCGATGGGCTCATAAAAATAATGCTACCAACCTCTCTCTTCCCTTCATCCTTCATCCCGTATGGCATTACAATAAGTCGCGTGTATTAGATTAAAGAGCTGTTAGCTATACAACAGAACTTAGTTTCTCATTAAAAATGCAAGCATTAGAATGATTCACGTTTAGGCACTAAAAACAGCTAAGAGCTGTATATCGGATTTACGTGGCATCATAATGGTTCATTATGAGGCTATTAAACAGCGTCAAGCATTTATCTCTTATTCAAGAATGCTATTGTATATCCAAATGCACTAAAAACAGCTAAAAGCTGTATTGCTGCGTTTAGTTTTGCTGCACTACAACTAAACGTTTTACAAAAGCAATTTGATATGCCATTATCCAACCGTTATACAGTGCAAAGCATCATAATGGTTTTGAGATGCCAATATGAGGCCTCAAGATGCTCGGTGAACTTATATAAGAGTTTATACGGGCCTTAAGTTGTACATAAAATTACTATTCGTTTCTTAAAATGCTTTCTTGTGTTACTTGGGGAAGTTACTGGACTTGCGTTTTTTAATTTTACGTTGATGGGCTCATATTATTTCTATAGTGACAAAAGATGTTTTTCCCTTGTAGGTTTACCCTTATTTTAAACAACTTACCTTAATAAATTCCCGAAGTACTTCTGCAATAGCTCTGCATACGGTAGGTATAAATAGTGAGATACAACTATCAGAAATTCTGAACAGATACATTAAACTTTTGTATGAATCCCCAGTAGCCAGAAATCGAAGGGTTAGGGCAAGTTTCGTCGATGCAGAAATTGGTTCTCTCATATTGGTCATCTGTTTCGTAATTAATGGGACAACTTTATTCAAAAGAAATTCAAAATCACTTCGGGTTATTCGAGTAAAGTTTTTGAATAAAATGTCATCTAATTCACAACACAACGATGATTGATTCCGTCTTGCTAAAAACGTTCGTACCCAAATATGTCTGTTCCTTTTCTGTTTCCTTTGCTTGTGATTCATAATAATAAAAGCACTGCAGGCTGCCGCTGCAAGAAAATCGTCCTCCATGGCGAGCGATAGTTTTGTACGTGTATGAAAGTATTGCTTCGTATTGCCGAGTTGATATTGCTCCATATTGTTGTTGCAAAACATTTCGCCAAATTGATGCTTGTTGCTGTTGCCGTATATTGCTCCATATTTTCTCACGTCACAATCGCCCAGTGTTGCTCATAATTGATCAATTTTAATTTCCCGTGTAAGCGTACCTTTAGTTACAGCTATAAGGACCACAATAGCAGGCCTCTGCCATAATCCACGGCGCACCAATTAGCGACTGCACATGTGCTCAGCGTGACAGGTGGTGAACCGCTCGCCACTCTATGCTGTTGGATGTAAGTGCAATCTTTATTCCGTTAGTCGCCTTTTACGACACCCGAGGGAAGAGAGGGTGTTTAGTTCACAGGCGGTCGTGGGTAAGGCAGAAAGTCCCTTGCGCTAATCCAAACCCACCACGCCGGGGTGATACTTATAACCGCGATACACGGCGTCTAGGATGGCACGTTGTATGTGCCTATCTTAAATTTAGCATTTACTGCAAGTGTCCCATCAGCATTTACCCAGGCGCGGAGAAGAGAGAACGTTCTTTCTATACGCAGACACGCCGCGCCGGTGATAGCCCAAACCATAGGCCATAGCTATTAACGTAATGAGACACTTGTACACTTGCACAACAACAGATACAATAACAAACACAGGGGGCCTACTTAGACCACTAAAACCACCTGGTTTACACCTTAAACGACTATTATTAATAAACGGGAGCGCGACCTCTGTGCGCAATGACAAACCAACCGTTATTAGTGACCGCTCGCGAAAGACTACGAAAAAGCCGGAGTGCAACACCTATGCACTTGCAAACCGACCGCTCAGCCTGAAGGCTCACGTGCGACTGGGGACAAACGGGAGTGCTAAGCACTACAAGACAACCGCCCAGCATGATGGAACGCGTGCGACTACTAGAGTCGGTCCATAACAGAGGGGGTGGTAGTATTCTTTCACCGCTACGCGCCACGGTTATGTCAGACTGTTTAACACCGACCGCATCACCCCAGACGCCGCATACGAGAGTGACGTCATTCTACTATCATGTATTACCACAATTGTTTTCTAAGGTTTACGCGAGCAGCACTACACATTGAAATGAAACACTTTTTACGGATCAAAACTCGCGTTTAATTTACTACATTACTGAAAGCAATCTCTTCCAGACAACCTCTTCCAGACTTGGTTTTTGGACCCAAGAAGGAGAAAGAGGAAGTGCGCAAGTACAGTTGTATATAATTACATGATAGATAATTAATAAAAACAAATATATATGTCGGCGGGGGAGAGAGTCTGGCGTAGAGCGAGCGAGCGGAGGTGAATAATTATTTTAATCAATCTACTCAGTGTTTTACAATAGGGTGGGCTTGATGTCAGGAGGTTCGTACATGGCGTTAGATTAGAAATAATAGGCTCTCGATAAAGTACAAGCGTCTATTTTCATAATGCAACACAATTTGGTACAAAATAAAGCCGCCTTGAAAAAAACTAAACCAAAGAAAAAACACAATCAGCAAATTTCCCAAAACCAAATTAAAAATACAACAATAAAAAACAATAAAGTACTCTGACACTAAAAAGTTATAAATAATCTTTTTTTGACTCAGAGTTAAATTACATTAACAATTTAGTTAGGATCTACCCAAATCTAAAACTGTAAACAATGTAAGATCGATATCTGTTGACAAACAAAATTTAACCCAAAATTATTTATTACAATATTTACAATAATCATAAACAACTAGGTACCGACAAAATTAAACACTAAAATTATTTGAATATTTACTATAGGTAATCCAGGCGCGAGAAGACAAAGAAGTTGCTCGACGCACCGAAAGCGCCTGGAATCTTCCAAAAAGGCCTAAGACTCAGTGCCACATACGTGGCTCGTGAGAGTGCTGGAGCTGTTTAAAGTTGATGCAGTTCTACGCACCTTCCTGATGTCGTGTATGGGGCAGTGGAGGACGGTCCTTCGCTATCCAGGATGCCGATTGATCCAGGCGAACAGCGACCGGATAATGATTAAGCGTGGCATATTTCAGTGGTTTTGTCTGGCCCTTAACCCTCTCAGTACACTCCTGGAGGGTTCGGGTCAAGGCTACCGGTTGAGAAAAGGTGGTCAGATCATATCGCACCTCCTTTACATGGATGACTTGAAACTGTTTGCTCCTAACGACTTGCAACTGATGAAGCTACTGAAGGTAACCGAAACCTTCAGTGGCGCCATTAGGATGGAATTTGGTTTGGACAAATGTGCGGTCATGCATGTAAAGCGAGGGGAGATTATGGAATCCGTGGGGACCCAACTCTCGGATTCCATACACCTTAGATCCCTCTCCTCAACCGAAACTTACTTGTATTTGGGTATGTCGTAAGCGTTAGGTATCAATGCTGGTGACGAGAAACAATCGTTGAAGGAGCGCTTCTTTGGCCGCCTGAACAAAGTACTTAACAGTCTTTTATCAGGCGGAAACAAGGTGCGCGCCTACAACGGTTGGGTCATGCCAGTTTTGATGTACTCTTTCGGCATACTCAAGTGGACTCAGACGGAACTTGACGCCCTGGATAGGAGGGTGCGCTCACTGCTTGCCGCAAATCGGATGCATCACCCACGGTCATCGGTGATGCGGCTATATATCCCGCGGAAGTGCGGGGTTGTGGCTTTTTAAATGCTAAGACCCTGCACAACCGCGAGATATGCAGACTTAGGGAATATTTCCCCGAGGCCGACGTGGGTATGCATCGAGATGTGGTGGCGGTGGACAAGGGCCTTACCACGCTCTCCTTGTTAACGAGAACTGGCGCAAACCTGTGGTATTAGATACTAACGACCGCAGGGAGGTATGGCAGAGCAAGGAGCTTCACGGACGCTTTTATCGGGTCCTACATGGGCCCGATGTAGACTTCCTAGCGTCCGTAGCCTGGCTGCGTTTTGGTGACCTCTTTGGGGAAACCGAAGGTTTTGTCTGTGCGATTATGGATGAAGTTATGATGACGAATAACTACCGAAAATACATTGGAAGGACGATACGGTTGACATATGTCGGGCATGTCACCGGCCCGGGGAATCCATCCGCCACATTATTTCCGGTTGTTTTAGTCTAGCTAACGGAGACTATTTGCACAGGCACAACCTTGTAGCCAGGATTATCCACCAGCAACTTGCTTTTAAATACAATCTTGTGGAATCGGAAGTACCGTACTATAGGAATGTGCCCGACCCAGTTCTCGAAAATGGCAATTGCACTTTGTATTGGGATGGGTCTATCATCACTGACAGGACTATTGTTGCCAATAAGCCTGACATAGTGGTGATAGACCGACTAGAGCGTCGCGCAATGATTGTTGATATAACAGTCCCTCATGACGAGAACCTCTTGAAGGCTGAGAAAGATAAACAAACTAAGTATCTTGACTTGGCTCGCGAGGTTGTCGACGTGTGGGATGTGAACACAGCAGTTATTATATTATATAAGGGCTTGATCCAGAAAGCAGTACTCTTGGACACGGCGCGCATCGTTAGGAGGTTCCTCTCTCAGGAGCCCTGACCACCGGTACCTTGGACCCTGTTCCCGATACCGGTGGACTACTATTTTTTATATTTTTAAATGTTTTTTGTATTTTTATAGAAATATTTAAAAATGTAAATAGTATTTACTTATATAAATAAATAAATGGAATAATAATAATCACCACAATCAGTTATTTTTGGAGCCGGTGCCAGCTTGCGTGATACCGGGTTGCACAGTAAAGCATCGATTAGACCATCCGATAAACAGGACACTAAGTCAGGAGACTGGTTAGGAAGACAGTAAAAGTGTCCTGTTTACACTGTCCTAAATCGGAACTCTAACTCAGTCGGATACGGAGTGTTGAACATGACACACCCGCGCTATCAAAATTTTAAAAAAGGCATAGCGCTTGCTGTAACAGCGAGCATAAATTTAAAAAAAAACCGGACGGAGAGTCTGACTTGCCCAGCGAAGTTCCGTACAAAGTAGGTACATATTATAAAAATTTTTTTTTCGTCAAACATTGGAAACTATAGGTACTTACATCATAAAATTATAAAAAATCTGTTTAAACTTGTGCTAATGAAACCTTTTCATACGATACCCCACATGACACGGTTTACTCAATTCAAAATTTGGACCGCCGGCGCCGTTTCTGGCATAAACACCCTGTATTTTTTAATGAATTAATTACAAATGTATACTTAGTTTTCAGATTTTTCCCTGTACTTGTAGTCTTTGACTATATACATGTCTAGACGGAGCATCGCGGTACAAACGCTTCTCAAAATCCGCCCGGTTTTTGTATTGAATTTGAAGTGTGCGTGACAGCCTTTGCACAGACACTAGCGCGAATGGTTGCCAGCGAATGCCTAATTTCCGATAAAGTAGGGAAAAAATATTTATGCACAATATAATTTTAAAATGATTCATAAACAAAACATAACTTTTTAAATTAGGTATGTCTATCGTAGGTATATGTAGGTATAACGCATAAAAGAAGCTGGTGTGTTTAGAAAAAATGGATGATTGAAGGCGAGGGCGACTACAATAAAATAATGCGCTAATGGAAGCCTGCGTGCGTGTGATATGTTTATAATAGGGACGAAATAGAAGCAACAGGCAAGATGATTTACATTTAATACTTAATCAACATTGATTTTTTAATTAGATATTTAAATATTTTAAATTAAAATCAAAACAATTAATGGCGTTCTCTTTGTATTTGTTTCTTAAATAACTTTCGTTTGGATGTTACATCATTTTTCATGTTCTCTAATTTCTTATCATGTTGAAACCTTATAGTTAAATATTTCGACAACGACTTCTTTCTACCGGATCAGTTGGAAATCTAAAAATTAAAATGTTTGCTGTGTGGTCGAACAGTTGTAAAGGTTACATAATGTGATGACTGCTCATCAATATCCGTGTCCAATACTTTACCTACATGAGACGAGAAATATTAACCTTTTAGGGGCACAAACATACACCCGCACTTTCTCAAACATCGTTATCATCATCATCAGCCTATAAACGTCCCACTGCTGGGCGCAGGCTTCCCACGTGGAGATAGCACGTGGGAATATTGGGCCATAACCCACGCTGGGCCAATACGTGTTGGTGGGTTTTATCAACACTGTCATCTTACGACAACAAACGGGACCAACGGCTTAACGTGCCTTTCGAAGCACGGAGGAGCTCGAGATGTCTTAAATTTGGTCACCTATCCAGTGACCCGGCATTGCGAAAGTTGCTTAGCGGGCAAGATAGCAAGCCGAACGTGTTAGCCTGAAGCATACATAGTACCATCCCCTACATACATATACTTAAACACACACTTCTTATATAAATACTTACGTACGGAATGTACGTAAGTATTTCAAACATAATATTTTTTTATTGGTTTCGAATATCGATACGATACCATACCACAATAACAATTTATAATAATAGTATTATAAAATATAACAGTAGGTATTATATTTTTTTTTGTTTTAGAACGGAACCTATAATGCAGCCAAATTCAATGACGAATGTTTGTAAACAGATTACTGTTATACCTAGTTGCAGTAGGATTTTACTTTTTCTTGAGAGACATTCACAAGAAAACAGTTAACTATTGTGTCTTTCTTTCAAAAAACAGTAAAAATCCTAGTGAAACTAAACATTTGCACAAATGACAGTAATATGTTTACAAACATTCGGCATCGAATAGGAACCGTGACATTTATTCACGCTCTTATAAATCAGACATCAGTTTAAAAAAAAGAAAAACTATGAAAGCGTTTCAATAATAATTTTATTGAATGTTTTAATGTATTACTTTATTTACAACAAGACCATGTATAAATACTAACTTACAAGACTGAGTATTTTTTATCATACTTATTATATTTAAACCTCCTTTGATATTCTGCCACCAATAATGGGAATTCTACATTTTGATACCAGCAACACTACGCATACATGGCCGTTATTATTGTTAAACTTTAAATTTTCTTTAAAATTTATCGATACTTACAGATGAAACGTGACTTTCCTTTTCGAAATTTTTTTTCTTTTGTAGTTTCGACAAAATTTCACTGAGCAAACGGTAATTTTGCGAACAATTTCACCGAAACGCGAGAGGTAAACACTGCTTGACGGCACAATGGCACTGACCGCCAGGATTGCGCGATAGGTCAATTTTGGCCTATAAATTTTTCTACGTTTTTTTACGGCCAGGCTCTATCTAGACATGTATATAATCAAAGACTTGTAGTATAAGACTGTTACGTTTTTGTGGCATAAAGACCCTGTTTTTTAATGATTTAATTACAAATGTAAAGTTTTCAGATTTTTTTCTATACTTGTTGTTTAGGACGGTAATACTTGCCGACGGTAATACTAATAAAGTTGATAAAAAAAGTAAAAGTTTTAATTGTAAAGACATTTTGACATTATCATTAACTCTTAATTTGCAATAATATTAATTTTTAATAATTATGACATTTGAATGAGTTGTAATTTAATTGTATTGTTTATATAAATTGTAAAGATACTAGGTAACATTAATAATTAATTTCAGACAAAAAGTCATTTGATGTAGTTATAATTATGGATATTTGCATGCCTACATACTTATGGCAGAATATTGTTGATACCTTAAATCATTGTCTTACATCTCAATCTCAGTACATTATATTCGGCAAATAAATGATTTATAATTATGATTATACTCAGGTCTACAGTCTCTTGAAGCTGTGAAAAAATCAAACTCCTAAGTTAACGTAAAAAAAAGATATGTTTAAAGTTATGCCGCAAAAAACGTATATTTCGACACTCAAGGGAACCAAAATTTATAGTATTTGAAGGACATTTATCCAAAGTAGGTAGGGTACTCTGCGACAGACGCGTGAGGGCAGACGTCGTTGGTAATCGTTTCCATTTATATAATTATTTCGGTGCGCTCGCTTGTTTTTTTTCTACTTTAGCGGAGTCGACGCGAGGTGCACGCGATTGAGTGTTGTGTTGTTGAGATCTGACCGCGGGCGCGGGCACTGCGGGCAGACGCGTGAGGCAGACGTCGTTGATGGTTCATTTGCAAATTACAGATTTTTTTAGATTTTTTTCTGCGCTTGTTTACTTTTTTCGTACAGATTTTAATCGTTAGCGGGTTGAATTTTTTTACAGTTAATATTTAAATAGTATGGTGATTTATTATTTTATTTTATTTTTTCTGTGGCTGGCACCGACTCCAAAAATAACTGATTATGATTTATTTATTGTAAATATTAAAATAATTTTAGTGTTTAATTTTGTCCGTACCTAATTGTTTATGATTATTGTAAATATTGTAATAAATATGTAGGCTACAGGAGGGCGTATATCATGGTTATGTTCCATCTTTTATCGTAATGTGGGCGGTATATTCACATTAAAGACTCTCAATCACGGAAACCAACTGATTTTGTTTTATGAAGCCGTTAAACTACAAATATCTTCAATATCTATTTAGGCAAAAACTTAAATCACTTATCAGAACAATCGCTACTTAATAATCACTTAGTATAGCATCGGAACTGAGCGATTCGTTGAGCACGTATGGCGGAGACGGCTCCCGGATCAAAAGTGTTTTCACAAAAATGCCCGCTCCTCCGCCATGACTCGACGCTTCGCAAGAGGGCCTGTGTTGCCACCCTATTCCGATATTTTAGGTGCACGTCCGTTGACATACAGCCTACATACAGCTTCCATACAGCCTACCAACAGCCAAAGGCAAAATGACGATCCGCTAGAGGGCGCTGCTAGTTATAGTTTAGCTTCGATAGTGGTTCCTTCTGCAATGCGCCGTCAAATAATTTTGGTTTAAATTTTGTTTGTCAACAGATAACGATCTTAAATTGTTTATAGTTTTAGATTTGAGTAGATCCTAACTAAATTGTTAATGTGATTTAACTCTGAGTCAAAAAAGATTATTTGTAACTTTTTAGTGTCAGAGTACTTTATTGGTTTTTATTGTTGTATTTTAAAAGACGAGAGACGATAGGTTAAAAAAAAGTAGGGAACGAAATTTGATCGTTAATAAAATAGTTATCGATAACATATTAACATATATATATATCGATAAATTTATAACGTAATCATTATATTGAGAACCTTGCTATACCATTTAGACAGTCCACAGTAAATATACAACGCTATTTTCAGTAGTTAAACACAAAACCTCACTACTTTTTATTCAATTATTAAATCGAAATATTATAAAATCGATATCGTTGGTGCAGTTGGGTAAATTCAAATTTAACGATATGAATATGAAGGACCTCATTGCCTAGTCTCAGACTTACCCTTTGGGGGTAATAGTCGTGATGTCGTGAATGTATGTAGGTAGAAGAAGCCTATTTTTGGTGACACATTGAAACGCATAATGTATATTGCCATAATTTTAATTGACATTTTTACATCATTATGGCATACAATTTAAGAAGCATAATAGCTTGTAGCATTTTTTTTATTATGCGTAAAATTAATAACGCACAATCGTTGAAAGACATATTAACAAAAACCATTATCGTTAAAATCTAATTTTTTTTTAAATAATTTTATAAAACATACTTTAAAACGCATCATTCAATTAAGTCATAGTTTTATAAAGCATCATTGTAAAAATTCATACATTTATTTTCTATTATTACTATGATCCATACCTACATATATACGTTAAGCAGCAAGTTTGTGCTAGAAAAGTCAGTGACAGAAACGAATTGCGGCAAAACCGACTCCACGTAGTCTTGTCTGCTCTACGCTAGAGTGTAATTTAAGCCTGCGTAGGCGCGGAAGGGCGAGGCGGCCCACGAGCTGAGGAGCAGGTGGGTTTAACGCTAGCCGCCGTGGCTGAGACTGCAGCAGGCCGAAGCTGCGGTGGTGAGCGAAAGCCATCTGCAACGATGAGATCGCGTGGGGCCGCCGGAACCTCGCAGCGCCGGAGCCGTGACAGATAGCATGCCTGTTGCATGCTGCTTGCTTGCATGCTACATGCTTGCCTGCAAGGCTGCATGCTGCTTGCTCATTATATTAACAATGTTTGATATCATTAGATTAGAATATAGAATCTAAAATTATGTTAAAGTCAGTGGTTATGTGAAATGACATGATATATAATCAATTAAAAAAAATGTAATAATAATATAATAAAGAGAATAATAATAATATAAAATTTTGGCAATTTGTTGTTATGCGTTATGAAGTTATGCTATAAAGACTTATGGCAAGTGACAATTATGACCATTAACATTATGCATTGTCAGTTTATTTATAGCGGAAAACGTTATGCGTTTCATTAGGTAACCCCTTTTTTTTGTTTTTTTGATGATTGTATAAATAACTTGATTCCCCTCGGTCTACAGGATAACGGCCAGATGGATCTGTTGGAACCTGGTTCGGGCTCTGACCAGCCCGAACAGAACCAGGGGGCGAAGTCCCAACCGCAGGACCACCTGCGGCGCAATCAGAAATACAACCTGGGTGAGTGGTAAGACCTATAATCTAGACAAATTCTAGTGAAAAGGAGGCAAGCAAGCAGGCGATACACCTGATGGGAAGTAATAATCGCCGCCCCTGGACACCCGCAAAATCAGAGGAATCGCATTTTCGTTGCCGGACTTGGGGTAACTAAAACTAACTTGGGGTAAATGAGTAGGACCTTTGAAAGAGGGATGGAGGGAAAATCTTTGAATAATACGAATTCTACAGGACCAGATTTGAGGAATTTGTACAAAAATTATCAAATTATCCGCACCGCACAATGTAAAACATTAAGCTATAATATTAATCTGTCATTTGAACAAGCAATGTTTCCAAATGTGTTAAAAGAATTAAATTGACAAACCCTTACTGAAAAAAAGGTGACGCTACTGATGTCCACAACTATCGGCCTGTAACTCTTATCCCAGTTATAGCTAAAATATTTGAAAAAGCTATTCTAAAAAGACTATGGAATTTTGTAAATAACATGACTACACTACAGCATGAGTAGTATGACTATGGATTTCTTGAAAATAGCTCGACATCTCTAGCTTGTTTAATTTAGTAAGGGTCATTACAGAAGCAATTAATAATAAATTACCAATTACAGCTATGTTCCTTGATATGAGCAAGTCATTTGATTTTGTGGACAATTAGCTTCTATTATATAAATTGGAAAGATATGGCATTAGAGGAAACGCACATACGTGGCTCTATAACTATTTACAAGATCGAAAGCAATGTACAGATATAACAAAATGTCAAAGGTAAAAAAACTACCATTCGATCGTCAAATAAACAAAACTTTTTTTGGTGTACCACAAGGAAGCGTACTAGGTCCATTCTTGTTTTTAATGTATATTAATGATCTTCCTTATGCCACTCGTCATAGAACTATATTATTTGCTGATGATACAACATTACTTATAAAATGCAATTCGAGAGATGATTATGAGAATGATATAAATAATGCTTTAAATAGGTTCGAAAAATGGCTAAATGCTAATATTTTAAAAATAAATGTAAATAAAACAAAAATGATTCAATTTCAAACTAATAAATCAAAAAAATTAAACCTTAATATAAAATAGGCAACAACACAAATTGAAAAAGAGAAAACTAATAAATTCTTAGGTATAATTATGGATGAACCCTGTGATTGGAGAGCGCATGCAGACCTGTGACAAATTAAACAAATTTGTCTTTGCAATAAGGCGTTTACGTATTACCGTTTCTGCCGAAGTGGCGTTCAGCGTATATCATGGATATGGCTCATCTGTGCTTGCGTATGGATTATTGCTGTAGGGCAATTCAGGATACTTCCGTTGACTTGCATGTAAAGGAATTGTGTATATTTGTAAAACTACATCCAAATTATTTATAAAACAGTCCGATGCCATTTCCAGGAACACAAGACATGTACATAAACTGTATTTACCTGCATGTAAATCCGAGATATATAAAAGAAATGCTTACCATATGACTATTCATGTTTATAATAACTACCAAACTACCAAATACATTTAAGGACTTCCCACTTGTCACTTTTAAAAATAAATCTTCCAAATGGCTCCTTCAATAAAAAATAAATCTTCCAAATGGCTTCGTCAATGAATTTAATTTAAAATAATTATTATAAACATATTACGGATTAATGGACATTAATAAATTAAATAATGTGATTAAATATTATAGATGCGGTATGATTTAATTATTGTGTAATTTATTATTGTGATTGTCTTATCGATTATTTTTTGTTTAAATTCGTTCTTTAGAATTTTTTTTAGACATTTGTTGTTTTTATAATTTTTATTTAGCAATCGCTTTAAAGAGACGATTTCTTATTAATATTGTGAAATCAGATTTTAAATATTTGCACACCAATCAACTGGTATAATGCATTGGCTCAAATGTAATAATAATAAGAACTGTACCTGTACCTGTATTTTCGCAAATAAAGATATTATGATTATGATGGGCCTATTTGACAAAATATGTTTGTGAACAAATTGTTGACATTACTTTGTGCAAATATTAGGTGTCACTCAGATATTTACTGTCAAATCATTTATTCAAATAAACGTTTTAAAAAGTGCTTTCGAATCGTCCGAACATTGTTAGCCTACTACCCGTTCATGACGTCTTTTTGACTGTGTAGAAAAATGGGTGCAAGAAATTTTGTAGCTTTCTGTGGACTGTGGCGGTGGACTGCTTTTGCAGTTCTCGTCGCCTGGTCTCTGACTAACCCTTCGGGGATAATAGACGTGATTATTTGTATATATTTATCTAGTTCAACGCTTTATGACCAACATAAGGTGTAGAAAGTAACAAAAGTTGGCGTGAGTGAGCGTATAAAGTTATTTATTTATTTATATAATTGTAATACCAGACGAGCCTCAAACGGAAAAGCGCCGCGCCCGCGCGGAGCACCGCCGCGAGCGCTTGTCACAGCCCGCCGACCGCCGCGACTCGCGGGCGCGGGCCGGGGGGGCCGGGGGGGCCGGGGGGGCGGGGGGCCCAGCAGGGGACACCGACGCCCCCGCCTCGCCGGTCAAAGTGGTGCTCAGAAGCAATGTCACCTTCAGCCTTGGAAATGAGTTCTTCAATATAAGGAATCCTGATGGCGTAGCGTAAGTGAAAACGTTTCTATATTATTCCAATATCACAGAAATGTGACGCAAAATTACACATATTCATTTTCATAAGAATTATTGTTTCCTGCGTACCATTAAGAAAGTTATCGAAAAAATATGTGTTTATGAGTCATTACATTTATGTATTGTTTGTTATGGTTTAAAGAATTTGTTTCAAATTTCAACAAGGCAAACCTTGTGCAATGATCAGGCTAACTTACATAATTAAGTTCTTTCAATGTATTTAACTAATTCAGCGCATAGTACAAGGGACTTAAAAATACGTAATTTTTCACAATTTCGTGCAGGACCCACTTAATTCTTTATTTTTTTTGCAAAGAACTTAAAGCGTTAGTTTTGTTGGTCTTATAATTGAATTAGTATTTTTCATAAAAAAACTATGAAATGATTTTTGAACTGATGTGTTTGGCAACCCACATTTGGCATGCGTGGTGATTCGCCAAACCCATCAAGTGTAGCGCTGTCGCTAACGATAAGTACAATAACTCGATTATGGACGATTTTAAGTTAATATATTCAGAGTCAGGGAATCCAGATGATTAGTTCCTGATTCGCCGGATTCTTGTTTCGCCGGATTCTCGTTTCGTCGGATTCTTGTTTCGTCGGAAAAAAATAACATACAATAATATCACTTGAGTAAAGAAAACATGTAGTTAAATTTATTATTGTATTAATTATTATTTTGTTGCCACTATCGGACATAACTCAAATTACCTACTTAGAAATGGGTTTGATTCATATTTTCAAAGAAATTACGATTTTGCTTTAAACATTTTTTATCTGTTACTTTATCTGTTAACGTAACAGACGTTATTAAATTAAGAACAAATAAATATTTTTATTATTGTAGCGAAATATCTGCCTTTTATTTTATAGATAAAAAAGCCGCGTTATTTCTATAGTTTTCCTTCAACAAAAAAATCCGACGAAAAGAGAATCCGGCGAAACAAGAATCCGGCGAATCAGGAATCCGGCGAGTCAGAGTTCGTCCAGATCTATAACTCTCTCTAAGTAACTTTTCACGAATCCTTTAGGAACTTGATTTTTCGGTAAGCAATAATGCAATTACTAAGATTTCATCACAATTTTACTAATCAATAATCATACTTGTGATGTCTTTAGTTTTGAACTACTTTTCTAACGATAAATGCAATAACTACATCAGTTAAAGTAAAATTATTTATGTAAGTGTTTGCAATATGTAGGTTTGCATAAAGATAAAGAAACCATCGAAATACAATAAGTAATGTACCTAGTTAATTAACTACATTACTTATTGTATTTAGATGGTTCCGATGAATAACGTCATATCTGAGACAGGTGTGACGTCATTGTTCGGGACCGTCGCGTCGATTTATCTTTAGCAAACCTACAAAATACCGTATTGTATTTTAGAGTAGTGATGATAGGTTGATCATTTAAACATTCCTAATTATGAACACTATTTCCATGATTGCAGGCCATAAGCTTCATATATTATATACAATTTAAGTATATTTAGAACTGACTCTTTATTTGTTCTTCTTTCAATTGGTACAAGGTAGATACGTTCAGGTAGTTCATGAGATACAAGAAAAACAAAGTTCATAATTTTGAGAGCGTTTTTCTCGGAAGCGGCAAATTCGAGTTGTTGTACTCCTAGCTTATGAAGAGTATAGGCAGGTAGCGATGACTCGGTTTCATTTACGCAGGCTTTTGCCTTGCAGTAGGACAGTATACAGACTGTACTTCATAAATATCCCGTCCCCCTATTACGATAAGACAGATAGGTAAGAATACAACAACATGCAACATTACTCACAGCGGCTTCTTTTTCTATGTAGCGAGTTGTTGGGTGAGCTAGCGATCCCGAGCAACCCGCCGCCCGGCGACACCGACACCGACGCCCCCGCGCCCCGCGCTCCCGCCTCCGCCTCCGCCCCCGCCCACGCCTCCGCCCCCGCCCCCGCCCCCGCGCCCGGCGCAGCCGCCGCAGCCGCCGCAGCCGCCGCAGCCGCCGCAGCCGCCGACAGCGCAGACAGCGCGGACGATGAGTACAGCGCGTCGGAGAGTAGCGATGATTAGTGAACAAGATTTGGCAAGTGACTTAGATGCCGAGATACCGAGAGAGAAAAGAGCCGCTTATTGTACTGCGAAAAACAAGTTTTCATTATGAAAAATCCTTCAAATATCTCCGGCGCTGGTGATGATGACAGCACGTCGGAGAGTAGCGATGATTAGCTACGAAGATGGCGAGTGACTTGTATACAGAGTTAGGAGCCTGCGAAAACCAAATATTTTTTTTTGTTTATGTTATTTTCACATTGACTGTTTTTTGTGGTTTTTTTTTCTTTCAATTTATTTGGGTCAACAGTGTTGTTCACTATAAACATTACAACCACGTGAAAAAATAAAAAGTAATGTCACAAGGTATGTCATTATGTTTCGTCTAGAAAAACTTATTAAGTAAATTAACTTTCGAAATTAATTATGATGAAATTAATGGAGCTACTAACTAACTATTTTAAACTTTCAAATGCTTGTAACTTAAAATCTCAAATGTTTCTTGGGTTTACTTGGGTTTCGCAGTGCGACAATTTGTTAGTGTTTTGATAGACTTTATTTCCAAAACCCTATCAAACAGGTAAGTGTGTCATCGAAATACCCATCGAAACGCTAGCCAAACAGATACAACTAATTCGGTATGTTCGCACTTCCGCACTTACAACGCTAGGCGTGATACTACAAAAGTAGATTCGCTAGAATGTGATGCGACACGTGGCGATGGCAGTATTGGTCAGTCCATGAAGATTGGCAGTTTGAAGCAACTGAGAACTGGTCGGTTAAGAATCGATAATTTTGGCACATTCTTTTTCTCGATGTTCATTCTTATTTTGGTATTATTGAGTGTGTCAAATTGAGGTAAGTATTATATTAAAGCAGCTATTCCATAAAAAATGTGCTCACCTAGATAACAGCGGGCAACGCATGAGGCGTCGGGGGCATGGCTTTATTGCCAGCCGCTTGCACAGCCCATGGGCCGCAACTCAATGCGCAAAACATGCTTCGCAATGCCGTTCCTAGTTATAATACCTCAATGGCCTAATACCATGTGTCCATGTGTTGTAAGGACCACGTGCGGATCGCGGGTGGCGTATCTTTCTCTTTTGCTTATATTAATATGGTTGAACGGTTAGTTAGTTGTACTGACATAACACATTGGTGCTCAGTGTACTTATTAGAGTAAGAAATTCCCTTATTTTATGTTTAATATTCTCTAGAAGAGAAGATATTTTCACAATTGGTAGCTTTAAAAACATGATCTTATGTCTACGTTGGATAGTCTATATTCTCTTAAAATGTGAGATACTTTTCTATTCGTATAATTCTTCCTATCATATCGATTCTAAGAGGCCTCTAATATTTCGTCCATTAGGGATAATTTACGGTGTAGATACGTATCTATTTTAGTGATTTAAAGTTGTATAGTGATGTAAAATGAAATGTTTTTAAACCAGTTTTGACTAGGCGAAGATAATGTTTAATTCTACTTTTGCTGTGTCACTGCTGAGCAAAAGCGTACATTTGTATGTATCTCTTCCGCGAGACATTTCATGCAAGAGGGTTGTCATTCTTAAATTAACATCGTAGGTATATGTTTGGGTTTGTCAGTTTGCCTAGTCAAAACAGTTTAGGCTGTAATAAGTTTGACAGTAGCTTATATTAAAAGTTACAATTTTTAATTTACGATTTTGTATCCATAGAATCTTGAATTAATATTATCTGCTCTAAGTTCATATCTTTTTTTATAAGTATGTTAGTGTCAGCTCAATATAAAAATTAGGATGTTTACGTATAAGTTTCATTTATAAACATTTGTACGCAATGTATATAAACAAATTGGCTTACAAAAATATGTATACATAGCGAGTAAATAATGTTGTTAATTGGGAAAGCACTTGAAGACAAATCACTTCACTAAGTTGGGTTTTAATAATAGTAGAAGATCCGAGTATACAACGACCTTCACCGAGCGGTTAATGGATGAAAAGTATTTTATATTAAATTTAATGTGTTAAAAAATATATTGCGAGTGGGTTGGCTGAAAAATTTCAGTCCAGTATATGATTAAATAAATATTTAAAAATATATTTTTTTAATTATTGCACTTGTATCGATAATAGATAAATTACATAGGTACCAATCGAAAGTATGAAGCCTATAGAATATGCAAACGTTAGGTTGACTATTTTTTTCCTGTCATAACATTGGGTAGGCAGGTGTAAACAGGCAAGTCAATATTAGTAATTTGCAACCGTCTGGTTAAATAAATAAAATTTATGTTTATATAAAGATAAGCTCATTACAAACACACACACACCAAACCAGTGCAATGTAAAAAAAAATTTTTTTTTTTAATATTAAATTAACCATTAATGGTACTGGACTGAAATTTTGCAGCCAACCCACTCGCGATATATTATTTAACATATTAAATTTGATATAAAATACTGTTCATCCATTAACCTTCCCGGTGAAGGTCGTTCTATACTCGGATCTTAGACTATATTGTTTTAGTGTTGCTAGATGTAGCGTAGCGAAAACTTGTTCCTAGTTGTTGCAATAATTATATTTAAAGCAAATTATATCGACAGAGTTGTATCATTCAGTTTGAAGACCATACACTTTTAAAAACAAATACAATTGTATGTGTAGCGTAAACTTTTGCAGAATACTTACAATACATATCATTATGAAGTATATAAATACATATTTTTATACAAACCATTCAAACCAAATAGGTACCGCAATAAATCAACAACATCCGATATAATTTGTTTGGCACGAATAATGCTGCGTCGCGCTGTATATCATTACATGTTATAACGTAAAGTGGCCGTGTCCCGCTGTCTGCGGCACCGCACTATTCTCCTAAACCACGCAATGGCTTTTTATGCGGTTTTCACTAAAAGATAGAGCGTTAACTGAGGATGGTTTTTGTTTATGTTTAGTAGATATATATTTTTAAATGGCTGAGCTATGACGGTCTTTCTATGTTAGCGTGGACGTAGGCGCGGGCGGGCCGCTAGTATAATATAATATTGTTATATAATTCTTTTCTTGTATGTGTACTGTCACCAGGAAAAGTATTATTCAATATATTTTTATGTTATCGAAACTTTAATGTGTTTGGTTACTATAATAAGAAAGAATGGGCACAAATAGATACATAATGACATAGATGGAAAACCTTAGTTTAGTAATAAAGTATGTTGTAAAATTTAACATATTATTATATATTGACTATTATTACGATTGGTCACAAATTGTTAGTTCTATAGATACCTATATGAATAATGTAATTATACATATTGCACGGGTGCAAAGACGGTGCAAAGAAGCAGTCTCCATAACTTAAAATACATTTATAAACTTATTTATTGCAAAATGAAAACAAGAAATTTGTTTGGTTTCAGAAAAACCTACAAATATAATAAAATTAATGTTCCAAGGTCAGTCTCATTATCTAGATAAGATAAGTTTATAGCACATGATGTAAGTTTGATAACGATTTAAGATATGGTTAAGCTATCTGACACAATTATAAGAAATAGATGCCCCTCTTTTTACATAAACATACTTTTACTGAGGACAGGACAGAGTATATGTACAGAATAATGTGTTGCACAAAATTGTTCTAAGTATTACTTTGGTTACGATTTAAGGTTACATACAGTATACACGTTCCGGGAGCCTCATCGCCTCGGATCAAACTGTGATCCATTCTTATATTAAATCATTGTCTACTTTGTGTCGTGCTAGTGGGTAGTTTTAATTTAAACTATTTAAAAATGACATGCACAGACACCAGCCCTTCACCCTACCAGACAATGTCAAATTTCATTAATACATTTTGAACTTTGTAACAATACGCGTAAGGATCAATATGGATTGGGGACATTTGACATGTTGAATCGGTTGCAGGCGTGTGTACAATGTATTGTTTTATTTCACTACTTAAGGGCTAATTTTTCAATCCCTAAATAAAACTTATCCAAATGATAAAGTGTGACTCGACCAAAATAAAATGCAACTTGTCATAAAAGAAAAGACGTGATTTGACAGTACATTTCAAAATGGTTGTGTATTAACGAATGAATAACTTTTATCGACAATTGAAAAATAGGCCATAAACCTAACTACTTAATCCGACAATTTATATTTAGCTGCTGTACTAGAAGAAAGCGAATATGTAAGGGACAGCGAACTTATTTCAAAGTGTAAGGGGAAACTGTATCTTTGGGGACTAAGGCTGCCTTTCCGAAGCTATGCGAAGTAGCGAGCGAGGGAAAATCCACTAATACTCACAAAAACACTTGATTGTCCTTGCCTCGCTGAGGCGGCGTGAAACCCCTATTGGTCGATTGTTCTTTAACACACAACTTAGCAACTTCGTAAAGCTCCGGCAGCAAGGCCTTCTCTAAGATAAATGAAGGATATCGTAGGAAGTTTTACCGCGGTTATAGTAAATTTAAGGCGATGCGGGCGCGGCGATGGACTTGCGTACATTAGTTGTGGAGAGTGCCAATAAACTTATGAGACTGACATCTGTTTTGTTTTATTGAATTCGTTCGCCGCACCCATTGCAAGTGCTGCACTGCAGCGGCGCGGCAGCGGCATGTGCACCTTATCGTATGGTTGTAGTAGGCAAGTCTTAACCGCTCGGACCCAGAGGTCCCATGCGTTCCTACCTAGCACGGCCCCCGAGCTAAGCACGTAAAACTAATGCCAATGCTTCAGATGCACAATGTACCTCTAGAATTTTTCAACTGAATTCAATGTACCTCAACCATTTTTACAGAAATTACGATAAAATGCCTGATCTTCCAAGCTGGGCCCTCGGCTGTATAACGCTCAAAATACATTTAAAAAATATACTGATCTAATGTACCTCCTGATTTATGTATTAAATTCCAGAAATCCTAATTAGAACAGAAGATATGCAGCTTTAAAGTTTTGTCTTCTTAGCGGGTAAAAAAAGTATCCCATTTTTATGTTTTTCCAATGTAGGTACTCTTAGTTCTTTGCAATTTACCAAATTTATATACAAAATTATGATATTGGCAAATAACAGTACACGCTTGGTAAGGTATAGGTAATATTTTATTTAAAATCAAACTCTAAAATCAAACCATATTTTGTCGTTCTGTAAACAACAATATACTAACTGATAAATTCCTATCTAAATTAATTTTTATAGTAGAAGCTAAGTTTTGACAACTAATAGGGACAAGTGTTGCCAACCGAAAAGCTTTATAAAAAAGCTTATTATAAAGTGTCTGATTACACAGAAGACAAAACAGCTTGGATCTGTCAAAATAAAGTGATGATTGCAACAGTTTATTAAAGTGATGATTCCAACAGTTTATTTGTCTTATAGTATTTCTCTAAAAATCACTCGGAAATCGGTAACATACCTACGAACTTTACTCGCTTTATCTAGTAGTAATAACGATGTATTTCTTACAATTTATTATCTAAAAACGATCATTATATGCTCAATAATCATTTTCTAATAAGAAACAGTACTTACATTAGATAAATCCAACAAAAATAGCACACAAAACTCAGCGACTTATTCACTCCGACACAGAAATTGGCGCAACTGTCAACGTCGAATTTGACAGAATCGAGCACAGAATATGCGATATTTTGCGATCACGATGCATAAAATGTACCACAGAACCGAAATAATCGACCTTGTTCATACTAAAGTAGTCTGTAAGTCTATGAAAACACGGTACAAAGTCAAGTGGGAGAGAGCGCTCTCATGCGACCGCTTGGGGTTTAACGGAATGGCGCGAACTGTCAGTGCGGTCTAATGCGACCGCTTAGGGGCTGAGAGGGAACCCCTTAGACCCTTCACAGTGTTAGTTTCTTCAAATTCAGGCGACTCGATTCAAAAGCCAACCCACGTGTTTTTCATACTCTTCGACAGCCTCTTCTGGTAATGAAAATCGTTGACCGCGCAATTGGTTCTTAATTTTTGGGAACAGAAAAAAGTCACAAGGTGCCAGGTCGGGACTGTATGCAGGATGGCTCAGTTCTACGTTTTTCACCTTCAAAAATTCGTTTGTCTGTCTGGCCGTGTGGGAACTAGAACATGTTAAATCATGTCTCGGATTGGGGCCGGCATAACCTGGTGCACTTTAACCCCTTCAAAACAAAAGTTTGCGCATTTACCGCGAAAAAACATCCCTTCGTCGTACCTCTGAACTTTGAGGGAGCTCCCCTTGATACCAATCCGACTATTGGAATCCTTGGCGTCGATATTTCGAGTGACGTTCAGTTTCGTGGTCATTTGGAAGGTAAAGCTAAATTAGCTTCGAAAAAGCTGGGTGTGCTTAATAGTAGAGCGGGTCAGTATTTCACGCCGGCCCACCGTTTACAACTGTATAAGTATAAAGCACAGGTCCGGCCGCATATGGAATTATGGAATACTGCTCCCATCTCTGGGCTGGAGCACCCCAATACCAACTCCTTCCATTTGACGGCATTCCACGCAGAGCTGCTCGAATTGTCGACGACGACGTGGTTATTTTAGGTCGGCTCTATCCACTGGCTCTTCGGAGAGACGTTTCGTCTCTCTGTATATTGTACCGTATATATTATGGGGAGTGTTCTGAGGAATTGTTCGGCTTGATCCCTGCCGCTGATTTTCTTCACCGCACTACACGCAATCGACTGTCATTCCATCCACATCACCTTGATGGATGGCGGTCTACTACTGTGCGTTTTTCAAGAAATTTCTTTGCTCGAACTACAGTGTTGTGGAACCAGCTCTCGGCGGCGGTATTTCCGGACCGTTACGACTTAGGGATCTTCAAGAAACGAGCCAATTCCTTCCTTAAAGGCCGGCAACGCGCCTGCGATTTCTCTGGTTTTGCGGGTGTCCATGGGCGGCGGTGATTACTTTCCATCAGGTGACCCGCTTGCTCGTTTGCCTCCTTCTGCTACCTATAAAAAAAAAACTAGCATTGTCGAGGTGGAAGATGATACGGCGTTTACGGTTATTTTTTCGGAGTTCGTCAAAAATTTCCGGCAAACAAATGGTCGTGTACCAGGCACTATTCACGGTATGACAATTCTCTAAAGCAACAGTAGCCACGTGTCCAGTTTTATTAAAAAAAAAGCAATCATCCGTTTAGATGCACTTTTCACGCGCGCAGCTTTAGTTGGTTTCGGCTTATCTTGAAAGACCCATACGCTCGATTGCTGCTTTGTTTTGAGATTGTAGCAATAAATCCATGTTCACCTGTTACTATGTCCCACACCAAATTTGACGCACCATCGTTGAATTGTAAGCATGGCACTGCACCAAGTGACGCGGTCCGTTTTTTGAGCCTCGGTCAAATTGTGTGGGATCCACCGCGAGCACAGCTTTCTCACACCCAAATATTTGTGTAGGATTAATTGTATATGACTCATGACTATGTCTAAGGATGCGTGAATCCTAGCCTGTCTGTTTCAATCATACGGCGCACAGCATCGATGTTTTTGTTGTTCACAGCGGTGGACCGGCGACCATCGCGAAAAGGTGTCCGCTAGCAACCCCGGCTGGAAACATTTAGCTCGAAACATATTTGTTTTCTATTTTAATGGAAATATACTCTAAAACCTTCGATCAACAATACAACTACATAACGCGTACGTACAAAATCAAAACTAAATTCTGTCCACGTGAATAAATACTTTTTCAAAGCAATAAATAACTCCTGTCACTTAAAAATTAAAAGACGTCAAAAACATTTAGTGGTAAAATTAACCTTAAATTGCAACAAATAAAGTACTTTTTCCTGTTATTGCCTTGCGAGAAAATAAACGCTCACTTCTCAAGTGCGCGTTTATTTACCGAGACATATTTTAAGCGCCGACCTGACATCTAGTTGTATTATATTGTTGATCGAAGGCCAAAACGAAGAAAATATAACGTGTTAGTGAAGTACATTTTTTTTTTTTTTTTTTTTTATAGCAGAAGGAGGCAAACGAGCAAGCGGGTCACCTGATGGAAAGTAATCACCGCCGCCCATGGACACCCGCAAAACCAGAGGAATCGCAGGCGCGTTGCCGGCCTTTAAGGAAGGAATAGGCTCGTTTCTTGAAGATCCCTAAGTCGTAACGGTCAGGAAATACCGCCGCCGAGAGCTGGTTCCACAACACTGTAGTTCGAGGCAAGAAATTTCTTGAAAAACGCACAGTAGTAGACCGCCATCCATCAAGGCGATGTGGATGGAATGACAGTCGATTGCGTGTAGTGCGGTGAAGGAAATTAGCGGCAGGGATCAAGCCGAACAATTCCTCAGAACACTCCCCATGATATATACGGTACAATATACAGAGAGACGCAACGTCTCTCCGAAGAGCCAGTGGATCAAGCCGACCTGACATAACCACGTCGCCGACAATTCGAGCAGCTCTGCGTTGAATGCGGTCAAATGGAAGGAGTTGGTATTGGGGTGCTCCAGCCCAGAGATGGGAGCAGTATTCCATATGCGGCCTGACCTGTGCTTTATACAGTTGTAAACGGTGGGCCGGCGTGAAATACTGACCCGCTCTATTTTAAGCACACCCAGCTTTTTCGAAGCTAATTTAGCTTTACCTTCCAAATGACCACGAAACTGAACGTCACTCGAAATATCGACACCAAGGATTCCAATAATCGGATTGGTATCAAGGGGAGCTCCCTCAAAGTTCAGAGGTACGACGAAGGGATGTTTTTTCGCGGTAAATGCGCAAACTTGTGTTTTGGAGGGGTTAAAGCGGACTAGGTTATGTCGGCCCCAATCCGAGACATGACTTAACATGTTCTCGGTGTCAGTCACAAGTTTATTCCGGCTCTCGATGACGCTTTTCAGAGAAATATTAGCTCGCCCGGTGTAGAGCGTATCCCCAGTACTGTCATCCGCATAGCAATGAATGCTGTTGTTATGCAGCATGTCATTGATATGCAGAAGAAACAAAGTAGGGGACAACACACACCCCTGCGGGACTCCAGCATTCACGGGCTTCATGTCGGAGCACGAACCGTCGACTGCGACTCTGATGCTACGCCCAGTAAGAAAGCTGGCAACCCATGAACACAATTTCTCAGGAAGCCCGTATGATGGAAGTTTAGAGAAAAGAGCCCTGTGCCATACCCTGTCAAAAGCTTTCGCTACGTCCAAGCTAACTGCCAGTGCCTCCCCTTTACTCTCGACTGCCTCCGCCCATCGGTGAGTAAGGTACACTAAAAGATCACCAGCCGATCGACCGCGACGAAAACCATACTGGCGATCACTTAGTAGCTGGTTCTCTTCTAGGTACCTTAAGAGCTGGCGGTTTATAATGGACTCCATTACTTTGGAGAGTAAAGAGGTAATAGCTATTGGCCTGTAGTTAGACGGATCTGAGCGATCGCCTTTTTTTGGAATCGGGTGCACAAGGGCTGTCTTCCAAGAGCTCGGGACGACGCCAGACGACATCATCGAAATACACGGTGAAATTGTTATCCAGACCTATCGCCGGCTACAAACACGAAAATACAAAACAGATAAGTCTGAATTTTATACCCACATTTGAAAATATTATAAGACTATCATTATACAAGTTAGGAGTACCCACAAACACTCAATAACATAGTTGTCAATTTCATTAGACAACTACAAATTTGATTTTAACACTTTCCCTGTGTTGCCATAGGAAAAATATTTCTACCATTTCGGGGAAAGTAAAGGCAGTCTGGGAGTCCCCAGTGAAGAGAAATAATTACGAAAAAGTATACGACAACGTAAAATACTTTTAATATGCCTCCAAAATTAGTCTGCGCCAAATGTCATAAACTTATACGAGAAAACATTACCTCAAGTGATCGAGATGCAATCAACCATAATGAACTTGTATGCACGCAAAAAGAGAAACTATTTTATCTTATGGACAAAGATCGAAGAGATAAATGGACTTTTATTACATGTGCTCGTAAAATTCTACCAAAATAACCAGTACTCCAACTCAAAAAATATCAGCACCGAATATGGAAAATGAAACACAAGACACATACATATATTCAAGAACATATTACTAGGTAGGTACTAGAAAATACAATATCCCGATACATAATTCATTTGTTTCCTTAACAGACGAAGATGAATCACATTTCTCAAACCTTCGTAACAACACCCTTAATAGAAGCTGTCCTGATTTAAATGAGAATAATAGATATGATTTGGACGAAATGAAAAATAAAACTACATAAGTACCTACAGGAAAAACTTGATAGCGCTGATCACGAAATTGAAAATCTTTTACTGGAAAACGGTGCATTAAAAGGCCAATAAAAAGAATGTACTTTTCAAATGAAACAATTTCAAGATATATGCAAGTCTACTCCAAAACTAACTAAAAAAGGCAAAAGCCAAGATATATCCAAAATTAACTACAGCTGCAAAAAAACACATCTCGAAACTCGACGCCTATTCTTGATAGCAAGGTACTTAATGAAAAGAATGATCAAGAACAACTATAAGTAAGAAAAGACTCAATTTTGAAGAGGAACCAAAGATGAAACCTTAGAAAACTGCAACGAAGAAACCAACAAAATATATATTCTCGGTGGTCTACAATGTATTGGAATGGCTTCGACATTATCTCGACTTAGGGAAAAGACACAGTATGAAAAATATACAATAACTTCTACTATCAAGCCAAATGCACGCAGTGAAGATATACTTAAAACATGTGAAACAAGTAAGACTAATAAAAATGATAAAATTATTATAAGCATCGGTGAATTTGACTACAATCCATTCAAAATGTGTGCCGAGTTAAGTTACTTTTTAAAACTGCACAACAAAGCAACTTTAATTGTATTAGGTAAGTATAAAAAGCAGTGTATACTTGAAGGAAAAGTGATTGAATGAGACTTTGAAAATGTATTGTACGAACTTTGAGAATTGTATATTTTTAAATATAGATGATATTGATTACTATGATAGAAACTTTAGGACTAGAGTACCTATGCTATATAATTAATATGACAATTGATTCAATGTACTATGTAAAAAAGTATTTGGGTTGCAAAAATTGGAAGGTGACTAATTGTAGGAAATCAACAACCGATCTAGTCTCAAAAAAGTCTCAGCAGGTAGGTTTGCTTGGTAAATTTTTTTTAATAGAATTAACGTTAGACGAACTAAAACGCAATAGTACCTACGCATTTCGATGTTCTATGTTTTAGCGAAACATTCATAAAAGCAGGAACTGCGGGCAACTTAAATTTGAAAAGCTATAAACTGGCAACAACATATTCAAGATCGCATGAGAAAAGAGGCGGAGTCTGTATAATGGTCTCCAATGATGTTACAATAAAAAGATCTAATATCGTCTTAGAGCTTTAATGCTCTAAGAATATCATTGATGATCTCTTAATTAATTAATGAAATTGAAACTAGAAACGTAACTTTTTTGACGGGTTTGTCAACGAGTTATGTTTTCGAATGTTGTGGTATCGAAATTATAGGAATTAAGTGTATTGTTATATATATATATATATATATATATATATATATATATATCCCACAAGCAAACTTCCGTCCACTGAAGGCGAAATTACATTTAAAATGGCGTCCACCGCTATTTGACGTCCGCATACCGGACGCCACTTTTTTAATCGATGACACTTGGCGCCTCTAAGATCAAGCTAGCCGTAGAACAAAAATCGATGGAAGCCAAAAATTTATTGTAATGGCTGCAAATAAATACTGGATAGTTCCCAAAAAAATCTCAGCAGAGGTGCGGCGCTAGTGTCGTGCGTATATCCACAGCCGTATTAAACGCGCTTCTTTTCTGACGTATTCATATAAATTTGGCGTCCGCTAATGCGACGTTGCCAGCTTACTCAATGTTTGGTGCCTACTAAAATACAATATCACACTAATATTATAAAGGCGAAAGTTTGTGAGTGTGTATGTTTGTTACTTCTTCACGTAAAAACTACTGAATGGATTTGAATGAAATTCGGCATACAGATAGTTTATAACCTGAATTAACACATAGGATACTTTTTATCCCGATATTCCCACGGGAACGGGAACCACGCGGGTAAAACCGCGAGCGGCCGCTAGTTATTATCATAAATCGTAATCTATTATACTTACTTATTAAAAATGTATTGTCATAAATGACTTTTTTTTTAAACAGGTGACATTTTAGCTTGATTGCGTAATGCTTTATCAGAAGGATAAGTTTTATCCAATGATTGAATAATCAGCCATAAAACTAATAAATAATTAATAAAAAATTTAAATGTACAGACGCCTGCAACCTATCCAAAACTGTAAAATTTCTTTAATACATTTTTAACCATATATTTAAGGCATAAAGTTCAAAGTCTATTGAAGAAAATTGGACATTTTGTGGTAGGTAGGTTGATGTGCTGGCGTGTGTACATGTTCTTTCATCATCCCACCTGTCGCATATTGTGTTCAGAATGCTCTTAGAGCTGGCGCAAACTGTGAAATAGCAATATACGGGCGCCAGATAACAATATAATAACTCCTCAACAAAGGGCCTACGCCTTTCAACTATAAAGACAATTAAGTTAGGAAGCCACTATCCGAGGCGCAATATGAATTCGTATATCGGATTGTCCGACTTGTCACATATTATGCTCAGGATGTTGTTAGAGCTGGCGTGAAATGTCAAATAGCAATGTCCGATATACGGACGCCAGTCATCAATATACGGACGCTAGATGTCAATATACGGACGCCAGATGTCAATATACGGATGCCAGATAACAATATACGGACGCCAGATAACAATAGACAGACGCACGGTAAAAAAGGGCCTAGGCCTTTCAAACTATAAGGACAATTAAGTTAGGAAGCCAGAACCCAAGGCATTTACGCAATATGAATACGTAAATCGGACTGTCCGACTAGTTTTTTTTTTTCTGTAAATGGGTTTGCTCTTGATCCCAATCAAGCCGATTCACGATGGAGCGAGCTAACCCAGAAGGTGTCTATTCACTCTTGCTTTGAAGATACTTAAGATAAGTACTCGGAAACACAGACGCAGGGAGGGAGTTCAACTCCTTTTCTGTGCACAGTATAAACGATGTTGAGTAGTGCTTTGTGAGACATTTAGAAATATCCTCCAAGAAAGGGTGGTAGCCCGCAGTGCGTCTGGATGTCCGATGGAAGAAAGGGGATGGCCGTATGAGCTCATGGAGTTCCAGGTCTGTAAAAGACCGACAGAAAGGCAACTTTGCGGCGGTGAGCTAGGGTGTGAAACTTGCTCTTCACCAGTTCTTTGTCGCCAATTAGCCTCTCAACTCTGCGTTGAATCGTGTCCAGTGCAGTTACTTGGTATTTTTTTTTATATAATTCACCAACGTTTGTTTACACTGATACATTAAATTACTTAATTAAGTTTGTAACATTATTTAAGTGTAACAAACACTTACAGGTAAATACAATATGGTAGGACTCCTTCATGTTTAGGATAATAATTTTTAAACAATAATAATCTAAAAAAGTACAAAAAATACAAATATTCACGATAGATCGATTCGATCAGCGATAGATGTTCACTGTAGTAATCTTTGTTTTCAAAAAATCACTAATTTCATAGTTTTGAGCGCTTTACTGTCACTATCAATATACACAGATGCAAAGTACAAGTAATATTTCGCTGAGCCGTCCCATAGGTGACTGCAATATTCCATACAAGATCGGACTTCAGCTTTAAAGAGAGTTTAAAGCTATCCCGGCGTGAAATACCACTTGACCTTATTTAGGACGCCCAGCTTTTTGACTGCAGTTTGCATCCGAAAGGTATCTCTCTACGACAGTACTGTCATCTGCATACCCAACAATTCCTGGTATCAACAGGTCATTGATGTGCAACAGGAAAAGCGTCGCAGAGAGACCCCTGAGGAACTCCGGCATCAATAGCCACTGAGTCAGAGGACCAGCCATCGATGACTACTCTGATCGATCGTTCCGTCAGAAAATCAGCTATCCAACTACAAAAGTACATATAATAATATCTACAGCGGGGACACCATACGCAGAAAGGTTGCGCAGCAGACTTGCGTGCCAGACCCTTTCAAAAGCCTTCGAGATGTCCAGTGATACGGCAAGTGCTACGCCGTGCATCTCGAGGGCCCCACCCCAGTAGTGCGTCACATAAACTAGAAGATCCCCAGTCGAAATCCCCGGCTTTCTCGGCGGAAGCCATATTGACAGTCACTGAGGAGGTCATTAACTTATAGGTACATACCTATAAGTTAATGACCTCCTCAGCTCCTCATACCAACTTACTGTTTAGAACTCTTTCCATGACCTTACAGAGTATGGAATTGATAGCGATCGGTCGGTAGTTGCATGGGTCAGCATGAGACTTCCCTTTTAGGGTACTGGCTGCACATTGCCAAGCTTCCAGCATTTCGGTACGGTTTTTGTCTTTTTTTCTCTTGTTACATAATTATGCTCAGGATGTTTGTTAGAGCTGGCGTCAAAATGTCAAATAGCAATATACGGACGCCACATGTCAATATACGGACGCCAGATAACAATATACAGACGCACGGTAGCTCCTCAACACAGGGCCTAGGTATTTCAAACTATAAAGATAATTAAGTTAGGAAGCCAGAACCCGAGGCATTTACGCAATATGAATTTGTAAATAGGACTGTCCGACTTGTCACATATTATGCTCAAGATGTTATAAGAGCTGGCGTGAAATGTCAAATAGCAATATACGGACGCCAGATATCCAATATACGGACGCCAGACATGAATATACGGATGCCAGATGCCAACAACGGACGCCAGATATCAATATAGGGGCGTACGGTAGTTCCTCAGCTTAGGGCTTGGATAGTTAGTAGAACATCATCTTTAAAGGAAAAAGAGAATATAAGTACTTATTTAGGAAATCAGAACCCAAGGAATGCAAGCAGAACCACTTACCCAAAACTGTCAATTTTCTCGAATCGATATTGACCCTTATAGCTAAATAATAAATTGTGTACTTCAGTGCAGCGGCTATTTATGATGGCCGCTGCACTTTTATTTAGATCGAGATCAAACCTTAAGGCATCACATTGATGAACCCAAAACTGATGTCAGTTTCTTTAATGAAGCGTTATCGCATTTCAGTTTCCCATACAAATTTCCAAGTTGAAATTTTTAAAAACCATTAGGCCATTTTTGATGAAACTCGGCATTAATGTTTTTTATATTTTAGCGTTTTATTAACGCTTAAATATACTTAAGTAAAATTTTAAACACTGAAAAAAGACGACAACCTCAGGCGGGAATCGAACCACGCACCTTCCGCATTCCGGGCGACTGCCTTAACCACTTGGCTACCGAGGTCTGGCTTTCAAACGTCGAAATTTGTCAGTGCTTGATGCTTATGTTTTTAGTCAACATTGCTTCATCAAATCTTAGAAGTTTTCACCTCTGAGATCCGAAAGAAATATTTTTACAAATATTTGAACATACTGTTAAGATGAAGCTGCGTTTATAGATTAATGTTTTTATGTTTTAGCGTTTTATTAACACTTAAATATACTTAAGTAAAATTTTAAACATTGAAAAAAGACGACAACCTCAGGCGGGAATCGAACTACGCACCTTCCGCAAAAATTTTACTTAAGAATCACGGCATGCTGAGGTAAAATATAGAGATCTAAATAGTTTGTTGAAAACATTTTTAAAAAACCTTTATTTAACTGAGTTATTGCGATTTGAAAATCTCAATAACTCAGCCAAATAAACGATTGGATCCCTGTGTTTTACTTTAGCATGCAAAGTTTCATAAAATATGGCTTAATGGTCTTTAAAAATTTCTACTTGGAAGATGGTATGGGAAACCGAAATGTGTAAACCCTCTTAAATAAAAAAAAACTTTGGTTAACAATTTTAAAGACATCTGTCAAATTGGACCCAACATTAAAATATTCGGTGAAAGAAAGAGATAGGTAACGCATTGCTGGCAACGTCGCATTTACAAAATCAGGAGGACGTGAAAATGTCAGCGCATTAAGTAAATGATAATCAGTATATCCAGGAAGCCAAAAATTTATCACCATGAAATGGAGTTCATAAATGTTTGGGCATGACTGCAAGAAGAATATTGCCACAATTAAAATAATCGCAAAATAAAATATCCTATGGAGAAAGGCATCAAAAAACTAAGAAACATTCGCAGAGAGATGATCTAAATTGTAAGCTGAACTGGAGGACGTCGTAATGATGCACAGCATGCGTGACGCCAAATGCGTAGCTGGATGTAAATATATATATATATATATATATATATATATACATATACAGAACGCCAACATCTAGTGTAAAACTATTTCTCGAAAAATTCGAACTGCTTTTAGGGAA
Source organism: Scoparia ambigualis (assembly GCA_963921215.1). Classification (NCBI taxonomy): domain Eukaryota; kingdom Metazoa; phylum Arthropoda; class Insecta; order Lepidoptera; family Crambidae; genus Scoparia; species Scoparia ambigualis. The sequence goes on from OY992515.1 coordinate 1,381,498, forward strand.
TTTAAATTATAAAACTGAATATAAAATTGTCGTTGCTGGAGATATCAATATAGACATCCTAAAAATTACTAGTGAAGCAAATGAACTAAGGCGAATTGTTGCAAATAACAATTTTCAACTATATATTCAATGTCCCACGCGTAAGAAAGCATGTCTTGATCAGATTATTAGTAATGTGTCTGGAGCCAAAGGTGAAACTCAAACTTTATATTTGTCTGACCATGATACTGCACAATCTGTTTCTTTTCCGGTTTTGAATAGGACTAATCTTCTGAAACGCTGGTATATATTATAGTAAAAGGAACTTTCGTCTAGATAATACTACTAAATTTCGTGAGTGTTTAAGCAGTTTACAGTGGGCTGACGTGTATGAAGAAAAATTTGTTAATATTGCATTTGCTAATTTTGTTGATTATTTGAAACTATTTTATAATTTATGTTTCCCATTCATAAGAATTAAAGTTCAGCCTAAAAATAAATCTACGAACTGGTTCACAAAGGGTTTAAGAAAATCTGTTATTATCAAGAGGCAGTTATGTTTTGCTTACTACAGAAAACCGAATATACCATAACCAAAAATACTCAAAACTTTTGACACGTTGTATAAACCAGGCTCAAAAATTGACAAATAACATGTACATAATTATGTAAATCTAAATCTACTTGGGACGTGATAGGAAACAAGACACAAAATATTCTTATTGACAAAAGTATTTTTTTTATTTATTTATTTACTCATAAACACAACCATCCTTACAGACTACTCCAATGCGACAGTTGCTTTCATTTAATTTTACCACTAAAATTAACCAATTAACTTACCAACTATTCACATTTACACAAGTACTACTATTACATTACAATTATTAATCTCTATAACTAACTACGTATAAAACTAACTTTGCATGTTCACTCAAATTACTAGAAAATATATCAATCCTCTCATGAACTTGGTTCAGTGTGAGGATCGATCGAACAAAGGGCGTTTTTGCCATAGATATTGATCGAATAGCAGTAAATAATAAAATCTACAATCCTAAAGACATTGCAGAAGTTTTTAATAACTATTACATAGATATGACAAATACTTTTTCTACGCAGTGCACAAGTGACTTATCACTTGTACAGTCTAGACATTGTAGTTTATTCTTGGCTCCAACTGATGAATATGAGGTTATGAAAATAATTACTTCGCTCAACCAGACAAGTGCTACTGGGCATGACGAAATAGAAACAAAAATTGTAAAAAAAGGGAAGTTGAATCTGTGTTGAGTTTTTTATTAAATCTCTCGTTTTCTACAGGTGTTTTTCCTGAACCCTTAAAACTATCAGTAATAAAACCTCTCTTTAAAAAGGGATCTAGAGATAGTGTAGATAACTATAGACCTATATCTCTTTTGTCTATATTGTCAAAGATATTTGAAAATGCTATGTACTTACGTTTATTGAGTTTCTTGGAAAAAATTGATGTAATTAAATCCCAGCAATATCGTTTCCAAAGTGGTAAATCGACCACGTCACCTACATGGATAAGAGAATCCCTGTCACTGCAGTCTTCTTTGATATGAGCAAAGCCTTTGATTTTGTCTCTCATAAAATATTACTTGAAAAATGTGAGCAAATGGGTATCAGAGGCCGAGTTGAGTAGTTATCTAAGTGATAGAGTGCAGTATGTAGAGATTGCTAAAATCAACAGCGAAATGGAAAAAGAAAATCACAGGTCCTCAACGAAGCTAAACACAGTCGGAGTCCCTCAGTGTCGGAGTGTTTTGGGCCTCTTATTGTTCTTTCTATATGTAGTGTAATGAAAGCCACGAGTTTGGTTTTACAACTGATTTATTATTTGTCTACCCACAACATCTCCCCCTTTTACATATAAATGTTCCATTTATTAATAATACTAATCAGGTAAAAAGTTAAGATAAGTAAGCTCATAATAATCCAAAACACAAGTAAAAACTACTTACTAAAACTAATGCAATTAATAAGTATAATATACTTATATAACTTATTTTAGCTTAGCTTTACTTCGAGTCAGAGGAGGAGAAAAGGTTTTATTTATTTCTCTACTCGGCTCATAGCTCTCATCCTCCTCCCCGGAAACAAAGTCATCTTCATCCGACAATGTGGTATCAGATACTACAACAGGTTTAGCTACAATGCTACCAGCATCACTGTTCCTATCTGGCTTGTTATATTGACCGCACCTTATTAAATGTCGACGATTACGACGGTAAATACCTATTTTATTTTTTACGGTATAGGACCGCGGAGTTGACGCCTTACCCATGACCGTGCCACGGATACGCTTGTTATTATTTTCTAACATGATGACGTCATCGCCCACATTCAACTCGGGCAGTTGTTTACTGCCTCGATCGTAATACATTTTATTTTTCTCTTGTTTTTTCAACAATATCTTATGCTGTTTATCATTATCAATATAAGTACTCTGTTTTAACAAGTCTGGATGAACTGGTAAACGACATTTTAACCTACGACCCATCATTAATTGCGCTGGAGAATTCAAATTATCTCGTGGAGTGTTTCTATAACTTAAAATATTTAAATAAAAATCAGTATTACTTTCTATGGACTTCTTTAAAACATTTTTTATAGTTTGCACGGCCCTCTCGCTTTTCCCATTAGATTGAGCATAATATGGTGATGAAGTTATATGTTGAAACCCCCATTCCTTTGCAAATATCTGAAAGTTCTTGCAGGAATATTGTGGCCCGTTATCACTTATCACTGTTTCAGGTATACCGTATCTTGCAAAATTAGCTTTCATTACATTAATAATTGAATTTGAAGAAGTATCTCGTAACTTTTCAACTTCAATAAAACCAGAAAAATAATCAATAAGAATTAAATAACTTTTCTTCCCATATTCAAAAATATCTGTCCCCACTTTATTCCAAGGCGTGTCTGGAATAGAAACCGGAATCATTGGCTCTTTACTTGGTTTGTTTGAATTCTCCTGGCACACTTTGCATTTTTTAACAAATTCCTCAACATCTTTTGTTATTCCTGGCCAAAACAAAACTTCACGTGCGCGTCTTTTACAACGATCAATTCCTAAGTGCCCGTCATGAATGAGATTTAACATTATAGGTACTTTTAAGCGAATGAGGTATTAATACATGCTTATTTCTAAAAATTACACCGTCTACAGAATATAGTTCACATCTTATTGACCAATAATATCTTAAGTCATTTTGTAAATTATTTTTGTGGTTAGGCCACCCTTCGTTAATATATACAAGCAATTGATTCAAAACTTTGTCCTTCACAGTTTCTTGTTTGACTAAAGTTAGTTTACTTTGAGACATTGGCACAGTACCTATCACCATTTTAAGCTGGTTCAATATGGCTCGAGTTATCTTATCGTCATATAAGTCTGGAAGAGGCGCACGCGACAATGTATCCGGAATATACATGAATTTTCCTGGCTTATACACTATTGTTAAATTATATGCCTGTAATTTTAACATCATACGCTGTAAGCGTGCTGGGACTGAATCTAAAGACTTTTTAAAAATACTTTCAAGTGGTTTGTGATCTGACTCAACAATGACTTGTTTTTTCCCATAAATGTATTGATGAAATTTTTCACATGCAAAGACAATGGCCAGCAACTCCTTCTCAATTTGCGCATACCTAGTCTGCGCGGGAGTGAGCGTGCGCGCCGCGTACTCGACGGGCCGCCCGTCCTGCAGCAACACGCCGCCCAGCGCTACGCTGCTCGCGTCCACGGACATCACTACGGGTGCCCCCACGTCGTACAAAGCCAAAACGGGTGCATTACATATGAGTTGTTTTAATTTTTCAAATGCGTTTTTATGACCTAATTCCCAACTCCACATAGCATCTTTTTTTAATAATCTTGTTAATGGGTAAGTATGATCTGAATAGTTTGGTATAAACTTTGATAGATAATTAACAGCACCTAAAAACCGTTCTAAACTTTTTCTATCATTCGGCTCAGACATGTTACTGATGGCTCTCACCTTTTCCAAATCCACTTTCATTCCGTCTTTATTAAAAATATGACCAAGATATGTGACCTCTTTTACACCGATGCGGCACTTGTCTTTATTGAATTTTAAATTTATTTTGCGCGCTCTGTTAAATAACGATTTTAGACGCTTATCATGTTGCTCGCGTGTATTACCCCAGCAAATTACGTCATCGATAAAAGAATCTACCCCCTCTAGCCCCTCCAGCAGTTGTTTGACTTTAGCATGGAATACCTCAGGTGCACAACTTAAACCAAACGGTAATCTTAAATACTGATACCGCCCAAACGGCGTATTAAATGTACAGAGGTCGGCACTCTCATCATCTAATTTTACAGACCAAAATCCTGAGTAAGCGTCTAAAACAGAAAAATACTTAGCTCCGTGAAGCTTAGTCGCCAACTCATTAACAGTCGGAAGCTGAAAATGAGCTCGTTGAATAGCTTTATTGAGAGGCCTCGGATCTAAACACACGCGCAATTTACCATTTTTCTTAGCGACTATTACTAGCGAGTTGACCCACTGTGTAGGATGAGTCACCTTTCTAATAACGCCTAACTGTATCATCCTATTTAATTCCTCTTGCAACTTATCGCGCAATCCTAAGGGCGTTTTTCGCGAAGCACAAACCACAGGCATCACATTCTTATCAACTACTATGTGATATTCGCCCGGTAAACAACCTAACCCGGAAAACAAATCATTGTTGTCTGTAAAGTTCAAGTTATGAATTCTCTTTATTAATCCTAAATTTAAACAAGCTTGAAGCCCCAATACACTTTGACAATCAATAGTAGCAATTGCAAATTTTAGATTGTATTGGACATTTTTATAGTTAAATTTTAGATAACAAATTCCCTTAATGGGAATAAAATCGCCACTGTAAGATTGTATTTTAATATTATGATTACTGCTAATCGTTTCGTGGCTCATAACCTAATTGCAAAAAACGCTTAAACGATAAAACATTGATATCCGCCCCACTGTCTAATTTAAATTTTTCACAATCATGTTCACCGCTGAGAACTTCATACCAGTCCTCAGAGGAAGAGTTAATCTCGGACACATTAAACAATGTAGATATATAAAACGACTCACAGTCATCGTCGTCGTCGCCTTTTTCATTACGTAATCCAATCTCGTACATTTTCTTGACATTCTTCTTTAACTTACACATCCTAGCAAAATGACCATGATTTTCACATACATAACACTGCACAAAACTAGCAGGACATTGGTTGAAATCAGCACACTGGCCCCCACACCTAGGGCACTGATAACCTGGATCTGAAGGCTCGGGGCGGCGCGGAGCGCTGGCCGCGGCTGTCGGGCCTCGCGCCCGGCGCCCGCGCCAGCCGCGCCCGCGCCCTCGGCCGCCGCCGCCGCGTGTTGACACTGCGTTCACTTGAACCGGTAACATATCACCGCCCCGCTTCTCCAACAAACGATTACTATCGCTTGATATTTCGTCCACTTGACATATTTTTATGGCTACATCCAATGTCAAATCTTCAATTCTTAGTAAGCGATCTCGCACTACTGTATTTTTTATGCCGCATACGATACGATCTCGGATAAGTTCCATTTCCAACGATTTGAATTCACAAATTTTGCTCAATAACTTCAATGCAGTGACGTATTGGTTGATGGATTCCCCTGTCTCTTGGTTTCTTGTAAAGAAGGTATACCTCGCTAAGGTGATATTAGGCTTAACACCGAAATATTCATCGAACTTTTTAAACAATTTCGTGACGTCATCTCTTTGACTGTCTTGTTCAAATGTAAACGTTTCATATACGTCGAATCCTTCAGGCCCGATGAGATTAATCAGTAAGCTAGCCTGCACACCACCTTCTTCTTTATGCACCCCCGATGCTTTTAGAAACAAATTGAATTGCGTATTCCAACGCTTCCACGCGTCAGCCCGGCCGACGGAGCTGCCTTCCAAACTCAATTCTGGCGGTGGTCGAGCGTGTTCCATAATAAAAAACAATACACCACACGTTCCTCAACACTGTGCGTCGTTAAAACTACAAAAAAAACAATTACACTATCGCGATAATCCAATTTAATCACCGCTGTCACCATGTAGTGTAATGAAAGCCACGAGTTTGGTTTTACAACTGATTTATTATTTGTCTACCCACAACACTATATATAAATGACCTCCCGGATACTACAGAATATACTTGTACTCTATTTGCTGACGATGTATCTGTTGTTATACCATGCAACGATATTAAAACATACAATAATGAAATCAATAATACTATTAATAAAATTATAACATGGATGAAAAAGAATAATCTTAATGTAAATTTAAAAAAGACGACATTTATTCAATTTATAAATAAAAATGGTAAAAAACATAGTGTAAATTTAGGTTTTGAAGGTTTTGTTATCGAGGAATCTCATCACACTTTGTTCCTGGGAATAGTCATAGACGATAGGTGTTCTTGGGCCAAACCATATTGACAAAATAAATTCTTTTGCATATGCTCTATGAAAACTTACGAAGGTTAATGATAAAAAGGTAGCCATCCAAGCATATCATGGCTATGTCTTTTAAGGTACGCAATTTTTCTTTAGGGTAACTCGTGTCATGTTGGTCAGGCATTACTTTCACAGAAACAATGCATAAGAGCTATTTGTGGTGTGGATTCCTTAACATCTTGCCGGCTTATTTTCAGGGAACTCAAAATCCTTACTGTCTCAGTGATGTATATTTTCGAAGTTTGCATATTTGTTAAAACTAATAAACAGTTATTTGAGCGTAAAGAAACATTTTGCAACTTCAATACTAGGTATCCCAATAGACTTGGTCAGCCTGCTAGGACAACTTCTCTTTATAGCCGAAATGCGTATTGTATGGCAGTTAAGATTTACAACAGATTACATGACGAAATGAAAAATCTGCCAATAGTTAGTTTTAGAAGTAGATTGAAGAATTGCTTGATAAATAACAGTTTTTATTGTGTTGATGAATATTTCAATAGCTTTAGGCCTCAGATTTAGTTAACTCAAATATTTTTGCTCTCTTATTTGACAATTTTATTAACTAATAAGACATACCTACGTGACTTAATGAATTAATACATATTTCACCTTTTTTTCGCAATTTAATGGTAGCATCAAACTACACTTTTTTATTTATTTATTTATTTATTCAGCATACAATGTGAACTTACAGCTAAACCAAAACATTCACATTGGGCAATTTACCTATACAAAAAAACAATTTCCAATAAATGCAACTAATAGGGTCAGCATGGATGTCGGCGTCTTGGACACAATGCAAGAAACGGTTAATAAGAGCTATATAGCCCTAGGAGTGGGCGCATTACGAGCATGCCGCGTGCGCAAAGCAAAAGGTAGTGCTAACAGGTCGTGCCGACGACGTAGACCAACACGCACATAATTCTGCGGAACGTAGTAGCCAATAGAATTTAGCACTGTGGGGTTGTCCACCTTATTTCGCAGCAAAAAACAATAATGCATTGCAAGCAAGAGTTTACGCCTGACTTCTAAAGTTACAAGACCTACCATGCCTGTTACAAATAATGACGGGAAAAGGAAGGGGTAGTAACCAAAGGATCTTTTATAAAGGTACCTAGCAAACTTTCTCTGTACTCTTTCAACCATGAGAGTATACTTCTTGGTTCTAGGATCCCAGATAATTGCACCAAATTCCAGCACACTGCGAACGTATACATTATAAAGCATAACAGCGACGCCCAAATTACAAAACTGAGCAGCGGACCTGCAAATAAACCCAAGGATCTTGTTTGCTTTCTTACAAATGGTCTCGATATGCTCTCGGAAGCTAAGCTGACTGTCCATTATAACACCAAGATCTCGAATTGTGTCAACTTTCCCTAAGACATTTTTATCCAAAGCATACTCATAAGTAATAGGTGTCGGAGACCTAGAATAGGTGACCGTTTTACATTTTGAGACATTAAAGTTCAAATTGTTCGTCATCACCCATTGCAAAACTGCATCAATATCACGCTGGAAGTCTATACAGTCTGAGATGTTACCTATTCTGTGAAATAACTTCATGTCATCAGCAAACATTAAACATTTAACAGTGCTCAGCACGGTCGGAAGATCGTTAATCATTATTGTGAACAGGGTAGGCCCCAAAATCGACCCTTGACTAACACCAGACCTCGTGTAGTAGTCATCCGAAACGTAACTGCCCAATTTTATATGTCGCGTATCAAGAGAGTTCAAGTGCCCTAATAGTTTGCTGCTGCTCTATAGATCTCTTGTCCTGACGCAACTCGAGTATGCATCCGTAGTCTGGTCGCCTCAATATAACACTTACGTGGACATGCTCGAATCTACTCAAAGGCGTCTTCTCAGGGTTGTCACATTGAGGTTTGGTAGGAAAAGGGAGCTCACATCTTATGACGCACGTATGCGCTATTTTAATATTAAAGGTTTGGACGTCCGGCGTAAGATGCACGATTTAACTTATCTGTACAAAATATTGAATGGCTCTATTACGACTTCTCTTTTGTCGGATATACGCCTTAAAATCCCATCTAAGTCGTCTAGACATAATTACTCTTTTTCGGTGCCTTTCTGCAATAACAATGTTTCCTTTCACAACCCCATATACAGAATGTGTCGCGAATATAACACACTACTGAATAGAATGGATGGTGTGCCTGACATCCATGGTTCATCTCTAGACGCTTGGAAGTCTAGTCTTCGCAAAATTATTGAATGACTAATTTATTATTTGAATTTATTGTTTATTGAATGTTATGTTTTGTATATCCCTATTTAATTTTAAATTAGCGATTATTAATGTTTAATTAGCAATTTTTATGTTTTAGTTTTAATTTTGAATTTAATTTTGAATTTTGAATTGGCAATAATTAATGTAATTTTTTTGTAATTACTTTGGAAATAATGTTTTATACTCAATTATTATTGATCTCGATGTATTTTATGCATGCTGTCTGCACATACCTTGGAAGTGCAGTCTACCTATGTTTGTACAAGCCGAAAATTACTTTGTAAACGCTGTAATTCCGTTTTGTGTGGCTAATAAAATAAATAAATAAATAAATTTGACATATTGCCTACGGTTTCGTAAATAGTCCGCAAGAAATTTAAGGAGCCTGGGAGAGAAACCAAGACAAGAAAGCTTAGTGAGAAGAACATCGTTATCAACCACGTCGAACGCTTTCCTTAGGTCGAAATAGGCAGCGTCAACTTGGTAGCCCATGTCCATCTGAGTCGTGACGTAGTCCACAAATCTGATTCGTAATAGTGGAGCGGGCCTTACGAAATCCATGTTGCGAGTCATCAATAAGATGGCTAGTTTGGTTCGTAATGCTTATAGTAATGATGGTTTCGAAAACTTTTGCAAAGGTACATAGCACGGCAATAGGCCTCTGACAAGTTACGTCTGCTGAAAAGCCACTCTTAGGGACCGGAGTTACACTTGTTACTTTCCATTTAGTGGGATATACGCAACTTTGCAAGCGCAAATTGTAGATATATAGAAGGGGAGATTCTATTGCACTAAGGCAGTCTTTGACTAAAAATCCTGGTATGCTATCAGGACCGACGGCTGAAAAAGGTTTGAGTCTTTTAACAGCTTTGCGTATATCAGAAACAGTGACTCGGTCAAGTTTTACACATGTTGCAGTTAAAGGATGAGAATGAGCCGCACACTCAGCAGCTTGAACGTCTAGTTGAGGGACATCGCTTAAACATACAGAACTGAAATAGTTCGCGAAAGCAAAAGCGGCTTCTTGACCCGCTACACTTGTACCGTTATATGTGTATTCACGTGGTTGCATTGTGCTCTTACGCTTATTCTTAACATGGGCCCAGAATTTGGAAGGATTATGGTGAATATCACGTTCAATAGATTGCAGATACTGGTTATAAGCAACGTCTATTAAATCTTTAACCTTGGTCTTATAGTATTTAAACATCTCACGATTACATTCGAGCCTATTTGCATACGTCAGTCCAATCTACATTAGAAATCGCTGAATATAAACCATAAAAATCAGCTTTTTTAAAGTTCCAACTAGGGATATCCAACCTGTCAAGAGCGTTAATGTCGAATTGAGATAGTCGTTGGTGATTAGGAAAAGATCCACAAGGCCTGAATAAAGCTACTGCCAACGCAGGATGGTAAGCATCGATCGGCACGAGCGGCTCAAAACTTTCACTTACGCATACTGTATCATCTTTGATATTTGTTAACACTAAATCCAAAAGACTTCCACGCCCATTACTGACCCCAATGCATTGAATCAAGTTACAAAATTCAATAAAACAATCAAATTCATTTTTAACACTCATATTGCAAGAATTGAGATTAAAATCTCCAATAATAACAATATCTAGAGACGAATATTGACAAACAGCGTTCTCAAGGCAAGCTAAGACATCAAGATACTGTCTTTCTGTAGAACTAGGTCGTAAATAAACCACTACTATAAGTAGCTTAACATGTTTCCAGGTAACTAAAGCAAACAGTAGCTCCTTGTCATCGCTCAAGCCGTCTATATCATTAACCAATTGTACGAAATAGTGGTCTCGTACTGCTAAGAGAACCCCTCCCCAACCAACATCCCCCTTGCGGTCTTTACGGACCACCACAAAACCTGTAGGAAAAAGTTCAGAGTCAGTTACTGAGCTGTTTAAAAACGTTTCAGTCAAGGCAATAAAGTCAGATCGACAAGAGCTGGACACATTATTAAAAAATGCTGTAGTTTTGCTTTTTAAACCTCGAAAGTTTTGATAGTATAAATCAATAACTTTTGAGTCTCTATGCTTTTTCCTTGTAGCTACTTTTGGGAAAATTCTGGGTGCTTGAACGAAACTTCTGCCTCCAAGGTTTTATGCAGATACCTTCAGGCCAGTTTATACATCGCCAGATAGCTTATTTAATAATGATTCCAGTGCTTATACATTTTTAATAAGGTCTCCATACCAAATTTCATAGAAATTAACAATAAACCTAGACCGGATATAAACAGGAAGTAATACGGAAGTAGAGTGACAGATGCGGCCATATTGGCAAAATGGCGCTTGTCATACGAGGGGATATATATAATTTTTAATTGATTTGACTTATTTAATTAATCAGTTTTTTATTTAAATAATTAATAAATAGTAATAAAATTTGCATGCCAGAGTCTGGTGACTAGTGTGAATCGAATTTTTGTTTCAAGCAAAATAAATGATTTGTATTTGTTTGCTATAGAGAGGTCAATCAATGTTCCTGCGCTCTGATAACCTAAAGATGTGTGGTCCAGAGAGGTCATTGACCGATCTCCCTATAGCAAGATAAGACTTATCACTAACTCTGCTACCTAAGCTATTTCTAGCCAAAAATGTATGGTCCAGAGGGCTCACTCGCTGAACCTCTAAACCCTACAGCCTACACTAACTTAAAACTATAATTAATTTGAAATGACTTACATCTAAGCTTCCCTTTAGACCGCCGCGTCTCTTTCGGCGGGTGGTATGGTGACTCGCCGCTCAGCCGGCCGCCCCTTACCGCTGCTGTGGTGTGGCTGTGGTGGATCGCGAACCTGCGCGTCTCCTGGTGCTGGTGGTGACTAAGGATGCCCTACACCAACCCGTTGGCTACCCCTAAGAGCTCTTAATCCCCAGACAAATACACACCGTTCACTCCACGACACGTGCTTACGTGTCGTAATCCAAACAAATACCTAGCGTTTAGCTAGCCCGCCCTGGTTTCCAATTACACTTATGTTTTACACTGTTTCACGTTTATTAATTGTTACGGGCCCCCCGAATCAAAGAATATGCGCCACTCACATCTCCAAATTATTAATAATACAAATTACGTTCACTCAACTTCGCGAAAATGATCTAACCTAACAATTTGAACCAACCAAAGAAGTGTGCGTCACACTGACAGCCGTCTGTCAAATATTTTAAAACTACATGGGTTGCCATCCGTAAATGGCCATTTTGTTCCCAACATCCCCCCGCTTCGGTCTGAAGGGCCAGCCCCAGACCGCTAGCTCATTCAATCGGGAAAGGAGTGGTAGTTGCTGTGGCTCGTCGCGGGATCAAACCGAAGAAGAAACTATTTTCAAAAAAATTGTTTTAATATGTGTATAAAAATATATAATAAGATTCCTCAAGATATTAAAGATCTGCCCTTGAATAAGTTTACAAAGACTTTGCACAACTGGCTTATTAAACACACATTTTATACAGTGCAAGAATTTCTTATTCACAATTATTAATTAATTAAATTGTTTCCGTTTAATTTTGACATTACACCTATTGAATTATACTAATTGCCATTGACTTGCATGTTGATATTTTATATTTTCTTATTGTACGGATTATGATGAAAATGTGGTGTTATAGATTGTTATTATTATAATTTTGACTTCCTGAATTTAATGATTTGATGACATTCTGTATTTTATAATTCCTTGACATTCTGTAATTTATAATTAATTAATCTGACTAGTTACTGCTTTGAACTTTGCGTGCTATTTTTATGGCTGAATAAGATGAATCTAATTTTATTGTAAACATCTACAGTGTAACCTTATTCAAATGCAAATAAATACATTTCAAATTTCATTTCAAATACATTTCAAATTTCGAAGTCCCATACTCGCCAACTAGCAACTTTACAATGCTGCCCTAACTACAAGCAAGGAGGGCAAGTTATTCTCCTTCAACAACATACTAAATCTAATTAGCCAAATTAAAATAATATTATATTATCTTATTTACCAAAGGTAAGGCTGAGCTGTAGGCTTTTACCGGGGTCCATAGGTGGCGGATAATGGATCGGCTGTGAGATAACACTGCTCGCTGCTTCGGCAGTCCCCGACCAAACAGCACAAGCTACCCTGGGCTCATGGACACGAACGTCTCTGCGAGGCCAAGGTAGAACAACCAACATTAGCGCAGGATGTGGTTTAGGGCGGCGGCGGTGGAGTACCTTTCGTACCAACGACGGCGTCCCGGGGCTGAATTAGAAGGCTCACTGCGCACCCACCAACCCGCACTGGACAAGCGTGGTGGTGGCAAAATATGCCCCAAGTGCCCGGCAGTGACTCCAGTGGGAACGCCGCCGATGACAGTAGGCGACCGACTCCTGAAAGAGGGGGCGCATACAATCTCCGGGTGGGATCCCACTGTCAAACGACTATGGCTTGTAGCAAGGATACCGATAAACTAAATATTTTAACTTATAACGTACGCACACTTCGCACTGAGGAACGCTTAGTCGAACTAGAGAATGCTCTGGAAACAGTCAAATGGGATTCAATGGCCTCGCTGAAGTAAGAAGAGACGGAGAAGACACATTAGAGCGAAGTAAAAATGTGTTCCACTATGTTGGTGGCCAAAATAGTCAATATGGTGTAGGATTTCTGGTTGCGAAAAAATGGCAGCATAACATTAAGGAGTTCATTTCGGTTTCGGACAGGACAGCAGTATTGAAGTTCCATATAACAGATACCAAAACGCTCACAATAATCCAAATTTATTCACCCACCTCTAACCACCCAGACGAAGAAATAGAAGAATTTTATAAAACACCCTCAGCAAAACCTTAGCAGACCACAAAGGAACTTGGAACTTAGTTTTAGGTGATTTTAATGCAAAAGTTGGCATAAGAGAAGACCTGGACAATACTAACATCGTAGGACCGTTTGGACTAGGAGTTAGAAACAATCGTAGAAAACGTCTTACCCAATTCGCCTCAAGTCAAAACTTAAGCATCTGCAACAGTTTCTTTTCCAAAAAGCCACAACGTCGTTGGACATGAATGTCTCCAAACGGAACCACCAAAAACGAAATAGATTTTTGCCTTAGTTCTTGCAAACAAATTATATTAAACACACAAGTTATTAACAATATACAGTTTAGCTCCGATCACCGACCACTACGCATAACAGCAACTTTCAATATAAAAATTCTTAGACTGCAAATGATAAAGAATAGTTTGACAAGATCAAATAAAAGCTCTCTTATTGCATGCAAAGATCAGTTTAACATTGAACTCAAAAATAGCTTTAATCTACTAGATTCCACAAATACGGAAGACATTCAAATACAGTATAACAATTTAAGAGACAGTATCAGGAAAGCAAGTTTAAAAGTAAAAGCCCCTAAAGAGAAACTAAAGAAACTTAGTGAGAAGTCTAAGGAATTAATAGAAGAAAGACAGAAACTTATATATTATACACCCGAATACACAAAATTAGACAAACTAGTAAAGAGAAGTATTAGAAAAGATATAAGAAACTTTAATATTAGACAAGTACAGACAGCATTGGAAAACAATAGATCTCTAAGGATTGCTAAGCAGGGTATGGAAAGTGGCAAATCGACTATTACTTGTCTTAAGGATCAAACCGGTAAAAAACAAGGAGATAGAGGTAAAATCTTAAATATATGTACAGATTTTTATAAAACTCTGTACTCAAGCTCAACAGGTCCCCATATAACCGCCGGTGAATACTCATGCCCAGAAACAATTGCGCCAATATCGGGTTACGAAGTGCATCGAGCGCTCTCTAGAATGAAGTATCTTAAGAGTCTCGGTGAAGACGGTATCACTGCCGAGGCGTTAAAAATCGGGGAACCTTCTCTTCTTCCACACATCACTAACTTCTTTAATACTGTACTACGAACAGGCATCTTCCCTGATAAGTTCTGTCACTCAACCATCAGTCTCCTTCATAAAAAGGCAGCAAGTCTGAAATAGGCAATTATCGCCCTATTAGTCTTGTTTCTAACTTATATAAAGCTTTCATTAAGGTCTTAGAAAACCGCATATCTGGTAAACTTGACCTCCATCAGCCCCCTGAACAGGCAGGGTTCCGCCGAGGCCTCTCCAGCACAGATCATCTCCACTCTCTTAACCAATTAATTGAAAAACATTACGAATTCAAGCTTCCACTGTACCTAGCATTTATAGATTACTCGAAAGCCTTCGACAGCATCACCCACTCCTCTCTTTTCAACGCACTCGCAAGCCAGAGTATCGATCCCACTTACATCCATCTTATTCAAAATATCTAGCGTAATAGCACAGCAGCTGTAAAAATAAATACCGTTGGACCATCCTTTCGCGTCGAAAAAGGTGTCAAGCAAGGAGATCCACTTTCCCCAAAACTTTTTACCGCGACTCTGGAAGAAATCTTCAAAAAGCTGGCGGCTGCCTGGCAGGGCAGGGGCATTTCTGTTGGCGGCAATGAGAGACTAACTAACCTCCGATTTGCCGACGATATTATCTTGTTCTCCTGCACGGCGAATGAGTTACAGGAAATGCTTAAAGACCTCAGCAAAGCAAGCCTTGAGGTCGGACTTAGCATTAGTATGTCGAAGACCAAACTTATGACCAATAGCATAGAGCAAAAAATATGCATTGGGGATGTGGGGATTGAATATGTCCAGGAGTACGTATACCTTGACCAAATAGTCTCTTTCCAGGCGAGGCAAGATAAAGAAGTTGTTAGACGCACCGAAAACGCCTGGAAGAGCTATTGGGCCATGAAGGACTTAATGAAGGGAAACCTTCCAATGTGCCTGAAACGTAAACTTATGGACGTGTGCATTCTCCCCATCCTCACATACGGCGTTCAGACTTGGTCTTTGACGATTCAGCAAAGGTCCGCACTCGAGGTTTGCCAACGGGCGATGGAGCGCAGTATCTTAGGGGTAAAATTAACAGACCGCATAAGAAATACGATACTGCGTTCCAAGACACAAATCACAGATGTGACTCAGAAAGCCGCCATGCTTAAGTGGGATTGGGCAGGACATGTTTGCCGCATGCCTGACGAGTTGTGGGCAAAGGTCACTACCAACTGGATCCCACGTGGAGTGAAACGACAGCGAGGCCGACCTAGACGCAGGTGGAGGGACGAGCTTGATGCATATGCAAAGGATTGGCCAGCACAAGCAACAGACCGCGAAAAGTGGAAACAGGGGAGGGAGGCCTTTGCCCAGCAGTGGGAAAATATAGGCTCATAATAATAATAATAATAATTTACCAAAGCTTATTTTCTAAAAATTTACAAACATCATTTAGATAGGTTAGTCGTACCCTTGCCATTTGTGCCATTGTCGGAGCGAATAAGTGAAGGTAGACCCTTACGCGACACGAAACGATCCAACGCGACGACGAAGGCCTCCGTGGACAACGAAGAAACTTCCAAGAGGACGGCCTTAGTAACCAGACACCAAAAAAACACAATATATTTACCTACAACCCGGGCGTTGCGAAGGTTGATCGGTTTTACCGAGAAAGGTCCAGCAAAACCCGTTGCGTGCGACCCCCAAGAATGGACGAGACTGAGTGACTCGGTCCGAAGGCAGTCCCCCCGTCTGCGGCTGCATGGGCGAAGACGTCCCCTGTGACAAAATAAACACCGGAAGAGCACTACACAAATATGGCTCTTCGAACAAACAATATTCAAAATTACAAATTAGGTTACCTAGTAACACCCCCAACAGACGTCAACCGTGACGTACTGGCCTACTGAAAGGCTTCCCACTCCTCATGGGCATGGGCTACCATGAGACCATGGGAGGTTTCTCAATTTCCCAAACTTGTGCATAGTTTTGGAAAGAGACACAAACACAACGACTCTAGACGTATGCGGAGTCGAGTCGTCCAACTGTGTACATAATAGAAAAAAAACAAAAATAGTTGGCACTGCCAGCAGTGTAGAGCGACCCAGAGCTGTCTGGGTGCCTAGTAGGATAGAAGGCTGTTAACCTACAATGGTAAATTCATTACCGTTACCGAAATTGAAATATGACATGCCGATATGTTGGGACCGTGCAGATTTTTTTGTAAAATTGCGGTAACTTTGACACTGATGATTTCTACAGAAAATGTATCTTTATTTAATTTTCTTTTTCTTTTAGTTTAGAAGCAGATGTAATAGTAGTCTAAATTGAAAAAATATATATATTGTAACATCTGTCATTAGATTTTAGACCTCAAATAGAGAGTAATTATTTTTTAAGTTAAAAAAAGTTATGTTTTAGTTTCGTTTCATTGAAAGTCAATTGTATGTGAAATTACATATAAGTTTTAATAAAACCTATTAATTATTAGTTATTACAATATATCTTATTTATCTATCTTTCAAAAAGTTACTATTTGCTGATTTAACTTAGATTTATTTTCTGGGTATGTCAAACCCCACCTAGTATGGGATGGGAGATTTAGTCACCTAGTATACGGAGGGTTAATTGAAATGTCAACGTTTATTGGTGCTGCTTTAGAAACAACTAGAGTTGATTTATTTGTCACATTGTTTACATGGCGGCTATGTAATATTAATATATTAATCAACGTTTATTTGGTTCCTTATTTTGTTTTTTTCTTTCAAATAATTTAGTTTCATTAATTTGAGTTTCATTCATTTGTAACATTTATTTGTTAAATGACTTGTTTACATAGTGGCGTATGTAATATCAATGAACATTTTTGTTTTTATTTTTTCTTTGGAAATCAATTTGTTGGCGCTTAAGGCACCAACATGCGACGCAGGGAAATGGTAAAATAGGATAACTGGGGGCTTACTTGGTTCCGGGCTGTGATCACAGGATCGTGCTGGAGCTGAAGGCGGCTGGCACTCTAGGCGCGAGGTCGCAGGCTTGAGGGCGGCAACACACAACACAGTTCACTCAGGGCACTGGTCGGTGACGTTTTAGGGGTAGTTGAGCTGGTAAAAGAAACGCTTTCACTGCACACACAACTGATCACATAACAGACGTGTGGTCACGGGCTGAGTTCTTGCGCGCGCGCGCGTGGGTTCGCCTGGAACGCTCGGAGCACACTCCGCGCGACCGCGCGTGATGATCGCGGTCCCAGAGGTTCGTCTTGTATATTTGTCACCTCCCTCTGATTGGCCGATTATTCGTTGCACATTCGTTGCACCAATATGCACTTTAATTGACCGGCGCAGAGACGGTTATTCGTTGCGCTGTGGCGCAAACATCTTCCCGGGCCCCAGAGGGTAGGAGGGGTGGGGGGGAGAGGAATGGAAGTTAAAAGGGGGCTACAGCCTCGATTCGTGCTGTGTTGAGTTAATGTCGAGTGGGTGTGTATATGATGAGCTGAGAGGAATGCACGTGTGTGACTGTATGAGTAAGATCGTGCACTGAGCACAGCAACAAATAGGCACAAAAACACAAAACAACAACAAAAAAGGGCTGTACACTGGGCATGCCATCATGTAGTCACGTGAGTCGTGCGCTGAGCATAATGGCATATAGGCACAAAACAACAACAAAAAAGGCTGTACACTGGGCATGCCATCATGTAGTCACGTGAGTCGTGCACTGAGCATAATGGCATATAGGCACAAAACAACAACAAAAAAGGCTGTACACTGGGCATGCCATCATGTAGTCACGTGAGTCGTGCACTGAGCATAATGGCATATAGGCACAAAACAACAACAAAAAGGGCTGTACACTGGGCATGCCATCATGTAGTCACGTGAGTCGTGCACTGAGCATAATGGCATATAGGCACAAAACAACAACAAAAAAGGCTGTGCACTGAGCACGATAGCATACAGGCACAAAAACAACAACAAAAAAGGCTGTGCACTGAGCACGATAGCATACAGGCACAGAGAAGCGCAATGCGCGCTGTGGCGCAAAGCGCAAAAGCGCGCGCTGGGCAGTTACCATGTAGGCACAGAAAAGCGCAATGCGCGCTGTGGCGCAAAGAGCAAAGGCGCAATAAAAAGCGACCGCAATAGAAGCAAATAAAAAGCAGACTGCATGTGTGTATGTGCTGCAGGCTGATGTATGGGTGCACGTGTGTAGAAGTACTATGCTCTTGTGGTGAGCACGCACGAGATCTGAGCCGATTTAACACGACACGAACATAAAAATTTCATTACAAAATAAAACGGGAAAATAAATCTCTCGTCATAATACCACACGCAACGCAATAAAACGGGAAGCCTTCTCTCGTTATATTACCCTACGTAACGTAATAATTTAACTACAGACTCAAAGTAATATTAGGCAACAATCATCTGACCAAGCGCGCTTAGTCAGGACAAAATTGGTCAGTGTGTGCTAATGCATCAAACCAACACAAACAATGTGCAACTTAATTAGTAAGTAAAGAATTAACACGAATCGAACACTGTTCTTGGAACACGTTCTTATTTTATTTTTGTAGGTAGGTTAATAATATTTCGCAATGCACTTTGCAACGTCTATCGTGCAGAAAGGGTCATGTAAGGCAATGAAATTAGGAATGTTACGCGATGGAATTTAAAAATAAGAAATTAAAATTAAGTTACGTGATAACTACGAAATATGAGGAAATATTATTTTTAGCGGACTGTAATCCATTGTACGAGTAGATGGAATGGGTTACCAAATTATGGTGGAAATACGGGCTACGGGTTAGGTCTCCGATTATTAACGGGTCGAATGACCAACATGTAGAAATAGTTAATGGGCTGAAATAGTTATCCTATATATATATAATAGTGGACTGTATTAATAATGTGGGGCTGAATATATACGGTAACGTGTACCTACTGCTGCGACCCATGCGGCTGCTGTGCATGCGCAGACGCATGCAGCGTGCTGTCGGTGGGTCGTTGTGCCGGAGTGTCCCGCAGATGGGGCGGAAGCCACCGCGCCGCCGATTCCGGCTGGTAATGCTGCGTGGCGTCGTCCGGTCGGTGAAGGGACGTGTGGTGGTCGGCGATGCCACACACTCTGCATGCCTTCACCGACTTACATTTGTCCGGGTAATGTGGTCCGAGACAGCGGGGACAGCGCTCGCGCGACACCACAAAATCCCACCGGCCCTGCGTCGGCTGGGCATTGTAGCGGGCGCACGTGATGAGCTTGTGCCCCCTAGTCCTGCAGTAAGGGCAGTAAGGGGTGTTTGGGCTGGGCCCGGCCCGCGCGTGCATTGTGTGGGTGTTGTGTGCAGTTGTGTAGGCGTGTATGGGTGGCGGCACGAGTCGAGGCAAAAAATGAAATGTGTAGGGTAGGGTTTAAAACTAGTGGACTGTATGTATCCGGCTCGTGGGATCAAAAATGTTGGCGCTTAAGGCAACAACATGCGACGCAGGGAAATGGTAAAATAGGATAGCTGGGGGCTTACTTGGTTCCGGGCTGTGATCACAGGATCGTGCTGGAGCTGACCGCGGCTGGCACTCTAGGCGCGAGGTCGCAGGCTTGAGGGCGGCAACACACAACACAGTTCACTCAGGGCACTGGTCGGTGGCGTTTTAGGGGTAGTTGAGCTGGTAAAAGAAACGCTTTCACTGCACACACAACTGATCACATAACAGACGTGTGGTCACGGGCTGAGTTCTTGCGCGCGCGCGCGTGGGTTCGCCTGGAACGCTCGGAGCACACTCCGCGCGACCGCGCGTGATGATCGCGGTCCCAGAGGTTCGTCTTGTATATTTGTCACCTCCCTCTGATTGGCCGATTATTCGTTGCACATTCGTTGCACCAATATGCACTTTAATTGACCAGCGCAGAGACGGTTATTCGTTGCGCTGTGGCGCAAACACAATTCAAGTTTGATGTACTGGTTCAGCATTGTGTAATGTTAGTTGAACATTCATTTTGTTTACTCTGGTTATTTGGAACCGATTAGATTTGCTTGTTTTACATAGCGGCATATGTAATATCGGATGAACACTTTTTTATTTTTATTGTGTGGCTTTTGGAAACAACCAGAGTTTTTATTTGTACGCGTTAGGTGTTACCTACCTTGTTTGAAACTTGGTTGGATTATTATATAACGGTTTATACAATTGTAATGGCAAGTCTTGTTTTGTTGGTGCCTTCATTTTGGATTTATTTAGTCATTTCATTGGTTTAAATTGGTTGATTTATGCATAGGGACTATGTAATAATAATTGTACATCTTATTTGTAAGTGCGTTTTCGTTGCAAACCCGTATAAGTTTTTTGTACTTATTAATTTTGGTTGTTGCTACATTGTAATTATAAGGATATGTAGGCAATATTGCCCTGCCTTTGTGCTATTGTTGGACATAGAATCTAATTGCTCGTTATTTGTTTTTTTGATGAAAACGCGATGGCGGAAGCAGTCTATTTAACCGCCTCTGTGGTCTAGGCTAAGCTACCGGTTTCAGACCCAGAGGTCCCGGGTTCGATTCCCAGCGGGAGGTACATCTTTGTGTGCTTTGGTTTGGTTGGTGGTAGGGCTGTTAAGTCCGCCTGGCTAGCTACCACCACCCTATCTAAGTCTGTCGCCATAACAACGATGTTTATAGCATTGTTGTGTTCCGGCAGTTTAAGATAAATAGCCGGTTCCTCAGTGGTTGAGGATTCCGGGTGAAGCGCGCTTCCATCTTCGGCCTTATCGTCACTTACCATCAGGTGAGATGAAGGCCAAGCGCTTACCCGTTGCCAATAATAAAAGTCTTGGCGACGCAGCTGCGTTGGTTCGTTACCACGCAAGATCTGCTGTCTCGGAGGGGCTGCGACGATGTCATCTTCGAGCGAGCCGAGCAGTTAAGGCAATGGGTGTCTTCGTTTGAGACCGCCATGGTGGTTTTGTCGGAGACTGCTCCACCGTCCAACAAAAAGGTATGGTCGGCATACGAGGACGATTTTGTCCAAATAATGGAGATCAACGATGATGTCTTCCAGGCGGCCTGCGACATTAAAAGGCGACGGATAGGGAATGCCAAACCATCCACAACCCCACCAACGGGTAGGCCTACGATACCTGATAGGCTTCCTACCCATCAGTTAAGAAGTTTGGGTGGCGCTGTGGAAGAAGAATCGTTGGTAGACGCACATGCGCGTCAAATGTTGTCGCTACCTAGGGTAGCTAATCAGGCGGACTTAACGACGCAGCTGTTGACGCCAGTCACAGTTGCGTGTAATGCGTTGCGACAGTTAGGGTTGCCAGTAGCCGAGTGGTCGCTCCTACTGATGTACATTGTGTTGGACAAGCTGCCAACGGACATTCGTTCCCGGTTTGAGCGGGAAACGGCAGAGAAAGGGGGGACTACTCTGCCGGGATTGGAGGAACTTTAAAGTTCCTCGGCGATGAGGCGGGGGTCGTAGCGACCTCCCAGCCTGACCTGCCGCCAACAGGGGCGCAGGACCCAACGGGACGCCAGGCGAATCAAACTGTACAGCCGCAGCCAAGACACACTACAGCGAGGCTGGCGGCGCTGACGGCAGCGGCCGGTATGGACCCGGCTTGTACACAGTGTGGCCAAACGAGCCATGCTCTGGCGCAGTGCCAGGACAAGGGCTGCCAGTAATTAAGAGGCGGCGTATGGCAAAGCGCAGCGGCCTTTGCTTTGGCTATAGGCCCTAACGCTGCATTGCATGCAGACCACGCCACTTATTATTGTCGTGTGTCAACAGGTCGGGAGCGGCTTCACCGACCACACAACAGCGGTGGCGGCGTTACATGGGCAGGGGTGCTCCAGGGCGGAGCACACACCCACCAGCGGACTGGAGGCCCAGTCATGCGCGAGGCATGCCCTCACACCGGAAGGTGAACTATGCACTGCAGGTTGGTGCAGTTGCTGCAGTGAACTATGCACTACAGGATGCCTTCGTCGTAGCGTCGGATCGTTTCGTGTCGCGTAAGGTTCTACTTCACTTATTCGTTCCGACAAGGGCACAAAATGGCAAGGGTACGACTTACCTAAATGATGTTTGTAAATTTTTAGAAAATAAGCTTTGGTAAATAAGATACTTTAATATTATTTTAATTTGGCTAATTAGATTTAGTATGTTGTTGAAGGAGAGTAACTTGCCCTCCTTGTTTGTAGGGCCTCATTGTGAAGTTGCTAGTTGGCGAGTATGGGACTGCGGTTCGATCCCGCGACGAGCCACAGCAACTGTCTCTCCTTGCCCGATTGATTGAGCTAGCGATCGGAGCCTTCCGATCGGGGCAGGGGTCTGTATGAAACAAAACGACCATTTCCGAACGGCAACACTGTACTTTTAAAATATTAGACAGACCGGCTGTCAGTGTGACGTGTGTCACTTTGTTCACTTTGCTAGTTATCATATCATCGCGGGGTCGCGTAAGAAGTAATGAATTAATAATTTGGTTATGTGAGGGGCGCATATTGTTTGATTCGGGGGGCCCTTAATAAGTAATAGATAAGAAACAGTGTAGAACATAAGTTTAATTTGGAACCAGGGCGGGCTAGCTAAAAGCTAGACATTTGGTTGACACGTACACGTGGCGTGGCGTGAACGGTGTTAAGTGGTGCGTATTTGTCTGGGGTTAAGAGCTCTTAGGGGTAGCCAAAGGGTAGTTAGGGCCTTATCACCATCAGCAACCAGAAGACGCGCAGGAGCGCGGTCTACCAACACTACAGCAGCAGCCAGGAGCGGCCGGCTGAGCGGCGAGTCACCATACCACCCGCCGAAGGATCGGCGGTCTGAAGGGAAGCTTAGATGTAAGTACTTTTAAACTAGTTTGTAAGTAGTAATTTAATTTTATTTAATGGTAGCAGAGTTGCGGTAGGGAGATCGGTCAATGACCTCTCTGGACCACACATATTTAGGTTAGCAGAGCGCAGGTAAATTGATTGACCTCTCTATAGCAAACAGATAGTTTATAACCTGGATTAACACATAGAATACTTTTTATCCCGATATTCCCACGGGAACGTATGGATGGATGTTTATTACTCTTTCACGTAAAACTACTGAATGGATTTGGATGAAATTCGGCAAACAGATAGTTTATAACCTGGATTAACACATAGGATACTTTTTATCCCGATATTCCTACGGAAACGGGAACCACGCGGGTGAAACCGCGAGCGGCCGCTTGTACTATAAATAGTCGTCTTGCATGGTGCTTCATCGCCAAAAGCAGATTGAAGCCGAGCGATGCTCTGTTGAGCTGTCAAATAACACTTAAAATTTTGGTCCTAGCTTAAAATCGTAGAAAATTATACTATGAAAATTTTCCCTAGTTGAATCCATGTTAATGTAGGTAGACACGCAATTTTTAAAGTGGCGCCTCAGGAAATTGACAGTCAGATGAAACAAACTGCATTCCGGCTGCGTCACACGCCCCGCCTGCTGAGCGTGCGTTCAGGTCGTGGTGGGGGTGTTGGGTTTTACGTTAGAAGGGGCGTCAGCGCACGCACTTGCTTGGTTCCAATCTAATCCAAGAATGAAACGATTGAGCAGATGTGGCTAAAACTGAATGTTAACGGGAAGACCATCGTAATTGGCACAGCGTATCGTCCTCCATGGTTGGATTTAGAGCTATTTCTAGATGCCGTTACAAACTCGATTACTGCTCTGGGGGGCTGTGTTATCACAGCCATAATTATTTATGTGCTCCTGGGGGATTTTAACGTAAATTTGTTGAGTACTGGTGACGCTAGGGTTAAACGGTTGAACGACTGTCTTAACTGTCTAACTGTTTAAGCAGTTAGTCGCTTCTCCAACCCATTTCACACACACCAGTGAATCGTTAATTGATCTCGTGTGTACCGATCTTACAGCAAAGCGTATATCGGTGGAAGCCTTAGGTAACCTGATTGGACATGCAACTATTATTTGCAAATTTAACGTTAAAAAAGAGAAGTGTAAGCCGCTTACAGTACATTATAGGCCCCTCAAAAACATTAATATTGATAATTTTAATAAAGATTTCTTTAATTTAAATTTTAATAGCTTGTATTTGCTGACTACAGTGAATGAAAAGGTTGAAGCATTTATCAGATACACCTTGACAGTTTTCGATACACATGCGCCGCTTAAAAAGTGCCTTATTAAAGAGCCCGCTCCCCCCTGGATCACAGATAATATCAAGTTAATGATGAGATTGAGAGATAACGCGTTGGCTAAAAACAGGAAAAATAAATCACTGCCGCGAAAACATTACTACAAGCAATTAAGGTCATTGGTGATTACATCTTTATACAACGAAAAAGCTGCTTATTTTCGATTCAATATCAATAAAAAAATTAACGACCCCAAATCTTTGTGGAAAAATTTAAAGACCAATCTTTTGCCATCTAATAAGAATTTTGAATTGCCAGCTCACTTTAATGATCCGAATATAATAAATACTAATTTTATTAATATCCCTGGAAATTCACAAACTAGCATTTCAAATTTAACATTTTATGAACATCACAGACTTTGCGACACCTCTTTTACGCTCAATACCGTCAGCCGTGACTATGTCTCTAAAATAGTTCTGAAACTAAATTCTAACGCAGTTGCTTCTGACGGTATATCATTGGAAATGCTTCTTATGACTTTGCCGTTCACGTTGCCGTACATATGTGACATCACTAATAGCTCAATAGAGACATCTGTTTTTCCTGACTGCTGGAAAACTGCCATAGTGCGACCACTACCTAAGAATTCTAACCCAATAGACATTAAAGACCTGCGCCCGATTAGTATTCTTCCTTGCCTTTCTAAGATCTTATAAAGAGTTGTCAGCAACTTACTGATTATCTTGAAAAAAATTATATTCTTCCACAATTTCAGTCAGGCTTTAGAAAGAAGCGAGGCACTACCACGGCGTTGATCGATGTAACAGATAACATATTAACAGCTCAGGAGAAAGGCATGTGTACATTGCTCGTATTTTTTTTTTGTGGGTTGGTTTGTAACTTAGGGCTTCATTAGAAGGCAAATATTTCCTTTTGTGTGTAAATTTGGGAGTATGGGTATTTCCCCGCATGGGATAAGCGTAGGCTATTAAAGGATGTTGGGTAATTTTGGGATAAAGGGTTTTGAGGATCAATTTGGATTAGGGTTCGTCTAAGGATATTGGGAATTATTTAGGGAAGTTAGGGAAAGCGGAAATTTAGAATCTATTATTTAATGCCAAATTTTTGAGGTGGACTTAAGAGTCCTATATTTAAATTTAAGTGGACTTAAGGTCCACTTCTAGTCAATTGCGGGTCACAAATAGTTAGGAAAGAAAGATTTTAGAGGTAGAAGGGAAAGAAGAAGTAAAGATAAGAATAAGGAAGGAATTTTTAGGGTTTTATGGGATTATTTTTGTTTATAAGCTTTGTTTACGTTAGTTTTAGTCTTTAATTTAGGCTTAAATTTATTTATTGAATCTTAATTCCGTATTATTATTTTAATTTAATTTTATTATAATATTATTTATTGAAGAATGAATTTAATTTTTTACGTTTTTTACAGAGTTCTGAGAGATTTATAATTTATTTATGCAATAAATTTTATTTAAAAAGGCTAGGCATTGTACTTGCAAATTTTTCTGCCAATTTATTTTAGGTTTGTTTGTGTGTATTATTTGGTCAATGTTTTTTATTTTAGACTAGGTAATAATTTTTTATTAAAAGTTTTAGGTTTGTTTTAGAAATTTTTAGTGTTTAATTTGGGCCTTTTAGTGTAGATTTTATTGTGTGTTATTATTTAGGAACAATCTGTGATAAATTTATTTAAAGGTGATAAAGTTAATTTTAATTTTTTAGATTTGATTATGAATATTAGGGTTTTAATTTTAGTGTAGATTATTTTAATGTTATTTGAGTTATTCAATTTAGGTAATTTTAGTTTATAGTAAGTTTTGATTTCAAAATATGTTCAATTTCCATAGTCTGTTTGGTTCTGCAAGCGCAGAACCATGGATTTGATTCGGGGGCACTCTTTTCCATTTGTGGCATTATGGCTGGAGTCCACTTTAGTACCCATGCGCAGGTTGTGTGCGGTACAGTTATACATTTGGGTCTGTCCAGTTTGTTTGGGCACTCGGTGATCTGATGTCCTGGACTAGCGCAGTGGGCACATGGTTTTTTCTCCGCCTTGCACTTGGACTTTGTGTGCCCGTATTGCACAAAGCGGCTGAAGTCCTCAACGTGGACCCTGCTATGGTCCACGTTGAGCCTCCCGAGAGCGAGGATGGTCTTACGCATCTCGGGAGTGACCTCCACAACCGCATTGTACAGTGCCGGGTTTCTGTTTGAAGCCAGAAAGCAGATGCGAGAGATGGCCACGTCATTTTGGGTCACAGCGACCTCCTCCAATTCCTCGCGGGGATGTCTTTCGAGACCCCCTTCAGGATTAGAAGTGGTGGTCACTGCTTCGCCGGTTCGGCGACGAAGTTAGGGCTCTCGTGGTGACGGGCAATTGTCTCATCGCACTGCTCTCTGCGTTCAAACTCGACCCTTAGAGTGCGTGATCGGCAGAATTTTGATGGGGGCATATTTGTGCCTCCGTAATGATATCTCTTTCTTCCACATGGACATCACTTCCGGAGGCTTGAGGGAGGCGTCAAATGGGCTGACAATAATTGCGGGGTAGGTTTCGGGAGTTGGGGGCAATTTGCCAGCAGTAACGCTTGCATAAGTGGTGGTGGTTTTTGGAGCAATTGGTGCGGTTTGGACTTCCGACATGGAGCTGTGGGCCAGCGGGTGTTGTTGCTGGTCCTTTAGGGCGGCCGTCAACATATTGCCAGAGAGGCTCACGAGGTCTTTGAGACGTTCACCCTGCTTTAACAGCTCGTCTACCTTCTGTGAGACTTCTCGTCGAACCTCGTTTGCCATCTCGTTCTGGACGCTGAGGACCGCGTCCATGTCGTTGTCCAATTTATTGCTCAATTCTCTGACGCCTAAGTCACTGGGATGCTCCGTGGGCAGGCACAATGTAGGAAGAAGCTCTAGGCAATTTTCGATGTCGTTGGCCGCATCCACGATGAGCTCCTTGTGAGCCTTTATGACGGACTTCCCCGCAGTCACCGCCCTCCTGATCTGGAAGCAAAGATGGCCGACCACTTCCATGAACGTCGGCACATCTTTAACCTTCTCCTGCCTCTGACAGATCAGGATGGGCGTGGCACTGCGTTCGGGGGGCCCGTCACGCGATTGGCGGCGATCGGCAGTTGCCATCTTGAGTTAGGTTAGGGTTAGGTTACAGATTTAAAATTGATTTTTTGAGAAATTTCGTTATAAAAAATTTGCCGAAAAGTTGTTTTTTGTATGTTTTTAAGTTAAATTTATAATATCTGAAAGTTTTAAAGTGATTTTAGGTTTTGAGTTATTGGTCGAAAATTTTCTAAGTGTTTTTGAGATTTTTTGTTTTAGAAGGAATTTCAAATTTTTTTTCTGATTTAGTGTTGATAATTCTAAAAAAGCTTAACTTGTGAGTTTGGTAACTTTGGGGTATTTCCTTGAAGACATTGCTCGTATTATTGGACTACTCACGCGCTTTCGATGCTATAAATTTAAATTTACACTCATACGGTTTTAGCCGCGGGACTGTCTTTTGGTTCGACAGCAACCGGAAACAACTTGTAAGCCTGCGTTTAGGAGATGGAACCATTTTGCAATCGAGTCCTGAGTCGCTCGATAGAGGAGTTCCTCAGGGTTCAATATTGGGTCCGATCCTGTTCAATTTGTACTGTGCCGACGTCATGAAATGTATAGAAAACTGCAAGTATCATATTTATGCAGATGATATTCAGCTCTATATATCTTTTAAACCAAGCAATTATGAGATTGCAGTGAAGGGGTTGACTGATGACTTAAACCGGATTTCAGGGTGGTCAAATATAAACTGTCTGTTGTTAAACCCAAAAAAGATAAAATATATGTTGTTTGGTACAAAAAAACAAATAAGTGATTTGCCAACGGCACTAAACATCACGCTAAATGGGGAGCCAATTGAGAGAGTACATATAGCTCGAAACCTCGGACTCAATACTGATGAAAGCTTAAGATTTGAAGAGCTTATTGCTGAATCGGCCAGGAACTGCTATTACAGACTAAAGTTACTTTACAGAATAAGGCCATTTCTGTCCGAGGAGTTGCGTGTGCAGTTAGTCGAGCCGCTGGTACTGTCTAAGTTAAATTATGCTGACGCTGTTTACGGCCCACGTTTACTCTTAAGGACTGAGCGGCTAATTCAGCGTGTTCAAAATGCATATGCTAGATTTTGTTTCTCAATTCCGGCTAGAAGTCACGTCACTCAATACTTCAACGAGAATCTGATTCTCAAGATGAAAGCAAGACGCAAATTACATTTGGCATGTTTACTGTTTGGAGTTATTAAATTCAGGAACCTGCATATTTATTTAACAAACTTGACTGGATCGGTTCCAGGAGGCAATGCGAGAGAAGACTATGTTTCCAGCAACTGTCCACTAAGCCTCACAGGTTTATCTTTCAGGGGTGCCTTTCGGTACGCCGCAGCCAAGATATGGAATAATATCCCGCCGCCCTTGAGAGTTGCAAATTTAATTCCTTAGCAGTATTTAAAAAGCATCTGAAAAAATACTTACTTAGTTCACAACTGGACTTGTATCATTCATTTAGGCGGTGAGATATTTCTTTTTTCCATGTGTATGAGTGTATGTTTGTGTGTATGAGTTGTATGTGTGCGTGTGCGTGTGTGCACCAGCCTGAATATGTCCTGTGCGGGGTAGGTACTGGTTGCCGTAGAATACGCCGTATCTCCTACTGGTGATGACACGCCTAGGCGCGCGGGAGTCCTGGAAAGAGACAGAGGATCAGTCCCGCCACACCGTAAGCATTGCTATGACCTTAAAAATTAAAACACGTCTGCTTTACAGGACGTTAGGATAGGTTGCTTACCCTGTCTTCTAGGCCTTCGTTCTAGTTCAGGTTCTGCGTCAATTTTTTCGTTAATTTTGAAAAGATGATATAAAAATATGATATAAAATGGAACTACATACAACGCAGAACGGGCGGATAGGAGTTAGGTACACTTTGCTTCTATTAATAGTGATTTGAATCTGCAAAATACACGAGTATTAGATATACATACCAAGTACTTACCGAATAAATTTATCCCTTCACTATTTAACATCATCATTTTATTTATTTCACCATAATGTGTTTTCCACTTTTTCCTTATCTACTTATTTGTATTTGTTATTCTGGCACAATGGTAACTCAGTTAATCAATGATATTTAATTGTAGAATAGAATAGAATATAATTTTTTATTTGCCTAACACCATGTACATAGATTGTGGATAATAAATCAATTAAATAGAATCAACAGTATTATACCTTATAATTGTAGGCATGCAAATATTTTATAAGATTAATATTAACAATAATAAAATCATCAGCATAATGGATTTGGTACATTAACAATGTCATTATTTTAAATTATAGTATATGTCATTATGGATTGTTTAATTATTTATGTCAATAGAAAATGTCAATAGCATGGTAATTTATAATAATTATAAAACATGGAACAAACATAGAAATTATAATGTCAAATTTATATCAATATAATAATTCTGTACAAATATTCAATAATTCAAACAAATCAAGATTCCTTAAAATCTAAGTATTCTTTGACTGAATAAATTTTTTTATCATTAAGCCAACACAATAAACTGTTCGTAAATCTATTTTTATTCATTGGAAGATCTCTTAGCCCTGGTGTTAATTTATTAAATATTGTGATTGCCATATAATATACATTTTTCTTGAATAGCGTCAGATTACATTTTGGTATTGCTAATTTGTTTTTCCTCGAATCTCTAACATTTGATTTAACTTGTATGTTTTTATTGAAGTATTCAGGATATTTTTTTACAAATAAGCACATTTCAGCAATGTACAAACAGTGTAGATTTAGTATCTTATGTTGCTGGAATAGTGGTTTACAAGAGTCTCTTTGTCTAATATTACATAATGCCCTGATGCAGCTTTTTTGAGCTCTAAATAGCCTATCAAAATCTACACTATTACCCCATATTATTATACAGTAGCGTAATAGAGACGCAACATAACCATAATAAGCTTGTAAGGCTACTTGAAAAGAAGAAACCTTTCCGATTCTACGCAAAGCAAATACAAATTTATTTACTTTTTTGCATAAAGTGTCAATGTGTTTTTTCCAGCTACAATGTTCGTCTAATGTAATATTTATGTATTTATGTCAAGTTTGTTTGATTTGTATGTGCGAAAGTGAATTGCTTTTGTTTTATTCAAATTGATTGTTAAATTATTTTTAGTCATCCAATTAATTACGTCAGTTAAAGTATTATTTATTGCAGATTTAAGTTGATCAATATTCTTATTTTGAAAAAGTAATGTACAATCGTCAGCAAAAAGAAAGCATTCATTATTGGTTATGTTAGGTAAATCATTTATATATAGAATAAACAGCAGAGGTCCCAAAATAACACCTTGCGGGACTCCTCGCTCGGTTTTTCTATATTCTGAACGTGTCGTTACTTTATTCTTATTTTCTACTCTATTGATTTCAGTGCATTGCTGCCTATTGGATAAATAACTTTCTAGCCATTTGTTTGCAGCGCCTCTCAAACCATAGTCAGACAGTTTGTTTAGCAGTGTGCTATGATGAACGCAATCGAATGCTTTTGACATATCTAAAAATATGGCTATAGTAGGCAGTTTATTATTGAGCTCCTCAGTCACCTTTTTAATAAAAGCGAAACTAGCCAAACATGTCGATTTACCCTCTTGAAAGCCAAACTGGTTATCTTTTATTATATTATGTTTCTTGATAAAAGCATTAATTCTTTTAGCTATAAGTTTTTCAAATACTTTTGCTAACACCGGTATTAGTTTCCCATTTCGTTTAAGTCTCCTTTTTTAAATAAAGGTTTTACTACAGACAACTTTAGTTTATCTGCAAAAATACCTTGTTCCATGGATAAGTTAGCTATATGAGTCAAAGGAGTAGCAACTTTATTAGAGCATATTTTTAAGACCTCGGTTGAAATACCATCATATCCCACAGAATTTGTGTTTCGCAATTGCATAATGATGCGTTGGATTTCTGTTTCCGATGTTGGTAGTAGAAAAATACTGAAGTTCACTTTATGTCTATTAGTATTTTCAATATTAGTGTCGGTATTTTTAGATATGTCTATAAAGTAATTATTAAATGATTCCGCTATGCTAGTTATGTCGCTTACAATGTCATTATTTATTCTTATTGTTTGTATGTCATTTGTATTCATTGTTTTATTAATGTTATTATTTACTATGTTCCACGATGCTTTACACTTATTTTTAGCATTTAATAAATATTTTGAATTATTTATTCTTTGAGCGACATGAATACATTGTTGCAGTAGTTTATTATATTGTTGGTATTGTTTTTTATTTTTAAATTTATTTTTTTTATCTGACAATATATAGTTTTTATATAATCTCCGTTTAATGACACAGCTACTTTTAAGTTCTTTTGTAAACCATGGATTTTTTTTCCAATATTACTACATCGTCGTTTAATTATTGGAAAGCACTGTTCAAAAAGCACACACAGAATATCATGGAATATGTCAAAAGCCTCATTTGTATTTGTTTGCCTAATCACGTCATCAAATGTTAAGGAATTAATATATTGATAAAATAATTTCACGTTTTCAATATTAAGGTCCCTTCTCATTTCATACCAGTAAGAGTCCTTTTTTTTTTATTAAGAGTGATAGTATTTGGCATGTATTGTGGTCAGAAACAAATAACTGTTCTGTTAACCCCTTTGCATCTTCTACATTACTCGCTATCAGATCAAGGCATACCTTTTTTCTGGTTGGAGTTTGAATGTGTGAAGTCAGGTTGTAATTTTGTAAAATGCTAAGTAGTTTTGTGTATTGGAATTATTTTTTAAGATATCTACATTCCAATCTCCACATAATATTATTTTTCTGGACTTAGTATTTAATTTTTGTAGTATAGTTTCCAATTTATCAAAAAATACTAGGATGTTTGATGTGGGAGTTCGATAGATGCAGATTATCACCACATTGGGATCTCTCAAAACAACACCGCAACATTCAAAAGTGTACATTTCCGACAAAGTGTCTGCTAGATTCAACGTAGTAAAAGTTATATTGTTTTTAAGCAAGCAAGTAAGCAAAATGTAACATCATTGCAGTTAATAACAACTTTTGTGCGTCTTTGCGCGCTGTTTGTCTGCTTTGTTTGACTGTCGTCGGGCGAATCGGTGGCGAACGGCGATCCGTCCGCCCCCGCCGCCCGCGAGTCGCACACTGCCATGCCGCCGCCGCCGGCGCGGCGCGGCGCCGCCGGTTGGCGTGCAATAAAGTGAAAACTGTATTGTTCCCTTAGATTAAAACAAAAAGGGAAGATACGGCATGCTCCTACTTGTAGTCATTCAAAATATAGTCCTACTCAACTACTTAAGCAAACACTCACACACGCACACCTATAAAGTGTAAATCGAGCGAGCGAGACAAAGCGGTAAGTTTCAACGTCAGCGCGAGGGAGTCAGCGAGTAGCGCGTTGACGTCTCGGTCGCTTCGCAACAGACGAGTACGTACGACCGATTCCGACGCCACTGCGGAGTAGCGTCTTTCTCTTTTTCACACAGTAGAATATCCGCAATACATTTATTTTATTATATTATTATATTTAATTATTATATTTCGCTCGGCAAATTGTGACTGAAGTGAAATTGTGCCTTTAGGCCTAATTTTGGCGGCTCACTCACGAGACGCTAATGCCGTATCTTCCCTTTTTGTTTTAATCTAAGATTGTTCCCTATTTATCTGTTATAGCGTGTCGCCTAACACATTAACGCCACACGCCTTTTGCGTGTAATGGAACGTGCTAGTTCCACTTTTAACCGCAAGCGCAACAGCGCGCCAATAGAGCAATGGCTGCCGCAAGAGAGACCGCGTTACGATCTCCGTTCTCGCGCCATAAGGCTAAGCATCTATTCTAAAGCATTTGTACCTATAACTTTGATTGAAACCTGTGAACCTGAACAATAAACGATTTTACAGTGATCAAGTAGTTTTACCTGTTACAAAAACCCGCATACTAGCGCTCGACGTGCTAAACTGTTATATATATGTATTACTTAAGTTTTTAGTTTTTAATTGTGAAAGTAGGTACATTGTAAGTCTGTTTTATATTACTTAAGTTTTTAGTTTTTAATTGAGAACCTACCTACTGTACATTGTAAAAAAAATTGTTGAAGGAGCCCATTGAAAACCAGCGTCAGGCTCCATTGAACCTGACAAAAGGCTGAATTGGCTACCTTTGTAGCTGCGGCCGTGACACATTGCTATTATTTTTAATAAGTGTTCTCATATTAATCTGTTTTTTTAAATCTATATTTTGATAAACTGTGATTGTTGTAACTGTCTCGTGTGTTGTAGCTAAATAAACTAGTTTTCATTTCATTTCATTTCATTCTACAGACAAAGAGTTCCATTTTCAAACGTTGTAATTACTTTTTAAATATTGTTTATGTAAGTGGCTAGTTCCGGAAACTTTTAGTGTGACCTATGTATGTATCATACAAATAATAAGTACGAGTATTATAATACTTGGGTGTACTGGAGCCACAACTGGAGCCTAAGCTAGGTAGGGGGCCCTGATTCTGTATCGCAATCTATAGATTCCACACCTAAACCGTACCGCGCACAAACGTCAAACACATACGTTTTTGGAAGATATCGTAACTTTTTAAGGAATTAACGTGGTTTTGAAACAAGGAATCTTAATGCCGCGACCGCACGCTTGCCAAACCTCGGCAAGCCGTCACAAATTCAAACGTGTGGATAGAGCGTTTGGCTTGGTTTGCAAGACAATCACAAATCCAAGCCTCGTCCGCACGCTTGCCACTTGCCGCAAACTCCAAACCTCGACAAACGTTTGGATTGATTTGGGAAAACAAACGTCGCCATCCACACGCTTGCGAGTGCGTTAGTTGGTTCTGAAGAGGCAAGCATGACGGACATGGATGTTGTTGTGTCGGCCATGACATTTGGCGTTACTTATTTTTATTACAAATATGTTGGTGGCATGATATGGCAAAAAAGATGGTGGATGTTAAAAATTCATAAAAACCGTACTAATTAATTATTTTAGAATAGGAAGGTACTTATATGTTTTATTTAACAATTGATTAGATTATCAAAATAGTACTACGAACCCCTTTCTTCCCTTGGGTGTCGTAATAGGCGACTAACGGACTAAAGACTGCACAAATATCCAACGATCGCTCGGTTAAGGACAGATTCTGTTTGGGACAGATTAGGTTTACGTCAGATTCTGTTTAGGACAGATTCGTTTTAAGACAGGAATACAATTGAGTACAAAAGCGGCGATGGGCTCATAAAAATAATACTACCAACCCCTCTTTTCTCTTCGGTGCCGTCAAAGGCGACTAACGGACTAAAGCATGCACATACATCCAAGAGCATAGAGCGGCGATGAGCTCATAAAAATAATACTACCAACCCCTCCCTTCTCTTCGGTGTCGTAAAAGGCGACTACGGACTAAAGACTGTACATACATCCAACATCATAGAGCGGTGATGTACTCCTCAAAATAATACTACCAACCCCTCCCTTCTCTTCGGTGTCGTAAAATGCGACTAACGGACTAAAGACTGCACATACATCCAACAGCATAGAGCGGCGATGTACTCCTCAAAATAATACTACCAACCCCTCTGTTCCCTTGGGTGTCATAAAAGGCGACTAACGGACTAAAAACTGCACATACATCCAACAGCATAGAGCGGCGATGGGCTCATTAAAATAATACTACAAACCCCTCTCTTCCCCCGGTATCGTAAAAGGCGACTAACGGACTAAAGACTGCACATACA
Organism: Scoparia ambigualis; assembly: GCA_963921215.1. Classification (NCBI taxonomy): domain Eukaryota; kingdom Metazoa; phylum Arthropoda; class Insecta; order Lepidoptera; family Crambidae; genus Scoparia; species Scoparia ambigualis. The sequence goes on from OY992515.1 coordinate 1,417,130, forward strand.
TCCAACAGCATAGAGCGGCGATAGGCTCATCAAAATAATACTACCAACCCTCTCTTCTCTTCGGTGTCGTAAAAGGCTATTATCGGACTAAAGACTGCACATACATCCAACAGCATAGAGCGGCGATGGACTCCTCAAAACAATACTACCAACCCCTCTCTTCCCTTCGGTGTCATAAAAGCGACTTACGTGCTAATAATGGCTGACCACCTAAGCACATGTGCTGACTGTGCAGTTGTTTCTTGCTGAAGCGTGGACTGTGTGGGCGTGGTCTGTGTTGCCCATAGATTTAAATGATTACTAATAAGTTATCGGTTTATGTAAAATAAAATTCATTATCATCATCATCAGCCTATAAACGTCCCACTGCTGGGCACAAGCCTCCCACGTGAAGAACAGCACGTGGGGATATTGGGCCATGACCCATTAGGCCAACGTGGTGGCCCAATGCGGGTTGGTGGATTCTAACGACTGTCATCTTACGACAACAACCGGGACCAACAGCTTAACGTGCCTTCCGAAGCTCGAGATGTTTTTAATATGATCACCCATCCAGCGACTCGTCATTGCGAAAGTTGCATAGCAGGCAAGATAGCAAGCCGAACGCGCTAGCCGCTGCGCCATCGAGCTCCTCGAGAATATCCTCCTCCTCCTCGAAATTAAATTCACTCATTCCATAACATTAGTAACATTCCAGGAAGTATACGACTTTCTTTATTTGACCAGTCACTAATTTTTCACATGAGTAAAACTAAAATCTAAATAAATTAGCACGTCTGTTCGCCACCAGTGCACTAACGAGACTGAATTGCGCGCAAACATGTGGAACGCTTCGCAAGCGCTTGTGGCAAATTCCCTTTGATATGTGACAAAAAACCGACACTCGACGGATCGGCTACAAGCGCTTGCAAACCTAGGCAAACCTACGCAAACCAAGCCAAACGCTCTATCCACACGGTTGAATTTGTGACAGCTCTATCTACACGTTTGAATTTGTGACAGCTTGTCGAGGTTTGCCAAGCGCCTGCCTAGGGTTTGTAGAGGTTTGGAGTTTGTGGCAAGTGGCAAACGTGCGGTCGCGGCATTACAGAATAAGGGCCCTGTGGCGAGAGACGGATGTAGACATAGTAAGTGTTGGGATTTCGCTTAACCTTACGTTATATTCACCCTGTCGTCAACACGGTGCGTGTGTGTGTGTGTAATAAAATGCCTCTTACATTTTTAAAGGTTTATTTTTTATCATATTTTTTTTAAACTACCAATGGCTTTCGGCTTTCTTCTCTCCTTCCTTGATGAAGATAATGGGGGCGGGGGCGGCGGCGGCCAGGCTCAGCACCAGCGCCACGAGGAAAGACAGGATCTGTGGGCAAGATTCATCCTCCAAATTAAATGGGATATACGCCCACCACATCATCCCCAAAGGGTTATTCAGAGTCGCAATAAGGACCGCGAAAGCAATGCACAAACACACTCCAGGACACCAGCACATACGTAAGTACATACATACATTCACGACTATTATCCCCGAAGGGTTAGTCAGAGACTAGGCAATTGGGACCGCAGAAGCAGTCCACTGCTAATAGTCCACTTTTCAACAAATTACAACTGTTCTCAGCGTGATAGGTGGTGAGCCCATCGCCGCTCTACGCTGTTGGACGTATGTGCAGTTTTTAGTCTGTTAGTCGCCTTCAAGAGTAGGGGCGGTAGTATTATTTGAGTGAGCCGCTACACAACGCGGCTCTTTTTATATGTATGTCTAGTTTTAATATCCAAATGCAATGGTACAATGGCGGACTCCGTCGCTTTACCAGTCTAAAGGTCAAAATCCCTTGCACACCGCGTCGTCTATTTGTTACGGGCACGTACACGGGCGGTCGGTGCGCTTCATACGAAAATCGCTGCAAAGTGGTAAAGTGACGGTGAGTGATCCCCGACCGTACATACTTTATTCTTAAAGCCACAGACTATGAGCGCCCGCGCAAACAGTACACAAACAAGCGCCACGGAACACCAAATAAATCGTAATAAAACTTTTTTTGTCATTATGACGAACCAATGATGGCCAACGACATAACCAAGTGCTCAAATGACTGTAGCCTAAAGTGAATGAATGACTTATATTGACACTCCGCCTCGGTGGGTAGGTATGGCAGGTCGGCGGCCGAGTGGCCAAGCGCTCAGCTTAGTGACCAGTCCTGGGCTCAATTCACAGGACCGGCAAAATGTATTTTAGGATTTTTCTATGCATAGCCCGGGTTTGTGATCACCAGCCCGCATGTGGCAAGCGTGGTGATTAAGCCAATGCCCATATATTGTAGCCGTGGCTTGATTGCAATGGGGGAGGCCTTTGCCCACCAGTGGGACAGTAGTACTTTACTTTTTTTATTCAAACTTGACTCGTCGAAATAAGTCAAAACATCGCACTAATGCTATACAACGTCAGTCGGAAAGGGGGTACTAAGCCGAAAGGAGGGTAAAGTATACATGATAGTAAATAACTTTTGTCTAAGAACTTTTCCTGAAAAACTGATAATTTTAGATTAACAGCTGTTTTAAGATTTCATAAGAAATGACGCTGTAGTAGCCCTGGCGGTCAGGTGTTTTGAGAGAGGCTCGGACTACATGCATCCGGAATCACACGGACCCGAAAAAACACGGCCCCGGATTCATTCCGTAGCTCAAACAAATATATGAATTTTTACTGCATCGACTACATGTGATCAGGGGCCTTCCGATCCCGATTTACACCCGGAAGCAACCGAAACATGCTCCGGACGTCTCCGAGTAGCCGGTCCGTTATTTTTCGGCACGGGGGGCGGGGCCTATCAATATCGTATGAAGTTGTATTGAGCTGACCACACGAGAACTCGAGAAACGTCCGTTCCGGTCCGGTCCGGAGGAATCACGCGCCAGTCGATGACAGACGCTCAAAGCGGTCGGTCGCGTCGCGTGCGCAAGCAAAACTGTAAAATAGTATGAACGTCAGGATTGAGGAGCCACCCCTAGTTTTTAAAGAAAAATCATACCATCAATTAGTAGTATAAAAAATAATTTTGTAGGACAAATTCTGGAATTTGTAGTATAATACTTTCTAAGGTACATCAATATAAAGCTGGCTCCTCAATCCATACAGTATGGATTGAGGAGCCACACTAGAACTAGGAAAGTAATGAAGTTACATTTTTGAAAATTTAGTATGTTTTAGTAGGTATTTTGTAGGTTATCTACAAAAAATTTCAGTGCGGTACTGCCGAAATTAAATAAACTACAATCGTTTTGTTGTGGCTACTCAGCCCGTATACAAAAGCGTGAATTCCTATGAAATTGATCCACATATTAATATATTCGAACTAATGGACAATTAGTAGTATGTATGCTTGAATTTGTAGTATAGAAATAAAATAGCAAAATTAAGTAAATTAGCTAAAAAGACACATTTCACCTGGCTCCTCAATCCAGACACTTGCATTTAAATAATTGTCTGTAACTACCTAACTATAAAAGATAATCAAAAGCTTTATATGCCAATATTTAGTAGAAATTTCTACTAAATATCTGTGTACAAAATAACATTGTACAATTTGGTCAAAGGAAGTTATGATGATTATTCGATATTCCATACAATTCATTATATAGGGTGACCATATCGATACTGGCAAAGAGAATAAAAATATGGTTAAGTACCCTTATTAAGGTAGCGTATTGTATGTTTTGCTTCGTATGTACAAAACGTTACGAGTACGTTTATTAATTAATTATTTTATTTATTTATTTAAATAATATAATGTTATGCGTACGTTAACTTAAAGTAAATGAGACACTATCCCGCATTGGGCCAGCGTGGGAAAGCCTGTTCCCAGCAGTGGGACGTGTAAGGTTGTTGATGATACTCATGGGGTATTTCCGACTGCTGATACAATTGATTATTAAAATGAATACCTACAACTCTTCACACTCTAGTTTTTGAACACGACCAGAAATGCAATTTATCACAATTGTGGTTACATAGCATTTGTTTAAGTTTATACAAAACATAAACAGAATATTATTGTACAAATTGTCATGAAACTAACTTAGTTCTAGTAAAGAATCATAGATGGCTCTTTTATTTATTTGTTGATTCCTAAATCACGCAAACAGGTTTACATTTTAAAAATTCTTAAGAAAAATGTAACACTTTATCTAGCTTTCGATCACTACTAATAAACTATACATGTTTTTGTGGTTTTGATTGAATTCTCAACCTCGACCTTTTGATTAGTTATAGTAAGTACTTACCTATATTAAATGCTATTGTAGTAATATAAAACTAACTAATTAACAAAGTAGGTATACATAAAAATAAGAAAACCGGAACTATTAGCATCATAGGATGTAAACTAAAGATTGCGTGGAAAGAGTACTATATCGTTGTTGTTGCTGAGCTGACGTAAATGAACTGTGTCGCGTAGTGGTAATAGAATACCACCACGCTCTTGGGTGACGTAAAAGGCAACCTTCGGACTAAAGACTGCACATACATACATTCAACAGCATAGAACGGCGATAGGCTCATCACCTGTCACGCTAAACACATCAGCACTCGCTATTTATTGAAAAGTGGACTATGGTAAAGGACTGCTTTAATTTGCTGTCCTTATTGCCTAGTCTTTGTCTAACCTTTCGGAGATAATAGTCGTGATTATATATTAGTATGTGTTTGTACCAACTAATTAAGTTTTCATGGAACATTATCAAAATGCCAAGACAAAATATAGAAAATTGGAGTCATTTTTAAAACTGTAGAAAAACTTTATTTTTTAAAGGAACTACCTACAATTAATTTAACATTTTAAAAATATTTTGAAGTACAACTTACGATTTTAATGAACCTTTAATAGAAAGGAGTGAACATGTTGGTATAATATATAAAAGTCGAAATCACTTTCATGTTTAAATCTTCGAGTTGGCAACATTACGCTAGAGCCGAGTATTATGCGTGTATACCTACCAGACTGTTGTAAACCGAAGTTTTCAACAGCGGTTTATAACAGTGTGGACAGTTGTTTGCAACGAAAGGAGACCCGGCGTTTTATGCTTAAGTTGTATATCTACTTTTTTAATTTTTAATCTGTAATTCATTATCATCTGGCAATATCTGTCAACAAATGATAGTTGTACAGCCGCTAGCTGTGAAATCAAACATACTTGTGACGGAAAACATCAACGGCGGTTGTAAACTAAGTGAAAGCCTTGTTTTCAACAAGTGTGGACGGAATACAACGGCGGTTGTAAACCAGCTTCCGCCAAGGTGACCTGGTGGGGAGGCTTGTTTACAACATTCTGGTACACGCTTTTTGTGCGTTACAAGCAGTGTTGCCATTTTTAGCAGGATCCTGTTTTTTTAGCATTTTTAAGAGTATTTAGGCTACCTGCAGCAGGATGTTTAACTATCGTAAAATTTTTCAGGACTTATTTCTGTAAAACTGTTGTTATCATTTTAATTCTTTCTTCCAGAATCATAAATCCTACTATTTTTACGTACACAAGCAATAAATCTACTTATTTAAATAGCGCTATTGGCATCCCTTCTTTAATATACTTAAATAGTGTAATTAAACAAAATTTGATCCACTTGATTAATAATAATTTAGTATCTTTATTGTACGTACATTAATATAAATGAACTTGGCTTTTTTCAGTAACCACGTTGTATGTAGGTTGAAGATAGCGGTGGTATTTGTAATTTGTTAGAGGCAGTGGCAATACTGCTTACGTGGCTTACAACAACGTCCACACAGCGGACCGCCCGCCAGAGGGATCGCAGCAAGTTTTTAAAACGTTTCCGCAAGCCATGGTCGTGGAAAGGTCAGCCGAAATTTCGTTGCAAACATCTGTCCACACTGTTGTAAACCGCTGTTGAAAACTTCGGTTTACAACAGTCTGGTACACGCTTTAAGGAAAGTTCATTGCGTTATTTTAACTTAACACTTCATGAGAATATTTTAAACGTACGTGTTTAAAACGACTACGTTAACGTCTCAGATGTCGCGCTTCAAAATGCTTGGATACCGTAGAGTGTCGACGCGTGACCGGACCTATTTTGCTTAGATAACCCATGATTCTCGTCCGTTTTTTTATGATTTTAACATTTTTAGAAACCCAGAAACATTGTCTAACCATTAAAATTAAGTAATAACAAATACATACCCTTTTTACTGCATTTTATGGCATTTTATTTTACCAACGGTCAAAAATTCTTTAATATACAAACTTTGACGATTCAGAAATTATGTAAAAGTTGCACTAAATCACATTATTTTTAGTTACACACCAAGCTTATACACTTATCATCATACAACATTCAACACTTTGCACCATACGCATTTGTAAACAAAACTATAGAATTATAATACAGCTCAAAACGCCATTTTTATTCCAAAGCTGTTTGTCATTGTCGCAAACACTTACGTTTCAAATATTTTTACACTATGTAACAAGGGATAAAAGTTCAAGAAAATCACATCAAAGCAATCTATACATCTTTCTGTTTAATTTGATATTTAATACTTGTAATTTGCTTACGATAAATCATCTAAAGATCTTGTTTAGAAGCAATTGCACTGGCACTACACAAAACTGTTTGTCGTTTTCGCGAACACTTACGTTTCGAATATTTTTACACCTTGTAACAAGAGATAAAAGTTCAAGAAAATAACATCAAAACCATTTAAGTTTAATTTGACATTTAATACTTTTAATTGACTGACACAACACAATCTTGTTCACAAATGCGTCACTATTTGTTTTTAACGACCAATACTCACACATTTTCTATGAACACGATAGCTAATCATAATTTAGTATTCAAGCGCATAGAACACAGAATCGAACGATGTCAAACACTCTTATTGGTTAAAATAAGTTAAAGGTAATAAAAAATTAACCATAGACCTTGTCACTGGCGGGACACCCGGCATTCCCGCCGACACTCAACGGTACTTTTTTTTGGGGGAATGCCGGTATTCCCGCCGACACTCGAGAGGTTATTATATTTTTAGATATTGGAAAAGCAAAGAGATCGATCTCATACTGTCTTAATATAACGTTATACGTAATGTGTGTTATGCATCATTAGCATTTTTTGTCTAATAAAGGCTGTAATATAAGTGACAACTTATTTCTTTACTTTCGAACTTTAACTTTTTTCTTTGATTTCAAAGAATAAAACGTGTAATTCATTAGATTATTTTATTTATGCATGAGGTTTTGCTCAATAATCTTTGATGCCAGTGCCGTAAAATATTACAGAATAACAGATGTGCTAGATAGGAAATGTAAACAAGTCTAACTTTGATTCCTTTTTAAACAATTTTGAACACAACAGTTATGTAATTTAATTATTTTACCAGAACGCATACACTGATGATAAAGCGTGAGGCGCAAACAGTAATGCTGGATTTACACGAAGCCAATACTTGAGACAATCCACTAAGCCAGTCCAATAAGCCAATGCCAATGCTAAGCTAAATGCCTTGAGGACAATCCAATGTAGTGGACTGTCTCTATTTACACGATGCCAATATTGGACTGCTTATTGGATTGTCTCAAACATTGGCTCCGTGTAAATCCAGCATAAGTTTTTTTGTGTATGAATTATAGTTGTCTAACATACAAGATCAGAAAAGTGATTGAACGATGCAAAGTGTTAAAACCAAGGAACTTATATACAAACATACATATAATTACGACTATTATTCCCGAAGGGTTAGTCGAAGACTAGACAATTAGGACAGCAAAAGCGACTGCTTTAGGTAGAGGATAAACTATGGTAGAGGACTCTCTACCATAGTCCATTTTTCACCAAATAGCGACTGCTCATATGTCAAGAGTAAGTTATAATTTGTTTTTTATTAATTTTTTTCATAAAAGAGGGAGGCAAACGAGCAGTCGGGTCACCTGATGGAGAGTAATCACCGCCGCCCATGGACACCCGCAAAACCAGAGGAATCGCAGACGCGTTGCTGGCCTTTAAGGGAGGAATAGGTTTAAGGAAGGAATAGGAATTGGGAAGAGGGGGTGGGGGAGGGGCCTCCGGAATCCTCACTGGCTGGATGAAACACAACAGCACCAAGTGCACACATTTCACGCCGAATTTTCGTGAGAGGTATTACGCCGGGCTTGCCAGCCCAATGTGTGCTGCAACGCAGCATGACTCTACCACTCAGTCAGTGTCACTCATTTAGCACCACCCAGGGGTCACGTGTAGGGTCTCAGGGGTAAACCTACGGACGCGAGTAACTTTAACCCTCAAAATTACTTTTATAAGAATGAATAGTAAAATGTATCGATTAGACTTTTTTATTTATAAGGTTCGGCTCAAAAGTTCTTGATGCCAGTGCTGTAAAGTAATACAAAATGACAGATGTAGTAGATAGGGCATGATGAAAGTTTTACTTTAATTCCTTTTATAATGTTTCAACATAATTTAATAGGTGCGAAGTATCTTTTAGATATTTGTTTACATTAATTAGGCTGTAATTTTATTCAAACAATGCATTTTATTTCTCAGATTCAGATCTTATATATCTCTCATCAGATCAGAAATAGGATCTGATAAAAGTTTAACGTTTTAAACCCTTAACAAATTACATTACTGAATAAATGGAACATGATGTGATTACAACAGTCCATCAGGACAAATTGTTATTTACATTAAGTTTTAACAAAATATATATTATGAACTTAACAATTATAATGTTATAAATAATATAACAATTTGTCCTGTTTTCATCCATATAACATGGTCACCCTTAGTGAATTGTATGGAAAATCGAATAATCATTATAACTTCCTTTGACCAAATTGTACAATGTTATTTTGTACATAGATATTTAGTAGAAATTTCTACTAAATATTGGCATATAAAGCTTTTGATTATCTTCTATAGTTAGGTAGATACAGTCAATTATTTAAATGCAAGTGTCTGGATTGAGGAGCCAGATGAAATAAGTTTTTTTAGCTAATTTACTTAATCTTGCTATTTTATTTCTATACTACAAATTCAAGCATACATACTACTAATTGTTTATTAGTTCGAATATATTAATATGTGGATCAATTTCATAGGAATTCACGCTTTTGTATACGGACTGAGGAGCCACAACAAAACGATTGTAGTTTATTTAATTTCGGCAGTACCGCACTGAAATTTTTTGTAGATAACCTACAAAATACCTACTAAAACATACTAAATTTTCAAAAATGTAACTTCATTACTTTCCGAGTTCTAGGGTGGCTCCTCAATCCATACTGTATGGATTGAGGAGCCAGCTTTATATTGATGTACCTTAGAAAGTATTATACTACAAATTCCAGAATTTGTCCTACAAAATTATTTTTTATACTACTAATTGATGGTATGATTTTCCTTTAAAAATTAGGGGTGGCTCCTCAGTCCTGACGTTCATAAAATAGTAGTTGATTCCAAGCGCCTCATTAAGGTGATAGTAGTAGTAGCACAGAATAAATAATAGTACCCTACTACTAGTACACTACTACTACTAGTAGTAGTAGTAGTGTTCGTAGAATTCATCAGAAAAGAACCTTATTTTTGTATAAGACTTGTAGAATTCATATTCCGTTATGCGGTCTATGTGAAAAGGATTAACCCAATATCTTTTCACTTTCTTCTGTTTCCAATTACATTTCGACTGCGATTTTTGCGTAAAATGGCCAATTTTGGCGTTGCGGATCTCGGAATCCAAAATACATTAACAATTTTGACTTATTGAATAATGTAGAATAGCTTTTGGAATAATGCGTAGCGGCCTCGCTTTTTGTAAATTTTGCTTAACGTATACTGCCCGGAGGTGCTTCTATATTTGCAACTTTAAAAATGGATCTTATCCATCCAGACAACATAGTCCTGGTGGCAGTCTTAACTATTCCTGTTACTGAAATAAACAGTTGGTCTATGTTTACTTCTGATCTTCTCCTTTGAGAAGCCTGTATTAATAATTGTATATGACGCACCGGACAAATACTAGGGTCCGGGTGACTTAACATAAATGCCAACCAGACTGTTGATTGTAGCTGAGTCTGTTTTAGACCCATGTTCCGGCCATAATATTATTTCCTTATCATTTTGTAATAATTTGTCCTTTTTAATTAAAATGTTTACTAGAAAAAAACACACGCACACACACTTCACAGTGACGTAATACCGCTGGCTTGCAGCACTACTATAAAAAATCATAAAATTTAACCGCCTGTGTGGTCTAATGGCTAAGCTACCTGTTTCAGACCTAGAGGTCCCGGGTTCGATTCCCAGCGGGGGGTACATCTTTGTGTGCTCGGTTTGGTTGGTGGTAGGGCTGTTAAGTCCGCCTGGCTAGCTACCACCATCTTATCTAAGTCTGTCGCCATAACAACGATGTTTACAGCATTGTTGTGTTTCGGCAGTTTGAGATAAGATAGCCAGTTCCTCAGTGAGGTTTCCGGGTGAAGCGCGCTTCCACCTTCGGCCTTATCGTCACTTACCATAAGATGAGATGAAGACCAAGCGCTTACCCGATAAAAAAAAAATTCAAGAGTCTTCTGGGGTTTCCGAGAGGTAGCTTAGCGGTTAGAGCAGTGGACCGGCAATCCAAAGGTCACGGGTTCGAATCCCGTTCGAGCTTTCCAGAGACTGGTTGTTTTTTTTCTAGTAAACATTTTATTCTACAATTATATAGCATTGTGAATGCAAAATTTCAATAATAAAGATTTTTAATTAAACCTAAAATTGCAGAGAAAGATTTTCATAAAATGCGGGAAGGCACTTTTTTGAGCTCCTAGATTGAACTACTGTTCTAAACAAATGAAATAAAAAAAATAGAATGTTATCACTTATATAGTCTTAAAGTGCGTAGCGGCCTGGGAATTTTTAGATATCATTGATTTTATATAGAAAAAAAAATCTTATTCGAAACCAAAAAACTTCGAAAATTGCTTTAGGGTAACCGTGAATTTCTTCTATCTACGATAATATTATTGAGCAAAATTAATACCAGAATAATCGTTACTTCATTGTAATATTAAGCATGAATTTATTATCCTATTTCGATAATAACGATAAATACAACTGCTAAATTACAACAAAATGCGAAATTGGGCATTTTACGCAAAAATCACAGTCGAGATGTAATTAATAGGCCTCTTAACGGCTACAGCTAAGCATACAATTTCAACTAAAGTTAAACTTTTCATTGTCGGCTGGACGACTATCCAGCGCAAGTGCTAGAGACCGACTGAGTAAATTTCTCTCCGGATTCAAAACGGAGCGCGTGTAGTCGATTACTTGCCGAATTTGCTTTTTTCCCGGGCCGGACTGATTCCGTATGCATGTAGTCCGAGCCAGAGAGACAGATTTGAGTTCATTAAGTTCATTGCCGGGGTTAACAAGTGGCGTTAGCCCCGACCCTATTCAGGGTTGTACATTTTTTAAATATGAATGTTTTTCTCCCTGTGGCCACGGACCCTGTAAAGGGTTCGAAACGTCAGGATAATATAAAAACTATGTAAATAGTAAATTAAACGCGAGTTAATCCGTAAAAAAGTGTTTCATTTCAATGTGTAGTGCTCGCTTAAACCTCAGAAAACAATATGAATGTTTTTCGCAGTTTATATTTGCAATATAACAGATAGTGGCACTTTCAGTTGTCCGCGGCTTAGTACCTACCCCCTTTCCGACTAACGTTGTACTTACGTCTCGTGACCAGAAACATAAAAAAAATTCGGCGAGAATAACGTCAACATTTACAAATAATTTTATCCAAAACGGGACATTTTCCAAAATTCTGATCAAAATGAGACACAAGTATTTGAAATTGTTTTCTTTATGAGCAATTCTCAACAAAATTGTACCTACCTGTCTGAAAATACGGGTCCTTTGCATTCAAGATTAAAAGATAATTAATCGAATGCAAATTATTTCCAAAACGTTTTTAATAGCATGTTGAATAGTTCAACTGATAGATTAATGTTATTATATTAAGTTATGTACCACTAAAAGGTCAGAAAATTAAAATATATTTTTTTCTTAAAGTTGGATAATTTCAATGTAGGTAAGGGTTTATCGGTGTCGTACCCCTATCATTCAATTTGAAAATTTATTTTGTCGGAGTGCATACTTTTCAAAAACCAATTTTTTATATACAGCAGTTGTGTTTGTATTACAAGTTGAAATAATTACCCTTTGACTAACCATTATTTCAATAATTTAACTTATTGTAATCAATTTTTATCTGTCCTAGATAAAACTCAATTTTGCGTAGTTATCAACTTTGTTACCGTGTTACTTCCCAATGATACAAAAATATTTTGAGGGGAGTATTTTATTAAGGATGGCAAAATTATTATTCTATAACCAAAACTACGCCATCAAAAATTGGTTAACAGACGTCTGTGTAAATCCAAGGCAACAGCGTAGGTTAGGCTGTGGTACCGCTTTGTGTTCAAATTTGTGACTAGATTTACTGCGAACTATTATGTTTCATAACTATATTAGCTTTTGTAATTAATAATGTTTACGCTACGCTACTTACTCACTAGTGTTGAGATTATGCGCTAAATTGTGGATAATTTTAACACCTCAGAAATCTCCAACTTCTTTGTTTGTTACTTTTTAAACGGTAACGTATAAGTTGATCTGATTAGTAACAAAATTTTATTGTTAAGAAACGTTTGCATAAAATTAAATACGTTCCGGAGGTTATTAGTGCGTAGTGCAAAGAAAGTTAAGAGAGAAGTGAACTTCACTAACTTGTTTGTAAGTAAGTATGTTAAATTTGTTGTGTTTGTATGAGATACAAAATGGCGTTATTTTTTGATCAATCAAAGAGGCGTAAATATACCTACTTATGATATGAAAAATTACCGACAAAAAACTATTGTAGAGAAGCTCGAAAAACTCGGTTTTTGTTTTTCCAAACCCGACCCGAATAAACCCGGGTTTTTCGGGTTTTCTGGGTCGCATGAAAACCCGAAAAACCAGTGTTTATTCGGGTCGGGTAAACCCGGGTTCGATGCCCTAATTACAATAGATTAAAACATACATACAAATAATCACGAGTATTATCCGCGAAGGGTTAGTCTGAGAATAACCAATAAGGACCGCTAAAGCAGTCCTCTGCCATAGTCCACTGTTCACTAAACAGCGACTGCACACGTGCTGTCATTTATCTGCGGCTGCTTTTCCCGACCAAGTGACTAGCTATTGTATTGTTTGGTTTTTTTAACACCTAAATAGTTCTGTTAACAAAATAATGCTGAAAGCTAGCACACTTGTTACACCCAACAGTATAGATCGGCGATGGGCTCACCACCTGTCAAGCTGAGCACATGTGCAGTCGCTATTAGTTGAAAAGTGAAATATATGGCAGAAGACTGCTTTTGAGGTCCCCATTGCCTATACACCGAGATTTTTCATTGGTTTTGGAGCCGAAAACGTTATAATACAAAAAAGTGTTGTACCTATTTAAGAAATAATAATTACTTTACGAGCAAAGATAAAAAAGTTGTAAAAGTGACTTTTTGTCGAAAACACATAGTAACGTTCTAGTTCACATAGTAAGACGACACGTTTGAAGCGCCTCGGTCGTTGATTTTTATTAGATCGTCCCGTACTAAGGGTTCTTAAATTTTTTATTGATATTTTTTTAATGATTTTTTTATGCTCATATTTTTACAAGCTAAATAGCTTCTACTGATGATAAACATAAACAGGGTTTCGGCTCCAAAACCAATGAAAAATCTCAGTGTATAGTCTCAGGCTAATCCTTCAAGGATAATAGTCGTGATTATTATGTATTTATTTATTTATTTAATCTTTATTGCACATATAAAAACTCCAAAAGGGAGACTTAACGCCACAAGGCATTCTCTACCAGTCAACCTATGTTTTGTGTGTATGAGCTATAAACCAGACAATAAAAATTCTATTGTTAGTAACCTCCAGGCATCTTCGTGACAGACAAGGGGTTAATAACAGTGTAATGCAGGTATCGCGCGCGCTTACCAGAGTGAGCTTCATGTTGCGTGTTGTGCAGCGCAGTAACTGTGCCAGCCGCCGAGGCGATTCCTTTTTAAACTGAAACTTCAGCAAATATTTGGCGACCGTCGATGAATACAGGTAACGAGTAGTGATGTACAAGCCTCGAGTCTTTGAGTTCTAATTTTGGAGACTCGAGTCAGTTTTGTAGGGCTCTGGGAGCTCGATAGGCTCGGAGTCCCGAGTCTAGTTGAGCGCGAGCTTTCTGAGTAACAACTGAAGCCTTTAAAAGACCTCGAGTCTTAAAATGAACTCCAGCTTTCAAAAATAACCCGAGTTTTAAAAAAATACTTGAAGCTTCACCCTTAACAAAGGCTTGAGGCAAGATTTCAGATGAATTATAATTAACTACTATTGCAATCAATCTTATTTTATTTCTCATTTACAATTTGAATTAGTGTTATTAATGTTTAAATTAACAATAATTGTTTTTTAAGCACACTTATCATTGTTTTGTATTAAAATGTTAACCTTGAAACATCAAATAACTCATCACAACAAAAGACTAGAGATCAAAGAAAGACTCGAGCTGAGAAAAAGGCTCGAGCGCAGAAAAAGACTCGAGCGCAGAAGAAGACTCGAGCTCTAATGCCACGCTTCGAGGCTCACGTAAACTCGGAGTCGTCGCGAGCTTTGTAAACGACTCCGAGCCTTAAGTAAAAGGACTCAAAGAGCTCGAGTCTTGTACACCACTAGTAACGAGGCCATTTGTTTCGCAGTGTAGTGCGCATCTCACAAATACATTTGTTCAAACAGGTGTGCCGGCAGCAACCACCAAACTGGCTTTATCCAGCCGATATTGCTCCTTATCTGTTACTGGTGTAGGTTGACTCGCTGCCTTCTGAATATTGCGCACTTTTATTAAGTACACGTCATCGTTGCGTGTTCTAATAACTAAATGAATCCTATAAAAAAAGGCTGATACAGTGCGGCATTGTAGGTACCTCCTCAATCGGTTCGGGAACCGTAAGATATTTTTTATTGGAAGTGTATAGAGTGCCACAAGCGGCACTGTATCTCCATCGGTTAGGGAACCTTAGGTTTTGCGGTATGATAGTGACGCCGCCGCGGCCGTAAAGTTTTTGTTAGACAACAGAAATACAAATATTGTGAATCAAATGCCTACAATATTCAAATATATTTTCAAAGTGAAACAACAAACCAAATCAAAATTCCACAATTTTCAATGCTTTAAATTTAAATTCTAAATTAAGTTTTCAAACGAATCCTTACAAACAGATCAGAATTTTAACGCTGCCGCAGCTAGACCAACTTGAAATTAGGTTTCAAACCCCAAGAATCAAATAAAATGTTTAATTATTTGCAAACCGCTAGAATCTTAAAATTCTGTTTGCAAACAAATGCAACAATTAACATCAAAATATTTATTTGTTGTACCAAGACTAATTCTAAATTAGGTTTTCAACAATTGACTATACATATCCTACTATACACATTCTAAATGTGTAACCAAAAAACAAATGTTTACATTGCACTATTAAGCAAGTAATTACAGCAAGTTAAGTATGACAATTGCACTTGCAATGACTTTCCGCAATGAACTTCCTACATACTCAAAGCATTCTAAATGCGAGACAAAAACCAAATTAATTATTGTTACACTGACCGCAGTGAGACAATCTTACACAACTTTGCTGTAATCACACAACAAAACCTACATATTACAACATTGCATTCTGAATACAATTTAATATGCGGTTGCAAACAATCTTAACACTAAAACTAATAACTAATTACTTGAGGTCCGTAGACAAAACTACGCTCTGCTACCAAAAAATTGTTTGATATAGATAGTCTACATCAACTCTGCTACCTTTTTACTAAAAACTAACGCCTAATTATAAGAAATATAAACTAACTTACGTACTAGTCTTCCTCTCGTCCGCCGCGCTGTTCGCGGAGGTCCCGGGGACTCGCCGGCCGCCGGCTGCAGTGGTGAACGTAGCTCGCCTCCCCGGCGACTGCTCTGGCTGCTGTGGTGGTGGAAAGGCCCTAAGCTTCCCGGCTACCCCTCAGTACTGATAATCCCAGAATCATACGTACCACTTTCGCAAATCACTTAGCACGGTTCACGCCACGTGTACGTGTCAATCAACAAGCCACTGATTTTAATCAGGCCGCCCTGGTTACTAACCAAACTTATGTTCTACACTGTTTCACAATTTATTTATATGACTAGGTTAACTATATGTGCCCTACATATCACCAAATTATCAATTAAATTACACGACCGCGCGACATAAAACTTAACCTAACCTCACCAAAAGTTCAACGTGAGAGTGTGTCACACTGACGCTGACATTGACAGTCGTCTGTCAAATACAAATTAAAACTAACACAAAAGGTTGCCAGCCGTAAGTGGCCATTTTGTTCCGAACAGATTTCCTTTAAAGCAAAGCATAGCTACCGATATTTCCCATGTACCATGTACTGTGTACTACAGTGATTTAGGTACTCGCTGTCAAATCTAGTTGCAAACATGCTTAGTATGCCGTTGGGGTTGCCGGATCCTGCGCCCTAGGGATGTGCACCGCTTGCGCATGGCGGTGTAGAAACAATCCACCCGCGCCTCACCAAACATCCCCGACGCGCTGCAGAAACGGGGCAGCCCCACCACCAGTACTCTAAACGCATTATTATACTGGATTCGGGGGGCGCTGTACTGTTTTTGTGTATAATTAACCCACAGGCTGCTTGTTTAGAAACTGGTGCAGTAGGCTCTAAAAAAAGGCAGAATTTTACGCTTGTTGAGCAGCGAGCAAACCAAATCAGTTTTTCTCCCACAGATAACGCCCTCATCTCCCTCTCAATGTCCGCATTATCTTTTAGGTCAGAGGTTAACGAGGTAGGTATTTAAATGGCTGTAGCTGCGTATTATATAACTTTATGGCAGGCATTGTGATGGACGTTGGCGGCCACGGGCCCGGAAGACCATGTATTCACTTTTTTAACACTATGTTGTAAGCAATGTAGTTGCGCATACTTTTCACAAATGCTTATCATTTTTGACAAGCCGCAGACATAGGCGCTCAGCAGCGCCATGTCATCCGCATACTGATGTTAATGGCCGCGACTCCGTCAATATGGCATCCGACACAAGCCCTGCTGAGCTCCTCCACCAGCTCGTTCACGTACAGGTTGAAGAACTAGAGCTTGTAGAAATAAATAATAAATAAATTTCACGACTGTCACACCACACCAACCATTCAGCCCCAAACTAAGCTATAGCCCGACCGAACTATGATGATTGAATAAAATACAAACATACATAACATAAATAGAAAATACTAATATACTTACAACCATGACTCGGTCACAAATGCTCGTGCTCACCACATAAACATTTGCCCCTACCGGGATTCGATCCCGGGACCGTGGGTTGCGTGTGTGGGTCGGGGTCGCTGACCACCTGACCACCCGGCTGTCAAATGAGATCGCTAAGAAGTATGTGGTGTTACTTTAAAAGATCGGATAAGGAATAGTGTGATAATAGAGAATTGTGGAATAAATGCAAAAGTAGTAATAAAAATTGAGAAAGGCAAGCTAAGATGGTTTGGTCATGTAGAGAGGATGGATGAAAAAGGGAATTACAAAAAAGGTGCATGAGGCAAAAGTGAATAGGATAGTTGGAAAGGGAAAGACCTCGGCGAACGTACTTAGATCATATCGGTAACGTTCTAGTTAAAGTTCAGGTCAAGAGTACCCTAAACTCGTATGAAGAACGTTATCAAAGAAAGTAAAGCAAGGGAAGTGTCTCAGGATCGTATCAAATGGAAAGCTGTGGTTTCTGCTCAGCGGGCGTGATATGAATGGGCGTGTCGTGCATGGGCGTGACGTGAATGGGCGTGACGTGCATGAGCGTGACGTGCATTATGTGCATGGGCGTTATGTGAATGGGCGTGACGTGCATGAGCGTGATGTGCATTATGTGCATGGGCGTTATGTGAATGGGCGTGACGTGCATGAGCGTGATGTGCATTATGTGCATGGGCGTTATGTGTGTATGCATGCATTTTAACTCCCTTCCTTACCCCTCCCTCTCTTCAGAACTCTCCGTTTCCCATTTCGGTGGACCTCAGCATTTTTAGCATAGATATCGGCCAGGAACTGAATCCAAATGCTACATCGAGAGTGTTATTTAAACTGCCTGTTGGCTGTAAAAGACTCAGGTGCGATCGAGTCTGGCGTATTGTTCCCTATCTGTTTCTATGGGACTGCTCCGCTAAATACCTCCTTGATGCACTTGATAGACTGCAAAGGCGAGCGGTACGCATTATTGGAGATGCTGAAGTTACAGCCTCTCTTGAGGACCTCTAGCTGCGTAGAGTTTCTTGCGTAGACATTGCTTCTCTCAGTGTCTTCTACCGGAATAACTAAGAGTGTTCTGAAGAACTTTTTGATCTAATCCCGCCCTCTCTTTCCTCTCCCGGACTACACGTGCTGGTCTTAGAATCCACCATCATACTGTGCAGAATATCAGCTCTCGTAGCAAAAATGTTGGCAAGTCGTTCCTCTGTAAGACCATTCTGCTTTGGAATTCTCTGCCGGCGGATGCGTTTCCCAGATCCTATACTCGTAGTCCCGGGTCTTTTAAGCGGGGCGTGAAACGGCATTTATGCAGGCCGTCATGAATGAGTGCGCTTGTTACCGTTCTTGTTCACGGTGAGGAGCGCTCTCATTATTTTGGAGCATCGGCTGCTTACCATCAGGCAGGATGTGGTCACTATGACGAGTCACATAAAAAAAATGTACAGTCATGAGCACCAATATGTATACACATTAACTCTTATTCCATTGTATTTAGAGTTATAATTGTTTACATATTTTTGCTCGTGACATGTAAGTACGTTTATAAAGATGTGTTGTGCAGGTCAGAAATAAAACATTTTTTTTAGGAAGTGTATACAGTGCCACAAGCGGCACTGTATCTCCTTCGGTTCGGGAACCGTAAGGGTGTTACCAGACCAATCGATCGATCGTCGATCGACGGCATCGATCGATGGTAGAATGGAATAGTCGACGTCGATCGATAGTGTCTACCAGACCTATCGATCTGTTATATCCGTGATTTGTAAAGGGTTGTGCTGACAAAGAATGCTTTGTCAGCCCTCTCTGCAACATTGTATCATTAGAATATTACGTAGTTAGAACTGGAAGACTGGCCGACCAGTCAACCGGCAACCTTTGTACAACACACTCGCGTTTAATATTAATAAATCTTTTTTAAAAACCCTTTGTGAGTTTCTCGTATAACATTGGTGGCAGCGTAAAGGGATCTTTGAAGATCCAGGGGTTCGCCTCAGTTCCGTGAAAGTGAGTCCAGTTACGCGAGTGTCTCAACAAGTGATTTCTTGAAACCGGTTGAACTCATCTCCAAAAACGGTCACCCATCCGAACCATTTTCAGTGACCTCAACAAAACGGTCACCCATCCGAGCTGATTCCAGGGAACGCGATCTACTTCCATATCCAGTTATCAAATATACTATTTTGTGCTAATTACGATTTATCGTCAATCGACTACTACTTCCTGCTGTATCCAGAGACCTGCAACCTGGTAATCATGAGCCAGATCACCATCATCGCTACGTTCCTGTAAGTGAAAACTATTCTACATCTGTGTCTATGAAGTCAAGTGAATATAAAAGTGAAAGTGCATAAAACTAAATTCGTTTTAAGAGTTCAGTCAAGCTTAAAACATTTTTTCCATTGTTCTAAAAATAGTTATTCATTAAGTTATTAATCCTTTGTTTCAATCTGAGATCAGTGTAGCGTTATCGCCCGCGGTCCGCGTCCGGCGTCTTATCGCTTGTTTATATTAACGAATACCGATGCCCAAAGACGAACAAAGCATGACGCAACCGGCTAGAGAAATAGACTTAAATATCCTCTGTAAATTTATTAAGAAGTTCGATGGTAACCGAGAAAATTTAAATGCATTCATTAACAATTGCAGAAATGCAATTAATCTTGCTGCTACACAGCAGCAAGATATTCTTTTAAAATATATTATTTCGCAACTCGAGGGACGAGCAGAAACCGCTTGTTCCATAAAAGAATTCGAAACATACCAACAATTAGAGGATTTCTTAAAATCGCAATTCGGTGAACGAAAACACTACGCCGCACTGCTCTCAGACCTTCAAGCGTGTCATCAGTTGTTTAACGAAACAGTCAATCAGTTCGCGCTTCGGATAGAATCATGCCTGTCCAAATTATTAACTGAAATCAACATATCTATTCCAGTGGCGTGCCTAGGGCTTCAGATTGGGGCAAGCCACGAAACCTGAAGTTCCTAATCTTGCTACCTAGGTACAATGTTGGTACCCATTTGTGTCATAGGCCGTGGCATTCCAAACGTTCTTGTCGTTTGTAAAAAAAACAGCCTATTACCTTGTATTACATCTTGATGTGATTTTTGCGAGAAATTTTTGAAAAACAAAAATAACTGCGGCCAATTTTGGCGTTCTTTATCTCAGAAACAAAAATACATTAACAGTATTTACTTATTGAATAGTGTAGAATAGCTATTGGCTTAGTACGTAGCGGCCTCGCTTTTTGTAAATTTTGCTTATCTATTAATTTAAACCCAAAATTGCAGAGAAAGATTTTTTATAAATTGCGCGAGGGCACTTTTTTGAGCTCCTGGATTGAACTACTGTTCTAAACAAATAAAATAAAAAAATGAGAATGTTATCTTGTCGTATTATGCGTAGCGGCCACGGAATTTTTAAATATTATTGATTTTATATAAGTAGAAAAAAATAGTTTTCAAAACCAAAAAAACTTCGAAAATCGCGTTAAGTTAACTGTGAATTTCTCTTATCTACGATAATATTATTGAGTAAAATTTATACCAGAATGATTGTTACTTCATGAGGAATAAAAATGTTATACTTAATGAATTTATTATCCTATTTCGATGAAAACTATAAATACTTACAACTAAGTACAAAATACGATGCGCCGGCCGGGCCGTCCGAACTCAGCTTATTCTCGCAGAGTGGAGATTCATAATATTAAGCATGCATTTATTATCCTATTTCGATAAAAACGATAAATACAACTGGAAAATTACTACAAAATGCGAAAATGGGCATTTTGCGCGGGAATCACAGTCGAAATGTAGGCAGGCCTCTACACTTAATTTACTAATTATTAGTTAATTATTTTGAATGGAAGCAACCAACAATCCAAAGAGTTTTTTACATAGACCTATTTTAATAAATGCCCTAGATGACTTTTAATAGTTTGCGAAATACATAAATCATGTATGATGTTCAAAGAATTTATTTACTTACCTCTGCCTTTCGTATGCCACTCATCAACACGTTTAAGTACACATTTGTTTGCAACACACAGCGATATATAACACATCACATGCCCAATACGTCTAAGTTCGTCACAGAGACCAATAAAGCGACGAAATGAACTCAGAACACATTTCTTTTATCACAAATTACGAAAACACTTGTTACTTAAAAACAATCGCTCAAACAAAGTGAAGTGTGACAATAACAAAGAATAAAAAATGGCTGGCTGCAGCCTGTGGCTGCTGCACAGCACAATCGCGTATTAACGCTCGCCTCTGATTGGTTCGCCCGAGCTCGAGCTGTCGTCGGTCGCCTCTGATTGGTTCGCCCGCGTTGAAGTTGCACGTGATTCGGTAGAAATAAAGCCTGATTTGGAGAAGGCCTTACTTGCGAACTTCATAACGCAAGCTGGCTTTGAAGAAGAGTATGAATTTCTCATAGAATCTATACATACTTACGCAGTATTATGTTGATAGAGTAGCAATTTTGTTAAAGTTAGAAGAGAGCGGATATACTTTAAATCCGAAGCCCGGTTGCAAGCCAACTTGTGCGAGAGAGATGTAAAGCATCGCAGGATTTATAAGCAGCTTTATGCGATTTGTTTGGTGATTCTTAATATGAGAAACTTATAAAATTGATAATTTGAATGCTGATGAAAGAAAATTAACAATGGTAAAAAATATTAAGTGATTTTAATAATTGCGTTTTACCAGTAGTGATATTGAGTTTTTGTTAGGGCAAGCCGGGCTTTTCGGCTTGTATGAAGGTACCGCCACTGATCTATTCCAACTAAAAAGAAAGCCGAACTGGCAGGCCGTGTCGCTGCTATGCAAGACCTAGCTCTGCATACTTTTATTTTGGGTTTGAGCCCCAGACTGTCAACAGTAGTTCGATGCCGCGATCCAGAGACGTTAAATGACGCAATCAATTCTGCCTTGTCGGAAGAAAAAATCATTCAATCTACTCTTCGCAAGACTTATACTAGCTTTTCTCAAAATCAGTGGCGACCTAATAGACAATCGCCGAACTTCAATCATAATCGATCATTTACACAGCGTGGCACGAATTTTACTAATCAAATTAATCATGAAAATGTTATGCCTTCTACTTCCAGATATAATCCGCCAGTGTGTCGATACTGCCAAATTCCAGGGCACACAATAGAGCGTTGTCGTAAACGCGAATATAATAATAGACGCTTTAATAATAACCAAAACAATTTTAACCAAAATAATCGTCCTTCGCCTAATTTTAACTTTCAAAGTCGTAATCAGCCTATACATGTCGTTAACTCAGAAGAACAAGGTACTGACGAAACAGACAATCATTTAAACGGGCAAGATTTCCCGTCCGGTACCGTGCGAGAAATTTAAGCGCTAAAATCGATACCAGATCTAATTCTCTAATTCATTCTATATCTAATTCTATTACTAATTCAAATCCTACCTACAAACAGGGTAACCAGCCCCAAACTTTTGGTAGAGATCTTACTAATTCAAATCCTACCTACAAACAGGGTAACCAGCCCCAAACTTTTGGTAGAGATCTTACTAATTCAAATCCTACCTACAAACAGGGTAACCAGCCCCAAACTCATGACAATCGCTACGCAAAAAAAAAACAAAAACCGCTGCTTAAAATGTCATTTGGATAAAATAAGCGATCTTTGGCTTTAAAAAACGGCCGCATCCAGATTCTTCTGCGTTTGCGTCTCCGTAATAATAGTACGAGCGAAAGAGACAGAGTCAATTCTCAGCGCTGCGGCAGCCGCTGCTACCAAGGCTTTAACTTAGAGAATCGCACTGCTGAAGTGGTCGCGGCGACGCGGGCAGCCGCGCGACTTTTTAAGTTTCTCTTCCGATACTATGTATTTTTAATACTGAACATAAAGTTTAAAATCACATTACAGTGAAACTGCGCGCCGCTGCCATTCGGTGTAATTTGAACCTGAGTCGCCTTTGACGACACCCAAGGGAAGGGAGGGGGTGGTAGTATTCTTCCACCCGACGCGGTCACTCACGGGTTACATGTTAGTGAATTTATTTTGGTTGGAGGGAGGGTTACCACCATCTTATCTAAAGTTTGGCGCCATTACAACCATGTTTATAGCGTTGTTCTGTTCCGACAGTTTAACCCTTAACAACACACGTGGGGTCTAAACGGACCTCACGGATCTATTTTCGTTAATATTTTTATTGTTTATACGTCACGAGGCCGAGCGCCTATATGTATACATATGAGGTGTATGTATGAGGTGTTTCGGGCAACGGACGCGCGCGTGCTTAGCTTAGAAGGTACGAGTCGTTGGGGTCCACCAGGCACCCCACGAGTGAAATTACGTAAGTATTTTTATTTTTGCATTTGTTTATATATTTGTGTTTTTGGAGGTTTCTCACGCAAGATGGCCAAAAATTTTAACCAGCAGCAGATTGAAAATCTGTTAAATGAACTCGAGGTGAATAAACCAGAAAATAATGACGTTATTCCCGAATGAATATTATATTTGAGTGATAATGAATATCAAGTAAGTAATCACAACACAAAAAGTGAAGAAGCAGCAGACAAAGAAATGTAAGAAGGTTATGTGTTGTTCTCATTCTGTAAACGTTGTACAATGCTTAAAATGTCATGAAGGTGATAATTAGGTTTTATTTATAGTTTTTATGGTAAATATGAAGACTGAAATTACATGCCTAATGTTTGACTACCTAAACCATTGTGATTTTAGACGTTTTAGATTTTCCATAGATTTTTTTATTTGTTTTATAGTTTGTAAGATTAGAATATTTAGAAAAACCTTTAAAGGTTTTGTTTTGTTAAAAAATTAATAACAAAATTGAGGTCTAAAGATAACTCTAAAAAATGTATGCTATTTTTCTTACTTTTTATTTAGGCGCTAGAAATGTCGACATTTTATAAATAAATGTTTTCATTACTTTCATAAAATGCCTTTGATTATTTTTTTTAAATAATTTCCCAAAATTACTAAAGCTTAACTATTACAGGCATTTTTTGTATGGGTTTACAAAAGCACCCCACATGTGTAGCTATGTGCGACTGAAAATAGTGTGTGTTGTTAAGTAAAAGATAAGATAGTGCCACAGTGGTTGAGGTATGCTTCCACCTTCGGCCTTATCGTCCCTTACCATCAGATGAGATAAAGGCCAAGCGCACACCTGTTGTAGAATATAATTTGGTATTATTGAGTGTGTCGAATTGAGGGAAGTAAGTATTATAATTAAAGCAGCTATTCCATAAAAAATGTGCTCACCTAGATAACAGCGGGCAACGCATGACGAGTCGAGGGCATGGCTTTCTTGCCAGCCGCTTGCAGTGTGCAGCTCATGGGCCGCAACTCAATGCGCAAAAACATGCTTCGCGATGTCGTCTCTAGTTATAATACCTCAATGGCCAAATACCATGTATTCTGTATTTGTTTGTATGATAAGATAAAAAATATTGTTGATTGCATAGATGTAATACGGCATGCCCTAAAGTCGTGTACCTACGCCTGGCTTCCTCACCATACCATTCTGTTATTTCAAGAATGCCAAAAAACTGTATCCAAGTGGTACCAAATAGTGTGTCCAAAGGAAATAAATAGTACCTTTATAGATAAAAAGTTATAGACATAGTTTGGCGAGGAAGCCAGGTATACTCACCTCGTTGCGCGAAAACAGAACCAGCAATGGCTCTCATTTCTATCTCAATAAATAGTACCGGAAATGTACCCTCTAAGAGTGTAATTGTTATTTGACTTTTACACTAGAAAGTCATTAAATTTGATAGCAAACTTGTACTTACAAAAATTACGTGTGGTACAGTCAAGCACAGTGAATGGTAAATATTTTTACCAAAGGAATTGAGAGTGGAATAACTATGGAATTGACTAATAGACAACGACCTAAAATAAAATACATATTTAATAACAGTAAACCAAGGGTGGCCAGAAAAGGGGGCTTCTGAGGTTGGTGTGTCTGTCTTTGGCACCGTAGCTCATAAACGGGTGATCCGATTTGGATGCGAATTTTTTCATATGAAGGCTGTTTTTTCAGCAGTGATTCTTACATCGACTATACATCTAGTGATAAACTGTTACAAATTACTAGATTTTTTATTTATATTATTTTATTTTGGTCAGCCAACGGTTGCTACACTAATAAAAGTAAAATTTTACAAATTGTAACTTAAATCTAAATGTGCGAACCAATTATAGGCGGACACAACATGCTAAATTAAAACAGTTAACAATATTGTTAACTTAACGAAAATAATTAAAACTAGAATAAAATAATTTTACCAAGATAAGATTCGTAGTAGAGGGTAAATGAGACCCACTCCAACTTATATTTATGTATCAAGCATTGCTTATTTATGATTTGTTGATCGCGAATGGATGTATCCGACATATTTATCAAAGGTTTAATAATTAAAACTATTGTTTCTAAAATAAAAGTAGGTATTTTTAAAAAATCAATAACAAAGTGGTTTGACCACAACTTAGGTAAAATTGAGCAATCACAATAATATTAATTGTGATATATTAAAAAATAAATAATTATTTAATATGTTTTACCTAGTTAATTAGTAGGTATCAAGTAATCACAGTTTAAAATCACATCAACGGGATATGTTCCCAGTGCAGTTTTAGCCTAGTTCTAGGCTAAACAACGAGTCCAGAGTAAAATATTTACTTGAAAAAAATCAACCAGTCTCAATCTCAAGAAGCTCGAATGGGATTTGAACTCATGACCTTTGGATTGCCGGTCTACTGCTCTAACCACTGAGCTACCGAGACCCCAGAAGACTCGTTGAATTTTTTCCAGTAGTTTGTGATTTACGCTGCGAGCCAGCGTAAAATATGCGTACCCACCGCGGCGTCAAGCAAATTGTTGTGTATTGCAATATTGATCTTTAGCACTTTCATAATACAGGTCAGTTTGTAAGTAATTAAAGTAAGAAGTGTGTTAAGCGCCATCTATTGTAACTTGATCATACTAAGATGCATCGCTGTCGCGCGTCGATAAGTTGCACTGTGATCAACAAACGTGACAGATTGTTGTCATACAATATTGAACTTTCAAGTTCAGACATAAGATAAATAGGTCTATAAATAGAAGTTGCTACTTTATGAAATGCGGCAAAAAATACGATAGTCAATAATAATACCTATTAAAATTATTATGAGTTCGACTGTACTTCATGTCAATTTATGTAGAAGTTTGCTATCAAATTTAATGACTTTTTAGTGTAAAAGTCAAATAACAATTACACTCTTAGAGGGTACTATTTCCTGTACTATTTATTGAGATAGAAATTACAGCCATTGCTGGTTCTGAACCTACGCCTGGCTTCCTCACCAACTATGCCTATAACTTTTTAACTATAAAGGTACTATATTTATTTCCTTTGGGCACACTATTTGGTACTACTTGGGTACAGTTTTTTGACATACTAATTACAGTTTGTAGCTTATTCAGTTTTCCCAAACTGAGGTGAGGAAGCCAGGCGTAACCTACGCCTGACTTCCTCACCAAACTATGTCTGTAACTTTTTAACTATAAAGGTACTATTTATTTCCTTTGGGCACTATTTGTTACTCTTTGGGTACAGTTTTTTGGCATTCTTGAAATAACAGAATTCTATGGAGAGGAGCAGCTAGTGTCAATCGAGCGAGCGAGACAGAGCGATGAATTAAAACGCTATCAGAGCGGGTCAGCAAGCTCCGCGAAGCAGACGACGAATGACGATAACGCGCGACAAAATGACTGGTCACAATATTAGGTACATTGAACACAATTTTTGTAACATTTAGTTTGAAGACGTCATACACTTTTAATATGAAATAGAATTGTATGTGTAGCGTAAACTTTTGGAGAATACTTAACAATGCATAATAATATATTTTGTTTGGCACGAATAATACTGCGTCGCGCTGTATACACCCTTATTTTTTATTCACCATAAAAAAATTAAGGGTGAGTTCCACCCATGACACTGAACAACTTTCCCCAAGAAACCTATGTGCAAAAATAACAAAAAAATTTCGACCTCCCATACTATTGTCGTCAGCTGATCGGACAGTTTTGTATGGGAGAGCGAAATTTTTTTGTCATTTTTGCACATAGGTTTCTTGGGGAAAGTTGTTCAGTTTCATGGGTGGAACTCACCCTTAATTTATTTATGGTGAATAAAAAATAAGGGTGTAAGTATATCAGGTGACTGCTAGAAGGTTTAGGCGCAGAATGTCCAATTCGCAAAATGTCCAGCGGTCGCAAAAAGTTCAAGTCGTCATTATTTATTTAATTTGTCCGGCACAATAAAAATAAAACCGCAAAAAACTTCTAGGGCTGGTCAGGTCAAGTGTTTTAAACATGACAAAAATGAAATTCGTGTTTTTTTCATTTTTTATTAAATAATTCATTCTGTAAATTTTAATTAGATTGTCTTTGAGTATCTTATTTATTTTAAAGCAATAACATAAGAAAAATAAAATGAAAAGCAATTAAAAATAACGATTATTTACAACGCGCGGGCAACGAAGTTCAACGAACTGCCGGGAGGCCGTCGGTTGACACGTCCGCGTCGTCAGCTGGGCGTTAAGTACCTACGTTAGTCTGCAATCATGAGACACCATTTATTTTCCTTTAATTGAAATGTGCGTAAGTATAAGGTGCAGTTAAGTCCAACGACTATCGATTGCATCAAGTTATGGCCACATTTTAACTGTAATTATGATAAGTGTTATGTATGAGCGTAATTTCAACTCAATCCTACCCTAGGTCTTACAAAAAAAAATCTATCACACATTATGAGAAGATAGGTACAGCTACCTTTCCTTACAAATGAAAGATCAAATGTAGGTAGTTATCTAAGGTACGACCAACGACCGAACGATGACCTTTCATGTCTTCGACAACTAAACTAAAATAAGTATGTATTACCTATTTTGTGTTGTTGTTAGTCAAGCGTTATTTCACTATTCAGTCTTGCCTACTTACACTAAATTAAGTTAAACTAATGTATCGCATTAAAGGCAACGTTGATACCTAAACTGCTGCTAATTAATAGGTAGGCAGGTACTTACATGGTGTTATAGAGCATTCCAGTTTATTACATTAGCGCACAGGAAAGGTAATAAGCTTCCCACTGTCAAACTAATGTAATAATGATTAAATAAAAGTGAAAACCTGTGCTAAAATTTCGTAAATAAATTAAAATTTATAAACTAGAACAACTTTTGTGATTGGCACATAATTATTATTACACTAATTCGGCGTGCTTTAGGCATTTTTACGCACACGCGACGCGAATGCACCAAACAGAATGCATAAGTTGACTGCCGAATAAAATCAAAGATGCAAGGTGCGCAAGCGAGCGACACGTAGACGATCTGCTGTCTCTTTCCAATTCTATGAATATGAAAGAGACAGAGTAAATTCTTATCGCTGCGGCAGGCGGTGCTACCAACGTTACGGCTTTACTTAAGAGAATCGCACTGTGGCACTACTGTGCTGAGTCGAGTCACTGAACTCACTTGAGTCTCTTGCGCAGCGCAGCGCAGCAGGTGTGTGCAGTTTCCTCGGGAAAGTTTTTTTGTGTAGTGTGTATGTGAGGTGCATTTGTGTGTGGGTGATTAAACTAATAACTAGTATGAGTTAATTAGTAAAGGATTAGTATTATTATGAATAGGCTACCGTGAATAAAGTAATCAGTTCAGTAACAAATTAATGTTTTGTGTAACAAATGGGTGTTAAGTCGTATTAGACTTGTAGGTAGAACAGGTGGTGTTCTTTTAAACACGTTAAATAAGTGTAATAATAATGTGCCGATCACAAGAGTTATTTTAGTTCATCCTTTAATAAATTTTATTTTATTTACGTTATTTTGGCGAAGGTTTAATTTTTATGTAATATTACGTCAGTTTGACAGTCCAAAGCCTGTGAAGTGTGATGGGAAGCTTATCACCTTTCCTGTTCGCTGATGTACCTAATACACTGGAATGCTTCTAACACCATGTAAGTAAGTACCTACCGACACCTATTAATTACGCAGTTTTTTAGGTATTAACGTTGCCTTTAATGCGAGACATTAGTTTGACTTAATTTAGTGTAAATAAATAAGTAAGACTGAATAGTAAAATAACCGCTTGAATAACAACAACATAACATAGGTAACTTATCACAATGCTTTAGGCTGTTTAGTTGTCGAGGACATGAAAGGTCATCTGGTCATTTGGTTTGGAGTTAGCGGCAAGTGCTTACCGTGCGGACGCGATATTAGATAACTACCCAACTACCATTGATCTTTCATTTGTAAGGAAAGATAATTGTAACTTCTCATAATGTGTGGTGTGATAGATATTTACTAGGATTGAATTGAAATTACGTTCATACATCATAACACTTACCATAATTACAGTTAAAAAGTGGCGTTGGACTTAACTGCACCTTATACTTACGCACATTTCAATTAAAGGAAAATAAATGGGGTCTCGTGATTGCAGACTAACGTAGGTACTTATCGCCCAGCTGACAACGCTTACGGGTCAACAGTCGGCCGGCCAGCCGTTCGTTGCCCGCGCGTTGTAAATAATCGTTATTTTTAATTGTTTTTAATTTTATTTATCTTATGTTATTGGTTTAAAATAACTTAGATACTCAAAGACCATCTAATTAAAATATACAAAATGAATTATTTAATTAAAAATTTTAAAAAAACACAAATTTCTTTTTTGTTATTTTTGTCATGTTTGAAACACTTGACCTGACCAGCCCTAGAAGTTTTTTGCGGTTTCTAGCAGTCACCTTAAATATTACATTATTGTTATAAATTATTCTTTTCTTCTATGTGTACTGTCGCCAGGGAAAGTATAGGTATAATATATTTTTATGTTATTTAAACTTTAATGTTTTTGGTTACTATAATGTAAGAAAGAATGGGCACAAATACATACATATGATATAGATGGAAAATTGTTTTAGTAATATAGTAGTAATAAAGTACTTATATTGTAAAATTTAACATAATAAATATAGACTATTATTACGATTGGTCACAAATTGTTAGTTCTGTAGATACCTATATAAATAATGTAATTATAGGTATTGTACGGGTGCAAAGACGGCGCTTAGAAGCAGTCTCCATAACTTAATAAAACACATTTATAACCTTATTTATTGCACAATGAAAACAAAGAAATTTGTTTTGTTAAAGAAAAACCTACAAACATGTATAATAAAATTAATGTTCCAAGGCCAGTCTCGACATCTAGATAAGATAAGTTTATAGCACATGATGTAAGTTTGATAACGATTTAAGTTATGGTTACGCTATCTGACACAATTATAAGAAATAGATGCCCCTCATTTTACATAAACATACTTTTACTGAGGACAGTACAGCGTATATGTACAGAACTTAGAATAATTACGTATAGAAAGATAGTCTTCATACAAGCGCTCTGTCAAAATTGAAGCATTAAATCGATTCACACCTTCATATCGATTACATGCTTGCGCTCGGCGACACGCACACGTACCCTTGTAACTCCGTAGTGTACATTGAAAACTCGGCGTTTGGAGCCATATCTGGCTCCAAAAAAAGTGCTTCATAATGGGCGCGTGGACTTACCTTCTATACGTTATTATTCTAAGGTACAGAATAATGTGTTGCACTAAATGTTTTAAGTATTATTTTGGTTACGATCAGTGGCGTATTTACCATAGGGCCAAAAGGGCCATGGCCCGGGGCGGCAGGCTGCGAGGGGCAGCGCAAGCCGCACCTCACGCTCAGCTTTGTGCGCTTTTTTATATGCCTGAAGAAATTTAAAAATGCTTACCTAAATAACAATAACTAAAACTCAACGGATGTAAGTTTCAAGATTCGTTCATTTACATAGCGAAACTTACTCCGTAAACATGGCGCTGGCGGTGTTGGTGGTCGATGAATCGGTCTTAGTTCCAAGTTCCAACTGTTACTTTTGTTCATCGGACACGTCAGCTCAAATATGTTTAGTTCTATTGGCGTTCCTGGTTTTAACGGTTACTCTCTTCTATGGGCCTTAACTCCATAGCTGTTCGTATCCAAAATGATGACGCAAAGCGCTTTGTGCGTATAGGTGGTATGTTGACAGTGTAAAGGTGAGATCTCAGTCGGCGTCTCGTTCACCGGAGATAGAAAGGAGAAGGTGGAATCAGCTCGCGTAGTTCCAGCGCACACTCGCCAAAGTGCATTCGATCAAAAAACCGAAAGATTGGCAACCTTGCGTCGATCTTCAAGACTCTGCAGCTTGGATTCGACGTGTTTAGAGTCGCCAATGACCCTCTTAGCGCGCTTATCAATAGAGTCTAAAGCGGCTAACTGATACTTGGCAGATCCATCCCAGAGGTGGCAGCAGTATTCCATACAGGATCGGATACTTGTGTTTGGTAAATCTAAAGCAGCTGCCCCAGTGTAAAATACCGCCTTACCTTAGAAAAGATGCCAAGTTCTTAAGATGCGGTTTTTGCCATGGACTCTATGTAGTGGCCGAAGTTTAGGTTTGCAGAGCTGGGCATACCTAGTAGGCTAAGATGGTCAGATATCAGCACAGATACATCACAGAAAGTCGGAGCGAGTAGAAAGGGACTCTGTTTAGAAGTGAATAAACACGCCTGTGTTTTGGTGGCGTTGAAGTCGACCAGGTTAGCATCACCGCAGTCGGAGATATAGCTTCTTGAGCAGTGTCCAAACGCTCAACCATGGTCTCTCGACAAACCCTTGGCCTTTGCAATTGAGAAATATCTGTCGTTTCGATCGTTTATGTGTAGCATGAATATGGTTGCAGACAGAACTGACCCCTGAAGAATCAATAGCCTATAGATCGTGCAGCCATCTAAGACTTCACGTATTGATCGCTCCATAAGGGTACCCATATGACGGAAGCTTGTTTATAAGGCTAGCGTGCCAAACCCTGTCAAAGGCCTTAGAGATGTCAAGAGACACTGTAAAAGCCTCATCGTGTTTCTCTATAGCCTCACTCCATAGATGAGTGGCATACACAAGAAGATCTCCCGTATACCCCGAAACCCATATTTGCGGTCACTTTAGAGGTCATTATTTTCTTCAAGGTATGCCAGGAGTCGGTTATTGAGTACACGCTCCATAGTCTTACAGAGTATGGTGGTGACTGATATTGGTCAGTAGTTGGCAGGATCGGATTTACTACCTTTTTTCGGAACAGGTTGTACGTTCGCAAGCTTCTAAGATTTGTGAACGAGCTCAGTCTTCAGTGAGAGATGAAACAGGCGATTAAGGATTGGAGACAACTCAGGCGCGCAGTTGCGAAGGACTATTGCTGGAATACCATCAGTGCCAATCGCTTTATTCACGTCCAAGGTTCGCAGGATTTTCAATACCTCTTTTTGGCGTATGTGGACAGCTGCCAACGTCATGAGGTATGTTAGACGGCGATTTCGCTGCGACATCTAGACGCGAACTTTGCGCAAAGAAAGAATTGAACAAGTTCGCCTTCTCAGCCGCAGTATGGTCATGTTAGCCATCTGGTTTTAGCAAAACAGCAGTGGTGTGGAGGGCTGGCAGAAATTACCTACTTTCAACCGCTTTGGCAAGGGACAAGAATGCTCGGATTTCAGCCGGGTGAGATACCAACTTGGACCCAATCTTGCCAATGTGACGAAATCTCGCCCTGCGCAATACCCTCTTGCAGGACTTGGCAGCTCCATAATAGGCTTTCTTCAGATGGTGAATGTTTACATGCCTTAGCACGAGCACAGACGACGTTAAACCATGGGCGAGCTCTGCTAGCTCGCTTATTTATTAAAGAATTCTTTTTTTACTATGAATGGGTTTGCTCTTGATCGAAATCAAGCCCAGGGGCTAAGACAGAATCCACGATGGAGCGAGCTAACCCAGAAGGTGCCTATTCACTCTTGCTTTGAAGATAGACGGGTTATAATTACTCGGAAACCGACGCAGGGAGGGAGTTCCACTCCTTTGCTGTGCGCAGTATAAGAGATGTTGAGTAGCACTTTGTGCGACATTTAGGAATATCCACCAAGAAAGGGTGGTAGCCCGCACTGCGTCTGGATGTCCGATGGAGGAAGGGGATGGCGATATGAGCTCATGCAGCTCCTGAGCACACTCTCCGATGTACAGTCTGTAAAATATCGACAGACAGGCAACTTTGCGGCGGTGAGCTAGGGTGTGTAACTTGCTCTTCACCAGTTCCTTGTCGCCAATTAGCCTCTCAGCTCTGCGTTGAATCGTGTCCAGAGCAGCTAGTTGGTATTTCGCTGAGCCGTCCCATAGGTGATTGCAATATTCCATGCAAGATCGGACTTAAACTTTATAGAGAGTTGAAAACTGTCCCGGCGTGAAATATCGCTTGACCTTATAGGACGCCCAGCTTTTGGCTGCAGTTTGAGCCTTGGACTTGATAATGGTGACGAAGTTGATGTCTGAAGCCAACTCCATGCTCAGAAGGACGAGACTGTCGGTAACAGGCACAGATGCACGCGGAAAGTAGGTGTCAGGTTAAGGGGACTCCTTTTGAAAAAAATATTTAAAGGAAGCATTTCCATTTACTGAAATAGCATTACGCAAACTTCTGTGCCGGTGGCCTTCAGGAGCCGGTGGAGGCAGATCATCCGCTCCAGATGCAACCTTGATGCTGACCACGATCCTCAGACATGAGGGACCGACATAGATGGATGGATACTTCTGTGCACTGCAATGACAAATTGCACGTTAGCTTTTCGTACTTAAAAGAATAAAAAAATATCTACGTTACCGTTTAAGCGAAGGACGTTTAAACAGTTTAGTCATTGAAGAATTTGTTAACCAATCTGTCCATCGAAAAAAATGTAAATAAATAAATGGTGTTTATTTCATTGTATGGCCTTTTTAGTTTTTCATTTATTAACGTCATTCACAGTGGATTTATTTCATAAATAAATGTTTTTACTTTTTTCCGTTAATTTATGGGGCGGCAAACCTTACAGGCCCAGGGCGCAGAATCTTAAAATACGCCACTGGTTACGATTTAAGGTTACAGTATACACGTCGGCCGGACCCTCACCGCCTTGGATCCAACTGTGATCCATTCTTATG
Organism: Scoparia ambigualis; assembly: GCA_963921215.1. Lineage (NCBI taxonomy): Eukaryota > Metazoa > Arthropoda > Insecta > Lepidoptera > Crambidae > Scoparia > Scoparia ambigualis. The sequence continues at coordinate 1,451,647 of OY992515.1, forward strand.
TTTGCCTACTTTGTGTCCTGCTGCTGGGTAGTTTTAATTTAAATGCACAGAGACCAGTGCACTTCACCCTACCAGAAAATGTCAAATTTCATTAATTCATTTTGAACTTTGTAACAATGCGTGTAAGGATTAATGGATTCGAGACATTTGACAGTGTTGAATCGGTTGCTCTGCAGGCGTGTAACTACAATGTATTGTTTTATTTCATTAATTTTTCAATCCTTAGATAAAAGTTATCCATCTGATAAAGTATGACTCGACCAAAATAAAATGGCACTTGTCAAAAAAGAAAAGACGTGATTTGACAGTACATTCCAAAATGGTTGTGTAATACGAACGAATAACTTTTATCTGACAATTGAAAAATCGGCCATAAACCAAACAACCAATAATGTCTTTGCAAACAACTTACCCGGACAATTTATATTTAGCTGTACTAGAAGATAGCGAATATATAAGGGACAGCGAGCTTTTTTCAAAGTCTAAGGGGAAACTGTATCTTTGGGGACTAAGGCTGCCTCTCAGAAGCTATACGAAGTAGCGAAGTTGCGCGCGAGGAAAAAATCCACTAATACTTCCAAAAATACTTAATTGTCCTTGCCTGAGGCGGCGTGAAACCGCTATTGGTCGATTTTTCTCTAAGCACACAACTTAGCACTTAAACTTAAAACTAATGCCAATGCTTCAGATGCTCAATGTACCTCTAAAATTTATCAACAGAATTCGATGTACCTCAACCATTTTTACAGAAATTACGATAAAATGCCTGATCTTCACAGCTGGGCCCTAGGCTGTATAACGCTCGAAATACATATGATCCTAATGTACCTCCAGATTTACTTATTAAATTCCAGAAATCCTAATTAGAACAGAAGATATTCAGCTTGTAAATTTTGTCTTCATATTTAAAATTGTTAAAATTGTTGTCAAATATTTTTACAAAACTAGTTGTAAATTAGGTACTTAATTTACAATATGGAGCTCGGCTGTCGTAATATCAGACAATAGAAATTCAGTTGTTAGCATCCTCTAAGAGTCCTTCGTAAATCGGGAGGTACATTAGATCAGTATTTTTTATGTAGGTATTCCGAGCGTTATACAGCCGAGGGCTCAACTGGGAAGATCAGGCATTTTATCGTAATTTCTGTCAAAACGATTGAGGTACGGTCGGGGTCGCCGTCGCTTTACCACTTTGCAGCGATTTTCGTATGGAGCGCACCGACCGCCCGGGTACGTGCCCGTATCAAGTACGGCCTTTATAAAAGAGGAGTTTTGGCCGAAGGGTGTCCTGTTCCGGCGGTTCCGTGGTCGGCTACCGGACACCGCGCTGCGTCACACGTCGCCGTGTTTACGTGTAAAATAGTGATAAGGTTTTATATTGTATGTATGTTAGTCTGTAAGGTATTTATCTATGGGCCTGCGTTGCCTGAATACAAATAAATAAATAAATAAAAATAAAAAATACACGACGCGGTGTGCAAGAGATTTTGGCCTTTAGACTGGTAAAGTGACGGAGTCCGCCATGGTACATTGAATTCTGTTGATAAATTGAGCATCTGAAGCATTGCCATTCGTTTTACATGCCTAGCTCGGGGGGCCGCGCTAGGTAGGAACACATAGGGGGTTCGATTCCGAACGGGGAGTACATACATAACATCACATATACTCTCGACTATTATCCCCGAAGGGTTAGTCAGAGACTAGGCAATGAGGACATCCCCTCTCCTTAATTCACTAAGTTTATTTGTACTGGCACCTCGAGACCAACCGTTAGGTTATGCAAGAAGTGCCAGACGTCCCTGCGCCAGTAGAACACTCGCGCAGGAGACAATCTGCGTTAGGTCTTGACGCCAAATCAGCGCCCGCCGAAGCGCGCTCTTCATTCGGTACTCATAAGACTAGTGTCTCGGGAGAGTTTCCCCGTGAACACGTGTAGTTCACTGCCTATTGTCCAGATAGGTAACCGAAGCTGTCGAGCTCGCTCACTTCTCGTTGCACGAAGGGCACAACTCGCAGTTGCTACTGCTAGGGTCGTCGACTCCCAAGTGTCCACCTTGGTAACGGAGTAGTAAGCACACTCACTTTTCGGACCCCATCCGGGCGCCTAGCCAGTTCCCACGTCCTACGCGGCTGGCTGGACCGGAGCGCGGAGGCTACTGCATCTAGGGGGCCGCCTCTACTAGTTATCCAGACTAGTAACGGAGATGTCAACACCAATGTCCAATGAGCACCACCGGACAAAGCTGCCAACTATAAGGGAAACTCACGTTCCCCGCAGGACTTTTCGCTTCTGGCCCCTCAGAGACCGCTACTAGGCCCCGCTCGCTGTGCACGAGTTTGGAAGTCCTGGCACACAATACTAGGACAGACGAACATTCCCAAGCTCTACAGCTAACCACGAGCCACTACTACGAGTCCAACCTACGTCCGGATCCCGCCGGTCAAGGCACAACCAGCGGGGGGCTTGAACCGGAACCTCGTAATACCGCTGAAAACACAACCAGACCCGTAGTTCCAGCTGCGATACCCTATCTATCGGGGTCGGTAGATAGGGACAGGCAATGAGGACAGTAAAAGCAGTCCTCTACCGTAAATAGCGACTGCACATGTACTCAGCGTGACAGGTGGTGAGCCCCTCGCCGCTCTTATGCTGTTGGTTGTATGTGCAGTCTTTAGTCCGTTAGTCGCCTTTTACGACACCCAAGGGAAGGGAGGGGGTGGTAAGTATTTTTTCACCCAACACGGTTAATTACGGGGATATATCAAGTACATCTTTGTGTATTTGGTTTGGCTGGCGGGAGGGTTACCACCAACTTATCTTAGGTTAGGCGCCATAACAACAATGCTTATAGGATTGTTCTGTTCCGACAGTTGAAAGATAAGATAGTGCCACAGTGGTTGAGGTGTGCTTCCACCTTCGCCCTTATCGTCACTTACCATCAGGTGAGATAAAGGCCAAGCACTTACCCGTTGTTGTAGAATATTAAAAAATAATAGGCTCTGCTGGTCCACCTCCCGCCACCCTACGTATATATCGCTCGCCTAGACGGGTGTCCTACACTATGTTCACGCACTTGGCTTGGTGTTTTGTCGATAGCTGCACTGCAGCGAAAACTAAGGATAGGGTCGACAATAAATTAAAACACAAGTTGAATCACAAAATATGTTTATATCACAATGAAAGCGCCGGCGCAATACAACAACGGTAGACCTCTACAAAAATCAACATTCGTATCTAGGTACTCATAATTTTTAAATAACTTAGACATTTTAAACCTTAAAGTTGTTTACGGCAAAAGAAATAAATTACTACCGTAAACTGACCCTAATGGCAATACAATAAGGTTGCGAAACTATTTAAAAATATATGAGGTTGCAAACCTTGCCATTTTATAATACCTCTAACTGCCAATGACTAAGATATGACAAAAAAACCTTAGGGCAATCAGCAATAAGATTGAAAACCAATGAACAATATATTGTGTTGCACTAGTCAAAAGCGATTATTCCCAGTAGTCCCCTCTAGCACTGTCCCCCGGGGTGACAGCTGAGAATTTTCCTCCCAGTTGTCACCCGGGTGACAAATTTTCCGAACTGTTCACTTCCGATCCGTACCAGAGGGGACAACTGGTATTTTTTCTTCTCAATTGTCACCCGTGACTCCGAGGGGGTGACAATTGCTACGATTCCTTCCCAGTTGTCCACTCCGACCAGTAGGCTTACTCTTGAAACACAATTTCCAATCACAAATCTAAAAAATGTCAAATTGCACTATTGTAAGCGACAATAGCGCCACATTGGAATTAAATTGCGTGGAAATTGATTGAACAAATTATTATCGTGATGGCGTTCCGGAATTATCTTTACTTATCCCAATATCGATACATATTAATCGCATTGGAATTGTATTGAGATTGCGTTTACGTTCAAGAGTAACCCCCCAGTTTAGAGTAAGGATCTTCTCTCTTTTCTACGACATATAACAGTGTTTGCAAAAAATACTGTCCTGATTTGGATAAAATGTTATAAGTACATAGATAACATAAAATACAATTACCATATATTAAAAACTTTAATTAAATATAGAAAAATTGTTACAATAATCATCAAAATGTCAGAAATAAGAACTCAAATAACATAAATATAATCAACATTATGTTTGGCTTATATACCTCCTAGTTATAACAATCACAATACTTATCGTATTTTTTTTATTTATCACAGAAAATCATTAATATTTACAATAATTGTTGGCCGAAAAAACTAGACTTGTATAAATGTTAGACTTTAATGTCTTGTGTTAATGCATTGTATTTTATCAACTCCTGCTGTTTTATTTCTATATCTGTAGGTACAATCATGATTGTTATCAGACACTTTTAAAACAATGTGGAAAAGATAATTGGATACAAACTTGGAACGTTTATGGAAATCAGCATCGCACAACTAACTATTTAGAGGGCTGGCACAACAAATTGGATCGGGAAGTAGGAAAAAAGAAGTCGAATATCATACACTTCCTAAATGTTATACGAAAAGATTCATCATTGTACACAGTCCGAAATGTGATGGCTCAAACAAAATGAAAAATAGAAAAGAAAGGCACAAGAAAAATATACTTCAAGATCCATTCATACAACCAATGCAAATGGAATTCGTGCACGGGGATATGCGTGTCAGACATTTATTGGAAACACTAACACATTAAATGCCATGTTTAACATTTATTTAAGTCTAGTTTTCTTGACCAACAATTATTGTAATGTGATATATAAAAAAAATACGATTAGTATTGTGATTGTTATAATTAGGAGGTATATAAGCCAAACATAATGTTGATTATATTTATGTTATTTGAGTTCTTATTTCTGACATTTTGATCATAATTGTAACAAATTTTCTATATTTAATTAAAGTTATAAATCTATGATAATTGTATTTTATGTTATATATACTTATAACATTTTATCCAAATCAGGACAGTATTTTTTTCGAACACTGTTATATGTCGTAGAAAATAGAGAAGATCCTTACTCTAAACTGGGGGGTTACTCTCGAACGCAAACTCAATCTTAATACAATTCCAATGCGATTAATATGTATCGATATTGGGATAAGTAAAGATAATTCCGGAACACCATCTCGATAATAATTTGTTCAATCAATTTCCACCCAATTTAATTCCAATGTGGCGCTATTGTCGCTTACAAAAGTGCCATTTGACATTTTTTAGATTTGTGATTGGAAATTGATTAATGCAATTCTGTTTCAAGAGTAGCCTACCTGGTCGGAGTGGACAACTGGGAAGGAATCGTAGCAATTGTCACAATTGCAACTGCACGTGCTCTACGTGATAGGCGTGGCTCCATCTCCGCTCTTTGCTGTTGGATGTATGCGCAGACGTTAGGCCATTAGTCGCCTTTTTCGACATCCAAGGGAAGAGAGGGGTTGGTATTATTCTTTCAGCAAGCCACACAGTTCCACTTGTAATTTGGTCACCTAACCAGTTACCCAAGTTTGCGAAAATTGCTTAACTTTCAAGATTGAAAGCTAAAGGCGCAAGACTCTACGCTACTGAGCACCTTTGTCACCCCCTCGGAATCACAGGTGACAATTGAGAAAAAAAAATACCAGTAGTCCTCTCTGGTACGAATCGGAAGTGAACAGTTGGGAAAATTTGTCACCCGGGTGACAACTGGGAGGAAAAATCTCATTTGTCACCCGGAGAACAGTGCTAGAGGGGACTACTGGGAATAATCGGTCAAAAGATAAGACGCTACGCAAACGCAGACAAAAAAAGCGATTCGCAGTGCGTTTTCCGTTGCCGTGCTCGACACTTTTGGAAGACGAAAGTGTCTGCGTTTGCACTGCGCCTTACTGCCACAAGGCACCATCGCAAGTTAGTTCGTTAAGTTAACCCTTCATAAAGCATCGGGTTGAATATTTCATTGTCCACCATATTTAGAACTTTATGTCATTTGGATAAGATTGAACACCCAATGAAAAAAAGAAACATATTCTGCCTTGTAAAGAATGATGGCCACAATGCCTAGCACTATTGGCTGGCCAATCGGCACGCGCCAGTTCCATGGCCTGCGGGCGCCGCGGGGCTGACTCGTGCTATACTACTGGCCCCCGCACGGAATGGGACTGTCACATATGAATTTGCTATAGTTTTATTCAGCATTCGATCACGTCAACGAAAACCAGAGTTTAAAGGGCTAAGTTGCATCTCGTTTATCACCAGGAGGCGCTGCTGCTATTCCATACAAATTCCTGTTTTCGTTAAGTAATCGAATGCTGATGAAAGTTACTTCAAAAGCTCCAGAGTACTTAACCCACCACTGGCCAAATACTAGTTGGTGGTGTTTGACGCTTGTAAGCTTTTTAAGCGCTCGGTTTTTTGAAGACAAAAAAGATAGCGCGTAAGCTTAACTATAGACGCGAACCAAACGCTGGTCTAAAATCGCTCATAACCACGATTTGTATGGAATGAAAACAAGATGGAAGCCTATACTAAGCAGTGTGCATATGTAAGTATCTACATCTGTCCACTCTGCTGTATATAAGCATAAGCTAAGCTCTCTCTGAAATCAGCGTTGATTAGAAAGAGAGAGAGAAACAACGCCGCTTAGCGACAAATTAGTAAAACTAGCATGTCACCAGTGGATCCCATACAATTAGTGGTTTAAATTTTGTCTTGTTTGAATAATAAAGGTTATTTGCGCTCGCAAAAAGCTTCCATGCACAAGGTCATACAAATAGAATGAGGAAGAAAAAAATAAAGTTTAATCTTATAATTACAAAACAATCATAATATAGGTAATATAATAATACTTCTAGTGTAATTTTGGTGATAACTTCACATGCATAGTCCAATGGACGTTTTGGTATACAATATAATCAGTCTTAGTTATAGTTAACCATGTTATAAAAGTATAGTTTCAAAATACTCAAACCCATTTTAAGTATTTCGACGAAAAGCTATTAGAAAATATCAAATTAACAGGAATTTGAGATTGCATTCGAAATCGACAGACTAGGTCTGTTACCATAGTCATTTTATTTTCACAACAAAAAGAAATTACATTTCAAGTAATTTCCACAAATTCGATATAGGTACTTGGTTACCACAGAATAACTAATAGTACTTGGTTTTACAACTAAATCTATCTTTCTTGAGAAAGAGACAGAAATATTTACCAATAGATGTGTGTAAAAAAAAATATAATACACAAATCTCATAATCTGTGAATACGTTCTTAGCGTAAGATATAATAATTTACTTCTATGATTTTTTTTCTATGTCAATCAATCGAAGACTAACATTTCCTTGTCCTACGCGCCACGACTTAATTAGAAGACAAAAGTCGTGGCGCGGTGAAACGTTTGTCTTCAATAGAAGACCGTGGAGTTTCAAATGTTATAAGTAATTGTATGCTATAAACTCTACTAACAATTCTTGCATACGAATGAATAGTTAAGAAAACCTCACTAAAGGCACACGCGCCTGCAGATCAACCTACCCAAAACTATCCAACTTCTCCAATCGATACGGATCCTGATACACTTGTCACAATGTTCAAAATATATTAAAGAAATTTGACAGTTTGCTGTAGGTTCCTCTGCAAGCATTTGTAGCAAAACTATTGTTACCAAGCATATCTGTCACTCGTGTAATTTTCATTTCAACTTTACCAACTCCATCTACAATCGATAAGGGCGACCCATCCCGATCCCGATCACGCCCGGCCTGACCCGCAGCCGCCCTCTGCCGCGGCCCGGGAGACTCTCTTCCGGGCCTTTGAAGGAGCCCGCTACGAAACAGTCTTTGACGTAAGTCTCCTGGCGTTGCAGGGGTGGGGGGCGAGGAGGGGGGCACGGGCCAGGGTCACGGGTGGGCTCGTCCAGGGACTGGCTGTGGCCCAGCTGGTGGGAGAAAATTTTGTATGTGAGTATTTGTATGTGATAATAGTAATTTTATTCGGGCAACTAACATTGTATGGGTGTAAATTGCCAAACCAAGAGGCCCATATAATAGTATAGTAGGGATCTTTGAAGCATGTGTAATGTAAAGGTTGCCAAGACCCACCTTCGTCGCGTGATAGGAGACACCATCCTTACGTTTGAGGAACTTAATACGGTGTTTTGTAAGAGTTAGCGGTTACCACTCTCTTCCGTTTACCCGTAGATTAGCGTACCGTTTGTGACGGTCCGGAACGGGGGGATGTTACGAACCGAAAGCGCAGCAGCGCCCCGTTTGTAGCACGCGTTCCTTCAGTCCGGGCGGTCGCTTGTGTCAGTGCAGCGTAGCACTCCCGTTTGTCCCCAGTCACACGCGCGCCAAGGTGTCTGGCGTGGCCTTTCGAGCCGAACGGTCGTTAGGTACCACTCCCGTTGTCTGTCTGCCGCGGGCTTTGGTAGGTAGAACACGGTCGCGTTGACGCTGCGTATACACCCTCATTTTTTACTCGTTTTAATGAAATTAAGGGTGACTTCCACCCAAGAAACCTATGTGCAAAAATGACAAAAAAAAATTTGACCTCCCATACAAATACCGATCAGCTGACGACAATAGTATGCGAAGTCGAATTTTTTTTGTTATTTTTGCACATAGGTTTCTTGGGGAAAGTTGTTCAGTTTAATGGGACTGACAGCCTATGGTCGGGCTATCGGCGGCGCGGCGTAGTGCCGGTATAGAAGGGACGTCCCTTCCTCTCCGCTGTCCGGAGGCTGCTCATGGAACACTTGCAGTAAGTGGTAGTTTTAACATTAGGCTAGGCCGATCTAACGTGCCACCCTAGGCTTCGTGATTCGCGGACTGAAGTACGCCCCGGCGTGGTGTGAGTAGTGTAATTTAACAATAATGGTACGTTATGGTATGTGTGTGTTTAGTGTGTTACGTGTGTACCTGTGTGCTTAGGCGCGCGCCGGCCTCCCGCAGCAGCCGCCGCAGCGCCCGCGCGGTGCTGCCGAGGCGCGCGGCCAGCTGCGCGCCCGACAGGCGGGACACGCCGCTCACGGACAGGGAGCAGGCGCTGCCCGCTGCGGCACACGGGCGGGACACGTCACCACGGCTCCATACGCACTCACATTACACTACTATTCCTATTTTATTGTTTTACTACCGATTTATCTCCATAATAACCACTCTTCATAATACATACATACATTCACAGACCACTGCCATAGTCCACGTTTCACCAAACGATAACTGCACATGTGCACGGCGTGGCAGGTGGTGAGCCCGTCGCCGCTGTATGCTGTTGCCTGTATGTGCAGTCTTTGGTCCGTTAGTCGCCTCGTACGACACCCGACGGAAGAGAGGGGGTGATAGTATTCTTTCACTGCTACACGACACGGTTACTAAAATATCGATCAAACTTAAACATTTCATATTCTTAAACTACACTGTGAACTCTGCTCATTAATGTCGATATTTTATTATGAATACGACATGTCGCCTGTCACATTAATACATATGTCACCTGCTGTCACATAAACACACCACCTGATCTATGATAAAGGCACATCGCCGCCTGTCACATCACATAATATTTACATTAAGGCATCTGTCGCACATTTTTATGGCCGTCATAATACCACCCTCTCACAGAATATCGTCGTGAAACAATGTCACTCGTGGCTGCTGTGTTTCGCACGGTCAGTGAAAGTACTGGGTGCTCATCACTTCCCATCCGAGTAAATAAATAATAGATAATATAAGTTCCCACGCACCTGTGCTCGGGCGCAGGTCCAGCTCTGAGGAGTGCGGCGCGGCGGCGGCGCCCAACATGAAGCTCTCCAGCGACGCCTATTAAATTAAAATTCGTTTATTTATAAACACAAGTCACTAACAGTAGTGGGGCGAATCTCAGCCCTTTAAGCATTAAAACCTGTATTAGGTTGAGACTGCTCTTACAAAGTTTCACTATGGACTTGTAAAACAAAGAAAATGTTTACAAATGATATTAAAAGAACAATAGGTAACAAAATGGCTATTGCAGAGAAACGCAACGCTAATAATTAGTATTGGATTCTATTAGGTGTTACCCAGAATTGTCACACCAGAGGTTCAATTCTCAGGTCGGGAAACGCTTGGTTTGATATCCCGGTGTTCAATTTCCAAGTCGAGCAAAGTGTGTTTCATATTGCCCGGGTTTGTGATCAGTAACCCGCGTTAGGCAAGCGTGCTGATTAAGCCAGTAGGTACCCATCAATTGTCGCGATGGCTTGATTTCTGCTGTACTTTACTAGAGGAGTATGATGGCGCAGAGCTTAAGAGGCCTATTACATCTCGAATGTGATTTTTGCGTAAAATGCCCATTTTTGCATTTTGTAGTAATTTTGCAGTTGTATTTATCGTTTTTATCGAAATAGGATAATAAATTTGTGCATTATATTACAAATCTCCATTCTGTGAGCATAATTTGAATTCGGACGGCCGGCGCATTGCATTTTGTAGTAATTTTGCAGTTGTATTTTTCGTTTTTATCGAAATAGGATAATAAATTCATTATAAAATCTTTATTTCTCATGAAGTAACAATTACTCAGGTATAAATTTTGCTCAATAATATTATCGTAGATAGGAGATATTCACAGTTAACTTATAGCGATTTTCAAAGTTTTTTGGTTTAGAATAAGATTTTTTTCCTATATAAAATCAATGATATCTAAAAATTCCGAGGCCGCTACGCACTATTCGACTATATAAGAGATAACATTATAACTTTTTTATTTCACTTGTTTAGAACTGTAGTTCAATCGATGAGCTCAAAAAAGTGTCTTCGCGCACTTTATGAAAATCTTTCTCTGCAATTTTGGGTTTAATTAAAAAGTTAAGAAAAAATTACAAAAAGCGAGGCCGCTACGCACTATTACAATAGCTATTCTACACTATTCAATAAGTCATAATTGTTAATGTATTTTTGTTTGTGAGGTCCATAACGCCAAAATTGGCCATTTTACGCAAAAATCACAAGTCGAGATGTAATAGGCCTCTTAAAGCGTTGGGTTTGTGATCTTACTACTTTCGTAACTACTATCACTTGATGGTTGTCCATATTAAAAACACCTGAGCTCCTCGGTGCTTCGGACGGCACGTAAAGCCGTTGGTCTCGGTTATTGTTGTACAAAGACAGCCGTTAAAACCCACCAGCCCGCATTAGATCAGCGCGGTGGGTTATGGCCCGATCTCCTGATTTGCTATTGTCCATGTAAGGCCAGCGTGTGCCCAACACCAGGGTCGTTTACAGGCTGATAACGATGACGCGCTGTTGTCTGCACATAACTGTTTTGCCGGTGTCCACACGTCGGCTAATAAAATGTCTCCAATCGATTGGATCCTTCTACAAAATACATTGATGAAATTTAACATTTAGCTGTGGTGGCGGCTTATTATTAAAATAAAATTACCAAGCAGGTATCAACTCGGTAGGTTGGCATGCTTTCGCTCTATATCTAATGAGTGTGTGAGAGGTACGTGTGTGTGTGTGTGTGTGTGTATGGTGACTCACATCGTGCAGCGCTTGGCCGGCGCTCAGCCAGCGGTCGGCCGCGCGCAGCAGCTCGCCCGCCGCCGCCTCGCTCACCCCACCTCAAACGACACGCAACACAAACATACACGCCACAGCCCCCACACGAGTGGCAAACGCTCGCCTCCTGTCTAGTCGTCGTACAATGCGCGCGCGCTGATGTATTTTTCACTAGCAATGGGCGATTTTCCGAGATCAAAAAAAAAAAGAAATTGGTTCGTAAATGACTTCATAGATGGCGCTTAGCATAGATTAGTATGGCGCATGGTAAAAGGCGGGTTCATGAAGAGCACGTAATATTTATTCTATTCCAAAATAGAAATAGGTTCTGGATGTCCTGAATATAAATAGGTAAGGACTTACTATTTTTTTTATTCTTTTGGTAAACAAGTAAAAGTGTAGAATTTATTACAGCCCTTAGGTACGAGGGCCACACCGAAATGATCGGGAATAGAAAAAACTACAAAGATAACACAATAATATTTACTTTCATTGTTTTTCGAAGTATTCTCCGTGACAATCAATGCACTTTTGCATTCGTTCAAACCAATTATTGTAACAGTAATTCCAGTCTGAAGTAGACATAGTCGAAACGGCCGATTTATAAGCTTGGACTGCCTCTTCTGGACCTGGAAACCGTTGACCACGTAGCAAATCTTTAGTTCTTGGGAATGTAAAGTAATCGTTGGGGCTCAGGTCAGGGCTGTATGGAGGATGGTCCATCAACTCCACGTTTTCCTGATTTAAAAACGCGATCGTTTGCCGAGCGGTGTGGGAACTCGCATTATCGTGGTGAAGGATTATGCGACGGTTCGGATTACTTTTACGAAGTTCTCTTATGACTTCCGGCAAACAAACTGTTGTGTACCATTTAGCAGTAACCGTTTTCCGTTCCTGTAAAGGAATTGTAGCCACATGTCCGGTTTTCGATACAAACGAAGCGACCATTTTTTTCGACACGCTACGAGAGCGCACAACTTTTGTTGGTTTGACCTCACCTTCGTAGACCCAAACAGCCGATTGGTGTTTTCTTTCGGGCTCATATGAATAAATCCACGATTCATCACCCGAGACGATATTGTAAACAGCATTTGAGCTCCCTCTATCGAACCGTTGCAGAGAAGACCGACACCAATTAACACGAGCCGACTTTTGTTCTTCGGTCAAGCGATGGGGCACCCAGCGGGAAACTAACTTCCTGACACCCAGTTCATCATGCAATATTATTTGAATGGCTGTCATACCAATGCTGAGGGAAGCCCGTATCTGCTCGTATGTCACATGTCTATCTTCTTGTATTAATTGGCGTACAGCATCGATGTTTTCTTGTGTTACCGCTGTTTTTGGCCGACCAGTAGAAGGAACTGTGGTAAGAGATAAACGTCCTCGACGGAACTCAGAATACCAGCGATATATAGTCGTTTTACTAGGTGCTTCAAGTTCATAAATAGAAACAAGCTCGGCAAGACATTGTTCTTGAGATAAACCTCGGCGAAAGTTGTGAAAAATTATCGCACGGAAATGTTCCCGCGTAAGCTCCATTTTCTCACTGACTTCTTAATTTGAAATAGCTACCACTCTTCTTTTTTTGAAAATTTTTATTTTTCAAAAATGGTATTAAGTTCGTAAGAATACTAAATTTCAAATACCAAAAAGATTTTAAGTCTAATTTATTCAAAAGTATTCCATTCCCGATCTTTTCGGTGTGGCCCTCGTAGGTACGGCTGGTGGCCGGCTTTTATAAAACGACATCTATCGGGTGTTTTTGAACTAATTTTTACTTTTTAATTTGGGCTGTCAGAAAATCGCCCATTGGCATAGTACACAGCAGTGTACGACGAAATACGAATCGACAGGGGGTGAGCGTTTGCTACGACATAAAATATGTCGTTTCGCCTATATGAAACTGTGGAACATCTTGCTCACAATCTCCTCCACAGCTAAAGACGACGATGACTACCCATTCAGGCAGTCATCTAAACATCTTTCTATGTAATTTTTATAACATTGCATGCCTGATAAGCAGTGATAGGAATAGCCAGACTGTTTTTATTTATTTATTTCACAACCATAATTCACAATGTATGGTACTGTAGAGTTTATACCATGTTAGGGCGCTGGCTGGTTTTACTTTATAGTAATTTGTAAAAAACGTAATTTGAATTGACAAGATGTCAAACCGGGATTAAAGAGATCGATCTGAAGGGCCAACATGGGTAGACTTGACCATGTTAGTTTTATATTGTAAATATGTAATTGTAAATGTATATAAAAGTATACAATAAATGAACTCGTATACTAAATAAAGGTTGTTGTTATTAAAACAAACGCCCCCCAACCTTTACGAGTTCGACAATGGTGGAGGCGTCAAGAGCCGGCCGTGCGCGAAAAAGTTTCCGTTTTTCAGGTGGCACGAAAGCACTGAAAAGAATGGTGAATAAGCTAAGTGTTGAAGAATGAAGAATAGAAAAGAATATTATGATAACCTTTACCTGAAAGAAGAGGAAATTTTTTTTTAAGCAAAATGGATCACGAAGTCACTTGTTTTACGGGTCATTTTGATGAGTCGGTGGAAGAGTTTCTGGAGCGGTTCCAAGCAGTAGCAGTTTATAAGAAGTGCACTAGCTCTGAGGATCGGTTAATGTTGTTGCCAGCATTTTTAAAAGGGTCTGCACTTCACTATTTCCGATCAATAAAAGCTTCATGTAAAAGCTTTGAAGAAGTGGTGGATAAATTGAGGGAAGAATTTGAAGTGTGTGATTACTCCGAATTGTTTTATAATGCCAAGCAGGACCAGAAAGGCCTGAGCGAGCATTTTTATAATTTATCGGAGTTGGCTAGCAAAGCAAATATAACCAAGGATTCCACGTTCATTACGCAATTTTTGAAGGGATTAAAGCCTTACTTCAAGAATAAACTAGCATATTCTCACTATGCGTGTAAAAGAGACCTCAGGGAGGTTATTTTGCAATTGGAGAAGGTGTATCCACAAGCACGTGAAGAGCAGATGAACTTAGCGCAGAATCCTGCTGCGTTCGTTCATAAGTTTGTTGGTGGGGGAGGTGATCATAGTACGCCCACTCCATTTGGTCCGCCAATGACAACGGAAGTGCAAGATGTATGCCGCGTTGTACCAGGACCTGCACCTTCAAATAGCTATAATTTACGTTCTAATTTTAGGAAAACGCAGTCGCAGCCGGGTTTTCCACCGCGCCGACAATAAAGAAGGCCAATTGTCGCGACGGTGATGTTTTTAAGATGTCGTCTGGTCTTTTGCAAGCGCACACATCTGACGTGAAATTGCAAGCGATGGATGAAGCTAGTCAACAGGTTAGACCTTCTTCTACGTTATTGCCATTATTAGTATTTTCTACAAATGAGATTAATTCTGTAGCTCTTGTAGACACAGGTGCCACGGTTTCCTGCATCAGTCAAGCTGCCGCGGATGAGATAGGAATAAAATGTAGAGATATAGAAAATAGATGTATTAGTGCGAGTAATGGTAGTAGGTTAAAAGTAGTTGGAAAATGCGATGTAATGTTTTCTTTGAGCGATTTTTTATTTAAACAAGTATTTATAATTATAGCTGACTTAAAATGTAGTGTAGTATTAGATCAGGATTTCTTAATAAAGAATAAAATGTATATTGATTTTATAACAATTGTGTGTCTTTTTCCCAAGGAAAAATTCATTTTGTTCAACCAAATGTGTTGGGCCAAAAAGATGAATCCGCTTTTGTTGCAAGACAGGACTCTGAAAGATGTTCGATTGTTAGACAAAAGTTAGGAAATATTCATTCTGTTCAGCAAAATGTGTTGAGCCAAAAAGATGAATCCGCTTTTGTTGCAAGACAGGATTCGCAAAGATCGAGTTCGATTGTTAGACAAAAGTTAGGAAATATTCATTTAGTTCAGCCAAATGTTTCGAGCCAAATAGGTAAAGCCGCTATTGTTGCAAGGCAGGATTCGGAAAAATCGAGTTCGCTTGTTAGACAAAAGTTAGGTAAGTCATCGAATGTTCCATGTCAAACAATTGGTTTAGAAAGTTTGAAGTTAGAACAAAAGTCAGATAGGTCATCGAATGTTCTATATCAGGCAATTGTTTTAGAAAGTTCCGAGCCGGGCGCGGAAAAGAAAAACATTGATGTGTCAACAAGTGACAGGCATCAATCAATTGTTGACTTTCTTGATTTTCAGAAATTGCGTAACAATGATTACGTATATTTCTTGAAGGCACCAAATAGTGGTGAATTTTCCTTGCCGGTGGAGAAAAAACGTTTTGTAACTAATGTAGATTTAGGAACGGGTTATCCTAAAACGAAAATTCGATAGAACAGGTAGGTTGTATGAGTAGATTATTTACGAAGGCACTACGTAAGAATTAGACCGGTATTCTTTAACGTCAATGATTTAGTTTTTATTATGTTCCAAAGCGAGTTATTGGCAGATGTACGAAACTGGCACGTCTTTATCAATGGCATATAAAATCATTTGAGCGATGAGAGGTCTAATGTTGGTGGCTTGTAAAGTTCGTTTTTCATACAAATCGCCTAAAGCATTTCATGTCACGATGATGTGTGTTTGTAGACATTATTGTGTATGTGTATGTTTGTAAATTATCATAAGTTTGTGTAAAAAGGGAAGGCTTAGTAGGTTAATTTTAAGTTATATGTTGTCATTGTTATTTACTAATATGTGTCTTAATGTTTCATATGTACGAGAGAAATAAGAATAACGTATTTTAGGTAATCTAATGATGGCAGGGAGCAATTGATGTTTGAAAAAGAGGGTCAAATACAAGACATACCTTAAAGAGTAGTTTGATATGATAAGGAAAATATTGTTAAAAAGCGTGAGATAGGTTTATTAACGTATTTGTAATGTTGAATGCTGGTAAAGTAAGTATTTGAGAAAGGTAATGAGTTGGAAGGGTTAAGTAGAATTAGATTGGTAGATCTAGTCGACTAATTCTATTATTTGGTGTAACATGATTAGGCAATAAGCTATTTGTCATGGATTCCTGATTTGGGTTTCACACACATAAATGATGGGATATAGGGTTAGTATCTGGTTTGTAAATGGGTTTGTTATTATTGAGGGTTAAAGGATTGAGTATTTATAGCATAGTTGGTGAAGGTTTAGGAGTTAGCAGTATATAGGAGTATGATGTTGTAGGTTATTTGATTTATAGGAGTAGTGTAATAGTAGTTAAGGGTTATTTAATAGTTTATTATTTTAATAGTTTGTAGTGAGTTTAATAAATTTCTCTCACGATAAGCAATTTCTGGTGTAGAATAGAGTGACTATTCTCATAAGCATTCGGAATTACTTAGTAGAAGTTCTACCTAAGTAATGGATTGGAAATAGAGGGATTATCTTTTGCCTTAAAGTTTAATCAATAATTCCCTAATTCTATAGATTATGAGGGAATATTGTATTGTTGAGTATCAAGTCATAACGTGGGATAGTTGACATGTTTTTGGGGATTCTATTTCTTACCTTGTACTTGAGCCTCTTGAATTCTTGAGAGTTTTAAATATAATGGTGTAGAATATTTTTCCTATTGATAAGTTGATAGTATCTGCTTTGAGTCTTGTTATGAAGCTTAAGTTTAAGAACGACTATCACACCCTTAGAGAGTTTGAATTTTTCTCTACATTAACATGAAATATTTTGACATGCAGATTGATAAAGTTAGTTATATAATTTTTGTTAAGGGTGATGTTTATGAGTCGTGTTAATTAGTGATTTGGAGGATGATTCGAAATAGGTATATAGTTTTGACGGGTTTATATGTGCCAAGTTCTTCGAAGTTTAATTCTTCGAATAGCTAAATCCAAGTCGGGTTTAGGTTGAATCATTCTTGTATGTATTATTTTTCCCGTTTCCGCTAGGATGTTTAGAAATATTTAGAAATGGGTAGAAAGGTAAAAAAAAAAAAAGTTGGGAAAAAAATTTTTGTTTAAAATTTTTTTTTTTTTCCCCAGGTCGGGAGGAATGTAGAGTTTATACCATGTTAGGGCGCTGGCTGGTTTTACTTTATAGTAATTTGTAAAAAACGTAATTTGAATTGACAAGATGTCAAACCGGGATTAAAGAGATCGATCTGAAGGGCCAACATGGGTAGACTTGACCATGTTAGTTTTATATTGTAAATATGTAATTGTAAATGTATATAAAAGTATACAATAAATGAACTCGTATACTAAATAAAGGTTGTTGTTATTAAAACAAACGCCCCCCAACCTTTACGAGTTCGACAGTACTTATAAATAGATACACAGGATAATTATGGACCCCGCAGGGGCACGAAAATTAGAAGAGACCAAGCGCTTTTACATAATATATAGAGTATTAAATATTTTTATGTTTGTTGTGTATTGAATATATAATAATTTACTTTAACTTATCATTTAGATATTCGTCTATATCA
Source organism: Scoparia ambigualis (assembly GCA_963921215.1). Classification (NCBI taxonomy): domain Eukaryota; kingdom Metazoa; phylum Arthropoda; class Insecta; order Lepidoptera; family Crambidae; genus Scoparia; species Scoparia ambigualis. The sequence continues at coordinate 1,469,615 of OY992515.1, forward strand.
TATTAGCTTTTAGAAGTTAATAGTTTCCTTACTTTATTTTAAATATATTGTCGTTCTATTCATCTATCCATTCCTTTGGAAGCTTATTATATATTTTTATTTATTGAATAAATGTGTTCGATGAGTTTAGTTTAAGCCGGGTAGTTGGCAGTATTATTTTATTTTTATTTCGTAATATATACTCTGTACTTCTTCTTGTTTTGTATAGAAGTGTTTGTTTTAATTTTTTGTATGTGTGCTTTCCAGTTAATATGAGTGTCTATAACAATACCGAGCAAAGTGAATTCATTGACACTTTCTAATTTAATGTTTTTATAGGTATAATTTAAATTAATGACGGATTTTTGATATGGATGAAAAGTTATTAATTTAGTTTTTCTAAAATTATTTTTAAGGTGATGTTCATTTAACCAGTCTGATGTTCTAGAAAGTAATGAGTCGAGATTATGATGGATATTATTATTATAATTATTTTGACATGAAGTAAATAAAGATATATCATCAGCAAACAATACGCATGGTTCCTCAATGACTTTAGGAACGTCATTGATGTAAATCAAAAATAATATGCACCCAACAACGTTTCCTTGAGGGATTGATGCATTTATAATTTTATCTGATCCCACACACATGGTATTGTCCTTGTGGCATCATCAAAGTGCTCGATGTCAACGAATTGTTGTCTGTCCTTTAGGTACGACGCAAACCACTCGTGGGCAGCACCGCGATGCCTATTCCGTAACGTACAACACCGGGTCCTTGGAATATCTGTTCTTGGAGCTTAGCCTACACCACTCCATTATTCTGGTGGGAGCGGTTTACAGTCCCAGTAGTCATGTAAATTATTTTGAATCATTTGAGACAACCCTTGAATCCCTTAGTTCTTCTTACAACCATGTAATATTGATGGGTGATCTTAATACTTGTCTACTCAAAAATAACTCCCGGTCCTGTCGTCTTAATTCTATTGTAACGTCTGTCAACTTTGTTTTGCTCCCACTCACGGCCACCCATCATTCTCCTAATTGTCAGCCATCTCTCTTAGACGTACAGACAGTTTCAAGTCCTTTTACATGGACAAACTACTGCCCCATTCTCATACCATGATCTCATATTTCTATCCTATCGAGTACGCAAACCCAAACCAAAAACCAAAGTCCTTCTTCGCCGTAATTTTGGTGGTGTATGTGTGGAACGCTTGAGGGAAGATTTTACTGAAATTGACTGGTCTGCATTGTTTGCGGCTTGCACAGTTAATGAGAAAGTTAATATTTTCAATAAAAATTTAACACACTTATATGATACACACGCTCCTCTCAGACCAGTGCGCGTTAAACACCTTCCTGCGCCATGGCTATCACCTATAATTAAAAAGACCATGCAACGCAGGGATAAGGCCAAGTCTGTTCTTAAGAGATTTCCAAGTGATGATAATTTGCACTCCTATAAAAAGCTGCGCAACCTCTGCAACAGACTTTGTCGGGATGCCAAAAGGCGATACATTCATTCTTCGCTACACGACCTACCTCCAGCTCAAATCTGGAAGTTTTTAAGGACCATAGGTGTGGGTAGGGATGGGCATCGCAGCGGTTCTGGTGACTTACCTGACCTTACTCTGCTTAACAAACATTTTACTAACTCACCAGTTACTGTTGCCGATTCTACCAAAGCCGCCACGCTTGCCATGCAGGACAGTGCTGCCCGTCCTGACTGAGCCTTTCACATTTCGCGAGGTCGCTGTGGGGGAGGTTAAGAAGAGCATTCTTTCTATAACTTCCGAAGCTGTAGGTGAATATGGCATTTGCCGTGACATGCTTATACCTATCCATGACGACGTGGTGCCAATTATCACTCACATTTTAAATTCTTCGCTAGCAACCAACGTCTTCCTTAGTGAGTGGAAATTGGCCCATGTTATTCCCATCCCGAAGACCTCCTCCCCAAACACTTTTTCTCAATTCCGTCCCATCTCTATCCTTCCATTCCTCTCCAAGGTCCTTGAAGGTGCTGTTCAAAAACAACTGTGTGCATTTGTTTCCCAAAATAGCTTATTAAGTACACACCAATCTGGTTTTCGTCCTGGCCATAGCACAGTTACCGCGTTGCTAAACGTCACAGACGATATTCGCCATGCCATGGACAACCGATTGTTTACGATTATTGTGTTACTCGACTTTAGCAGTGCCTTCAACTCTATTGACCATGACATCCTTCTTTCCATTCTCCGCTCTCTTAACTTTACCCCCGCTGCGATATCTTGGTTCTCAGACTACCTCTGCAATCGTTGCCAGAGAACCAAGAATGATGACTCTTTTTCGGAGTGGGCTCCTCTGACTACGGGTGTGCCACAAGGTGGTGTACTCTCACCCCTCCTCTTCTCTTTATTTATAAATGAGCTCGCTAAAGTAATTTCATCCACTTACCACCTATATGCAGACGACTTGCAAATTTATAAACATTTTGATGCAGCCAACACACGCTCCGCTATCGAAGCGATTAACAACGATCTCCTCTTGGTGAAGACTTGGGCTGATGCATTTGGATTGCTTGTGAACCCAGCGAAGTCGCAAGCAATCATTATTGGTAGCAATAGGCTGTATGGCAAATTGGATTTTAATGATCTTCCCGATATCTCGTATGATGGTGTGAAGCTTGCATATGCCGAAAAAACCAAGAACCTGGGAATCATTATTGATCACACGCTATCTTGGAGATCACAGGTAAATGAGGTGAGTCGGCGCATGCACTATTCCTATCATTCCCTCAAGCGACTTCAGTTTTTCTTACCGTACAATACCAAAATTATGGTTGCTCAGTCCCTTTTGCTCCCTCTTCTCGACTATGCCGATGTTTGCTATTTAGATGCTACTGAGGAGTTACTTAACAAACTGGAACGACTGCAAAACCTGGCAATCCGATTTATATTTGGTTTGCGTAAGTATGACCATGTTTCAGAATTCCGCTCGAAGTTAAAGTGGCTTCCAATTAGACTACGCCGAGATATGCACATCCTTTGCCTCCTTTTCAAAATTCTTAACTATCCCCAACTTCCACATTATCTACGATCCCGATCTAACCTCTTACCAGACTCTTCCCGGCCTAAACGTTCCTGTGACACAAGAACCCTCCTTTATCCTCAATCCAACTCCAAATTTTTCCACAATTCGTTCACAGTGAATGCAGCCAAAATGTGGAATAAACTGCCTGCCAGTATCCGTGACAGCTCATCGGTGGAATCGTTTAAACACAAGCTCAAAGAGTACTACCTGTCCAACGCTATTATTAATCAGTAACTTAATTTATTAAATTAATGTTGTTTATTATTATATGTATATATTGTGTAAGTATATTTTATGTATATATGTATTTATATATTATGTAGGTATGCTTATATATGTATAAATAGGTAATAAGTATATGTAGTTACGGATCAAATTATTTATTTATCTATGTCTTATCTAAGTGTGTATTTATACATACTTGCTTTTAAAACCACAGCTAGGGTTGGCTGGAAGAGATCTCTTTTAGAGATAAGCTCACCCTTGTATATGTCTTGTGTAACATGTGTGTAAATGTTGTTTATTTGTACAATAAAGGATAATAATAATAATATACAATTCTTGACGGGACATAAGATGAAACTGTTAATACCACCAAACCAGAACGGCACTTAATAGAAGATCCCATGCATTTTGTTATATACAGGATGGTCCAAACCTGATGGATATATAATTTTTTATAAAGTTCTTCAAGGGACCTGTCAGGAACCGCCCCAAGAAAAAAAATCAGTCCTTACCAGATTACAAGATTTCGTTTTTTTAAAATTTTGAGATAACTTGTTGGTGTACAAAACTATTTTTTTGAGGTTATTAATAATTATATCTGCAATTTTTTTGGAGGTGTTTACCTAATAAGTCTACTATTACAGAAAAAAAAATCATTCTGATTGCGTGTTTTTAAGTTGACAAAATGTGTTAATCGAAAATTAACATGTTTTTATATATATTTCAGTGTCTTAATGTTTACAGCCTCTCTGTTATCGATCTTAATTTCATAAAAACACTTGTCATTCAATATACATGCTCGTGATTGGTCTAACTGCGGCCAATAAAGGGCATTGTATGTAAAAATGTCGTCTAGTTCATAGTTTATTAAATCATTCATTTGTCTAGCGTTCACCATTAAAACTTTAGAGCGTGTGGACGCCATTGTAGTATTAATTGTAATACCTATTCTCAGTTACCTATTAAAATCAGTCTGACAAAGTCTAGTGTTTATCTTCATCATCTTTATCACCATCATCATCAATTCATCAAATATCAACGTCTTAAGAGTCTAAAGCGATGCTTCGAACCCGCCGTCGACGGCTCTTGAGCAAGGTCAGTAGGTCACCATCAACGAGTACGTTCCTTGGCCGTCACGGTCACGGCTGGCCAAAAACATCTAAGTACAAAATGTTCAAACAATCTAAGAATAAAGTATTTTCCGAAACTTTACCGTACATTTTAAAGTTTTATCAAAAAATTCAAAACAGGCCCTTGGTAAATTAAAAATAAAATTATATGCATTAGTCTTGGTCCACCCTGTATTATGGTTTATGATGAAATAAGGAAATTGTGTACTTGTATTCATTATTTCAATGCACTTTACATATAAAATGATAACAAATCCAAATCAAATAATGAATTAGTGTGGTTACCTTCGTCGTTCGCCTCTAGGTGTGCGGCGCGCATTGCCCACGCGTGAGTGCTCCCCGGCCAGCCCGCAGCCACGCAGTTGGCGTTACAGTCGCGCTGGCCATAGAACTCTTGCCCCCCCTCCAGTACCACTTCCTATGGGTAAAACATAGTACACACAGTTGAGGGTTTCCGGTCGACCACTAGTCGGCGATATGCGCTTGCGCTCCATTACTTGCGCACGTGCGCACAGTAGCGTGCGCGTAGCTCGTGTGCACGCGAATATTGTAAAAAAGTGGTCGGCCGGGAACTTTCTCGACCGTACATCTAACGGCACAAAGCCTATCTTATCGTATCTTAGTGGGGCCTGCAGGAGATTCGATCTCGCAGTAGCACCTCACAGTGAAAATGACTGCCATAAATAAGCTTGGTAATGTCTTGGAGGGCGAAGAGCCTACATCCTGGCAAGAGTCACAGTCCATAACAAGTGTTGCATGGACTCCTTTTTCTCTCCACATGCCCTGCACAGACTGCTTGTCTGTAGCAGATTGCATTTTGTGAACCATTTGTTTTATGGCATTGTGTCCGGTCAGGGCACCAATGATTTGGCCTATTTTTATTTTTATTTTTATAAAAATATTTTTTATTTTTATGTCCTTGTAGATGTTTTATGTTTTTATTATTGTAATGGAAAGTGCCCTTCTATGATAGGGAGGGCATTTTTTGAGGGCAATTCTAATTGAGGCTGTAAAAGAAAGGGAGAAAAGAAATGCCCTTGCTGAGTTTCTTGCCGGTTCTTCTCAGTACAAGGCTCCCGCCCCGTAGTTAGACTTACGAGTACGAACCGATGGCACAATGACATTCATAAGTGCTGTAACCTAAACATAGCCTAACCTGAATAAATGATATTGATTCTTGATTCTTGAATCTTGGGCCTCCGCATATGATCCCCGCCTACCACGCTGCACATGTGCAGTTGCCATTCGGAGTCTCGTGGTGTGTGGCAGTGCATCGCCTCTGCACTCCGCACTGCTTAGTCTCTGACTAACCTTTGGGGGCAATAGTTATAAGTGTATGCACAGAGCGAGAAGCTCGATGGCGCAGCGGTCAAGGCATATTTTTTTTTTCTATCGAGTGAAGTTCATTGGATCTTGTAACTGAATGAGACTTTGAATAGATTAGATCCTTAACGATGGCCTGGCCGCAGCCGCTGTGCCGCGCCTTGGGTATGCGCGGGTGGTGGGAGGAGTGGGAAGTAAAGAGCATGAACTCCCATAAGATTCGTAGTGTCAGACAGTTCTTACGATATCGAAGCACAGTTTATTGAAGCTTTATATTTACGAGTATAATTGGGAATCAAACGAACTTGCAATAGTGAAGTTCGAGACCAATTATGTGACATCTTCATTCGACGCGATTTATAACATAGTGTAGTAGCGTTGCCACGCTACAGCCTTACACACGGTATTTAAAAGACATATTTAATTAAAAAATAAAACTAATAGTCACTTATTTGACTACTCTAGTCAATATCCCCACTACCCCCACCTCTACAGTAACGAACGGCTCGCTCGCGTGGCGTGGGGACTTCCGAGTTTGAGCTCATTTAGTTTAAAGACATATTTTAATTTTTATTTTTATTTTTATTTAGTAATGTCAATAAAATTCTTAATAAAACCAATAATTGTTTTCGGAATGTGATTCGACATTTATTTTTTAGGGTAGGGATAACTTTTACTAGGTAGGTAACATAAAGATTTACAATTTTTCAGTGATAACATCATTACGGGTGGGTGTGTATATAAATCGCGTCGAATGAAGATGTCACATAATTGGTCTCGAACTTCACTATTGCAAGTTCGTTTGATTCCCAATTATGTTTCCATCTTCATTCTTTGCGATTTATAACATAGTGTAGTTGTTCAGAGATTAAAAGAGAAAATGTTATTGCGAAAACAATGTTTATTACATCTTCAATATTGGAAGGTAAAAGTAATTTAATATAAATAACAAAAACTACTTATAACATAACTAATCAATTAATTTTCAGGTGTCATGCATAATTATGTTATTGAAGAAGAGGATAATATATTTAAGGCGAATTGATTATTATCGCGAAGGACTACATCTTTGTTGTAATATTTGGCAAATGTGAGTGAAGAATTAGACCATCCAGCGGTCTTTCTAATCAAGTCTATACCGACTCCGAGTCTGTTGGCCGCAAAAGTTGACGCGTGACGGGTACTGTGCGCTGTGAACAAGGACGTATCTATACCACTTTCAGCAAGAGTATATCTGACCCAATGGCTCATTCTTTGACTGGAAAGTTTATTGTGTGGTTTTTTATAGCTAATAAACAAAAAATTGCAAGTGTGTTTACGTAAATCCTTAGTTTTAGTTAAATATTCCTGTAAACATCTGGCTGGGCATATTTCAGGTTTCTCAAGAAAAAATGGAAGCTTCAGTAAAGGTTGTAAAGTATTAGGCTTAGAAGTTTTTATTAGATCAGGAATTTTTATAAGTATTACATTGCCATGAATAAAAATATTTTCAAGTTTAATTAACGAAAATGTCTGCATTCGATGGGCAGTTACTAAGGCCAACAGAGTCAAAGTCTTTTTTGAAAGCGTTTCCAGGCTACGATCTTCATTAGGCCATTTATTACTTAGATAATTTAATACAGTGCTAGGGTCCCATGTTAAATCATATTTTGGTCTTGTCGGTCTTAGCCTGAAAACCCCTTTCATAAACCTTTTAATTCTATCGTCGTCTAGGACACTACTACGAATCAATAAGGATAAGGCTGACTTATAGCTATTTACAGTTCCATACATAGCGCCAGAATCAAAGATTTGAGTTAAAAAATGGATTACAATTGGTACTGACACATCTGTGTAATCAAAATTATTTGAAATACAATAATCTATCCATTTTCTTATGGGACAATCATATTGTTTGTACGTGTTGTCAGACAAGGAAGAAAGCATTATCTCCACCGATCTTTCAGACAGTGATCTTTTTAATGGAGCTTGCCTGATCATTTCGCGGCAGCTAGCCGGAGGCTGCGATGTAAGTTGTGTGGTTCTCTGAAAGGGGAGACCAAAAGGTTAATATTGGGATCAAATATGATTATTCCATTAGGCACAACAAGTTTTTGAAAAAGTGGGAACCAAGGCTGTGTTGGCCAATAAGGTACAACAATAATTCCTTCTGCCCTCTCCTTAATAATTTTTTGAATAGTTTTTAAAATAAGCGAAAATGGAGGGAAAGCGTAGAAGAATAGTTTCTGCCACGATATTGTAAAGGCGTCAACGGCCCACGCATCGGGTTCTTTCTTCCAGGATACGTAGTAGTAACATTTTGTATTCCGACGAGTTGCAAACAAGTCAATAATAGGGCATCCTAATTTTTCTTTTAACTCTAAGAATGCATAGTCTGCCAACTCCCATTCGGTATCATTGAATTTCTTTCGAGATAATCACGCTTCTCACACCATTGCCAAATTTGTCTTGCTATGTTGTTTAGGTGAGGAAATTGTACACTACCCATTTTATTTAGACAAGCTATTGCAGTAATATTATCAATTCTTAATAAAACTTCACAATGAGTTAAACCTTTGGCAAATGTTTTTAATGCGAGAAAAGCTGCTCGAAGTTCTAGTTCGTTTATATGAAGCCCTAATTCGTTATCTTTCCAAAAACCATGAGATTCTTTTCTGTTACAATATGCACCCCAGCCGGTTGATGATGCATCTGAAAATACTTCTATACAAAAGTTATTGAAGCGGAACCGTGAAATGTCATATTTTACGTGGTTTACCCACCAACGTAAATCGTCTTTAAGTTGATTTGGAATTTGTATTTTTTGTTCATAACTAGGATTATTAAGCAAGTATAAATATTTGTGACGTTCCAACAATTTAGTGTACATCCATGAATAGTCGATACATGGGCAGGCGGATACTAGCAAACCAAGTAATCTAGCAAATTCGCGCAATTTACAATGTTTTAATGTTAAAAAATTCATTAAAATTTTTGTTATTTTGATTCGTTTGGCATCTGGCAAATTAAGTTTCATCTGTCGCGAGTCAAACACGTATCCAAGAAACTGGCATACGGTGCTAGGTATGAAACAGCTTTTTTCGCGATTAATGATGAAACCTAATGTCTGCAAAAATGAGATAGTATAGAGTACATTTTCCTCACATTCCATATATGTACGTCCTATGCATTGTATGTCGTCGAGATATATAACTGAGACAAATCCTCTCGTTCTTAGGTACTGCATGACTGGTTTGAGTATTTTCGTGAAAACAAAAGGTGCAGTACAAAGGCCAAATGGTAGGCAATTAAATTCATACAGCGTGTTATTATAATTAAACCTAAGATACTTTCTTTGCGATTTCTCGATATTTATCAAAAAATAAGCGTCCATAAGGTCTACTGACGCCATGTAACAGTTCTCGGTTATTAATTTCAAAGATGTCCTGTAATCCTCCATTTTAAAATGAGATGTAGAAATGAACTTATTTAGATTTTTCAAATTCAGGATAAATCTTTTTTCTCCATTTGGTTTTGGAACTAAAAATACACTAGAAACAAATTCTCCGTCAATATGTTTACATTTAGAAATAGCGTTAATTTTTAATAATTTTTGGATAGCTATCTCAAAGTCTAATGATTCTTGTTCACATTTTGGATGAACATTTGGTTGCAAAAATTGTAAAGGTATTGATTTGAAAGGTATTACATAGCCTTTTATCCAAGCAAGAACTGTTACATCGTCAGTTATTTCGTTCCATTTATCAATATAATTGGCTAGACGGCCAGGGTAATGTACCTCGGATGTGCTTAGCGGCGGTAATGATGTTGAGTCCTGGGCGGCGGTGGCGGCGATCGGGCTCGGCGTGGTGGCGGCGGCGGCGGCGGCGGCTGCGTCCTGGGTGCTGGAGGCGCTCTGAACGTTGTTGGCCGATTCTGCCCTGCATCGAACCTGTTCGCCGTCTGTCTTGGATGCAGGGCTTTGGTGTTTAACATGCCCTTTGGCTTAGCTTTACCGTTATAATAAGTTTTATTGGACTGAGGCCGAACATGACTTTTCAGTGAGTCTCCCGATTTTTGAATCGTCTTGGCGGCGTTTAATTTTTCTGTAAGGTTTTCTCCAAAGAGAAACTTATCACGGTTTGAGTCTGTTAACGCCCCTCTTAGGCTGTGCTTTATAGAAGATAAGACAAAATTGCGCCGTGTCTTTGTTTCCAATTGATGACTGTCGCACAGAAGACGGCTTGCATCACTTATTGGCTTTAATAATTTTTCTCTAGAAAAATCGTTAGAAATTAACATATTAGCTACTTGCGCCAAGGCTGCCAATGCGGCTGCTAGTTGCTTTTGTTTATTCAGCAGAGAGAAGTCTCTTTTAACGTGAGTTTCTGGTAGAGCCGCTTATGCCTCTGGATTTAATACTGGTGGCATCAATAAGTCACAATTGGCAGGAATCAAGTACTCACCGATCAGTTTTTCTTTAGTCTCTTTCGATAAGCCTTTAGCCAGTACCTCATGCCAACGAGAAGCGAGATCTTTATGTATATTGCTTCCGAACACAGTTTCGGGCTTAGACACGTCGCCAAGAAGACTTAAAATTGTCTCATCGAGGTCTTTCTCTGTCACTGGGACTGTTTCGACAGGCGCTGAAGATGGGCCTGGCTGAGGCGATAACCTTGACATCTGTGGAGATTCATCTTCCTGGTCAGACAATTCAGTTGGCAATGATTGTTCACGGCTTGGTGAAAGTGTACCGGCCCATTCACTTGGCGGTAGATAAAAAGAGCCGTAATCTGCATTTAACGTCGTATCGTCGACATTATTCTGCATGTATGGACCTGGAAAATTCCAAGAGGTAATTTTAGGTAATGAAGAAGCATACCCGGTATGGTAAGCTCGCAACATTTTTTAAATAAAAGGTAAAAGCCCGGTGCGGCAGTTACGCATTTAAAGTGATGTCAATAATTATTGACAAAGTAGTGGAGTGTAATAAACGGTAAAAGCCCGGTGTGGCAGTTACGCATTTAAAGTTGATTAAACCTAAAACTTTTACTTACTTGACGAATTCTCTTCTCCTGTTTTCTGCTTTTTAGTTAGCGCTTTTTGCAATTTACTTATTTTTTGCAATAAATGTTCTTCATCCATCATTTCATACTTTCGCTTTTTCCCCATGTTGAGAGACGGTAATATCTACTTTGACGAGTGACTGTTGACGTGCGAAGGCTACAGCACGGAAACACAGAATGAGCTCAAACTCGGAAGCCCCCACGCCACGCGAGCGAGCCGTTCGTTACTGTAGAGGTGGGGGTAGTGGGGATATTGACTAGAGTAGTCAAATAAGTGACTATTAGTTTTATTTTTTAATTAAATATGTCTTTTAAATACCGTGTGTAAGGCTGTAGCGTGGCAACGCTACTACACTATGTTATAAATCGCAAAGAATGAAGATGGAAACATAATTACATCCAATCCGTTTTTGAATTAAAGAACCTATATAAATGAAATAAATCTTTAATTCTTGGAAATATATGGGGTGACTGCTAGGGGCCGCGGGGGGCTTCGGGGGCTGGTCGGGTCGGGTGTTTTGAACATGACAAAGATGACAGGAAAGGATTTCGTGTTTTCTTTCACTTTTAATTAAATAATTCTTATTGTGAATTTTAATTGGATAGTCTTTGTATTTATTTGAGTATCTAATTTATTTTAAAGCAATAACATAAGAAAACTAAATGAGAAACAATTATTTACAACGCGCGGGCAACGGCCGGCCGGTCGACCGTCTGTTGACCCGTTCGCGTCAGCTGGGCGATAAGTACCTACGTTAATCTGCAATGATACCATTTTTGTCATGTTTAAGACGCTTGACCTGATCGGCCCTTGAAGTTTCTTGCGGTTTCTGGCAGTCACCTTATATAATATAAACTTTGTTTGCTTTTCTTTTCTTAAAATATTCGGCCACTTTAAAAATGACTGTCTTGATTATCTCGTGATAATGCACGACCCATTTTGGATATTTTATCTCATGTGCGTCTGACACACTAGTTGCCGCCGTGAGCGATGACGGCAGAATAACTAAATGGAGCAACTGTTTCGCCCCCCCGCCTCGCCGCTCGCGTGCCCGGGGCGCGGTGCGGCGGTGGCGGTCAGACTATAATACATACTTTTTTTTTCAGAATTTAAACCATTATTTTCTATGTCTTAGATGGTTTGAAAAACTCAAAGCGCGACCTATCTAGCCTTAACTCGTAAACCCTACGCGCGCGCGTAAACCCTGCGCTCCTGACGGACGTCAAATCGATATCGAGTCGGCTTTGCTTAACGGAATATGAACGCTCGGGTCACGCGATGGGTTTCGGTTTCGCGTGGGGGTCGTTGGAGGGTGAACCTTCTGTACGGAAGTAATATTAGTTATTCTGTGCTTGTACCAAGACGAAAAACGAAACAATTTTAAAACACACAAATTTATGCTTATTAATTTTTGACGTTTTCTATGCTTAAGTTTTTATAAAAAAAGATATTTGAATGATTAAAAATGTCAACCTTATTGGTTAGGTACTAATGTTTTCCAAAACTCATTTCAACCGTTACTTTATTTTACTTTAAAAACTCAGTTATTTCCAATTTCTATTACTTACCACAATATCAATACGATAATTGGAAATCACATTTAATTTTATTCCTTAAAGTAATAACTTAAGTTAACAATTCATTGTGATTTATCATTCTTCACCTTTCATTCTAAAAAAAACGATAAATTACCTATAAATATTAGCCGTTTGTGTCGCTAGGGGAGAGACACTTGCCCGCTATTTTTGTCTCGTACCAGGATACGTTTGTTTACACAATTCTATGACCACGGCTTAAATTTCGGTTCGACGCGATTCTGTTTCGGCGTGCAGTGGTACTGGGGGTAGCGATGCGCATTTTGTCTGGCACAGACTATAGCTCGTTAGATTAGTTGTTAAGTCTTAACTATAAGTTAGTTAACTGTTTTTTTTATTATTATTATTATTGACGTCAATAAGTGCCTGTAAAGGTTTACATTGAATAAATAATTTGACTTTGACTTTGACTTTGCATATACGATAGTCGCTAAGCAACTTTCGCAATGCCGGGCACTGGATGGGTGACCGAATAAAAAAAACATCTCGAGCTCCTCCGTGCTTCGGAAGGCAGGTAAAACCGTTAGTCCCGGTTGTTGTCGTACGATAGCAGTCGTTAAAACCCACCAGCCCGCATTGGGCCAGCGTGGTGGGTTGAGGCACAACCTCCCCACGTGCTGTTGCATGCGGGAGGCCTGTGCTCAGCTGTGGGATATTTATTAGATGATGTATGTAGGTATGTACTGTGTACTTACTTGCGGCGCGTCTCTCCACAAGGCCTGAAGCGAGGCAGCCGGGCGCCAGGCTTCCGCCGCTGCCCATCCAGCGCAGGGCTCCGGCGGCCCCCAGAGTTCATGCCGGCTGTCATGGTCTTCATGAGATGTTTTGTTATGCTGCTCTATGAAGTGTTCCGGCCACACTTTGTCAGTTTCGGGGTCGGGAGGTGTCTCCGGAAGGAATTTGTCTGAAAAGAAATTATAACTGCATATAGGCCTTCACGGAAGATCAGCGCTACTGCTTGGGCAGTGCAACAAATACTGAATGGATTACATTTTAGGACATATTATCGTGTGTTCTAAATAAAACCTTTTTCATTTCATTTTATTTTTCCAGTCGATTCTCAAAGGTAGTACATCTTTGTGTGCTTGGTTTGGACGGTTAAGTCCGCCTGGCTAGCTACCAAATTCATATTTAGAGTTTGTCGCCATGTGTTCCGATAGTTTAGAGATAAGATAGCCAGTTCGTCAATGGTTGAGGATTCCGGGTGAAACGCACTTCCACCTTCGGCCTTATCGCCCCTTACCATCAGGTGACATGAGGGCCAAGTGCTCACTTGGAGTGGATAAAAAATTTAAAAAAGTCACTTACCCACATCTGTTTCCAGAAATGCATGATTCAGCGGCGATGCAGTTTCAGTGTCAGCCTCGGCATCCACATTGTATGTTTTATTGAATTCAGATCTGCAAGTGAAAAGTAATGAAAAAAGTAAAGGGATATGGCCCAATATCTGCACAGACTGTTGTGATACGGGAAGGCCGGTGCCCAGCCGTGGGCCGCTCGTGGGCTGATGTGGGCTGGTGAGTGGGCTGGTGAGTGGGCTGATGTGTGGGCTGATGTTTAGGCTAGGATCTTTATCTTGTATTTGTGATAAGTTTTAAATAGAGATAAGTCACCAGCCCCTAGCTACCCTTACTATTAATAAAACTAATTAGTAAACTAAATTAATTAGCATGCAGTCCAACTGCAGAACAAAGGGGTTGCAACTAAATAGGTTGGCCGAGAAAGAGGTTAGCCCAGAAAGTGATGGCGAGAAGATCTGGATACACACAGATACATGGAGTGGCTAGGTGAGAAAAGGATGAAAGGGCTTGATGGGGCTTTTGCCTAGTGGGACGGTGTCAGCTACAGAGGGAAAATGTTACTATTTGAAATACAAGTTTTTCTTTGCACTTAATTTTTGCCCGACCCCAACTGAGCTTAGGAATGCTTTGTTTGTTTGTTTTGTTTTGAATATTTCTTTATTTCATAAAGTAAACAATACACTGTATAAAATATAGACACTTTTACACAAATAAACTTATGCTAAAGAATACTTTATCAGGCTAGACTCACCTATAAAAGCTTATAAAATATATTTGATTAACTTATTACAACATGTACTAATAAAACAGTCTGTATAACACATATAACAGTTCTAATTGAAATTAGCATGCGAATCATTTGTGACTGTTTCGCTCAATTCATCTAATTTAGGAGGGTAAAAGAAAAATAATTAAAACTATTATGGAATTGCTACATTCCAAGCCGACCAAAATACACGCAGCGACAAGAGCTACCCACCCTCCCGCGCATGTATTAAGTATGGGCGACAGAGGGGGCATTGTTTGACCGCCGTGTATCATAAGATTGGTCATGCGCTTGCGCACTGCTATGAGTGACATCGCCGGCCGGGCCGAGTGGGGGAAACAAAAGATAGTGATGTGGTAAACGGTACGTGCCATATCTGTCGATATCAGATATTTGAGTAATACAAATATTAGATATTAGGGGATTTGAACTATGTTCTTTATTATGAGTAAAAAATTTCCGACTAAGTTTTAATATGAAACTAATGAGTAAAGGATATGAAATGTTTTTATGTAAATTAATTAAATTAGTTTTAAAAGAAGTATTGTATGCTATTTTTAAAGCTTTATTTTGGATGATTTGTAAGATTTGGTAATTTGTTAAACATGTGTTACTCCATACTGGACAGGCGTATGTAATACATGGTCTAACAAGAGTGTTGTATATTCTAAGTTTGGTACTAGGGCTAAGATTACTTTTACAATTTAAAATGGGGCTTAACGCACCCAGCGCTTGAGCACCTTTTATACGCAAGTGAGCTATGTGTTTAGACCAATTTAATTTATTATCCATTGTAATACCAAGGTATCGAACAGAGTTGTTCCATGGTATACAGTGGCCACCTATTTTGAGTGTCGTTTTAGGTACACTACGATGGCGAGTAAATATGATTGCCTCAGTTTTAGTCTCATTAAGCTTCAGTTTCCATTTAGTAAAATAGGAATGTAACAAATCAACAGAAAATTGTAAGCGTGCCACAATGAGATCGAGATCATTAGATGAAGTGTAAGAGGCTGTATCGTCTGCAAAACAACCAGATGTGTACGTGGTTGAATAGGTATATGATTTCAACCGCCTCTGTGGTCTAGTGGCTAAGCCACCGGTTTTAGACCCAGAGGTCCCGGGTTCGATTCCCAGCGGGGGGTACATCTTTGTGTGCTCGGTTTGGTTGGTGGTAGGGCTGTTAAGTCCGCCTGGCTAGCTACCACCATCTTATCTAAGTCTGTCGCCATAACAACAATGTTTATGGCTTTGTTGTGTTCCGACAGTTTGAGATAAGATAGCCAGCTCCTCAGTGGTTGAGGATTCCGGGTGAAGCGCGCTTCCACCTTCGGCCTTATCGTCACTTACCATCAGGTGAGATGAAGGCCAAGCGCTTACCCGTTGTGGAATAATAATAAAAAACTAATAATTTAGAAATAACAAAAATAAGTAAGGCCCCAATATGGAACCTAGTGGTACGCCAGCAGGTACGGTCTGGATAGAAGATTAAAAAAGCCCTATATGAACCATAAATTTGCGGTTCTTTAGGTATGATTGAATAAGCTTGACCATAGAGATTGGTAAATCAAGTTTCACGAGCTTATGAAGCAGGCCCGCGTGCCAAACGGTATCGAATGCTTTCTCAATGTCTAAAAGAAACGGGGGATATCGTTGCTCGCGTCCGTAGGTAGAAACCTTAAATACCCTACACGTGTCTCCTGGGTGGTGCTAAATGAGCAATAACGCCGAGTATCGGGCGGCGGAAATGATAACCCGATCCCTCTGGCAACGATGCTATAGGCGGCTTCTTCAGGCCGTGAGGAGCTAAATGACCTCAAAAAGTGTAGAGCCCGCCAAGACGTGTGGCCGACGTGGTGGGTATCGGGCTAAGCAAACCTCCATGATAAGCTCCTCTTCAAAATGGCCCCTAGTCCCCAGCAGCTCCGCTATTCCGGATCACGGCAGCGGTCCTGGTTACGGTGGAGTAGGGGGTGCAAAGAATCTCTGGGTAAGGAATGGCTGAAAAACGAAACTGACCCTGGCTACATACAATACACGGCCTCTGAGATTGCAAGCGAAACTGGAAACTGAACTTGGACTAATAGAATACGACATAGTCGTCTAAGCGAGGTAAGGAGACGAGGAGAAGACACCGTATTGCTCCAGTCGGGGAACCTGTTCTACTATCGAGGTGAAGAACAGAAATCAGTGGGCGGAGTAGGCTTTTTAATTCGACCTTATCTCCAGCGATACATCGAAGAGCTGGCAAGCATATCGCCGCGCGTAGCGTACGTAGTCCTTAACATTAACAAAAGATATTCCCTCAAAATCATCCAAGGGTACGCACCTGACTGCAATCATAGTGACGAAGAAGTAGAAACATTCTACGAAGATATCTCTGCAGCAATGGAAAAAGGGAAAAAATGTCATTTCCAAATAATAATGGGCGATTTTAACGCTAAGATAGGCAAAAGACGGGGTAATGAGAGCTTTATAGGACCGCATGGCGTGGACAGTCAGAACGCCCGCGGAGAGACGCTGGTGAACTATCTCGAAGAAAACCATCTCTTTGCAATGAACTCCTTTTTCGAAAAGAAATACAAGCGGAAATGGACGTGGGTTAGCCCTGACGGGAAGACAAAAAACGAGATAGATTTCATCCTCTCAAATCAGAAGCACATAATTACTGACGTCACGGTGCTCAACAGGTTTCAGACTGGTAGTGACCACAGGCTAGTACGAGGTACCATCACTCTTAATACAAAACTAGAGAGAAAGAGGTTTATGCGAAAGAAAGTGAGTAAACTTTGCATACCAGAGGGAATCGTCACTAACTTCGAAAAGACGCTTAAAGAGTCTCTACGTCGTTCACCTTTGCAACATTTCGAAGATAACCTCGAAACAAAATATAACAAATTTGTTAAGACACTCACTAACTCTGCAAAAGTTCACTTTCCGTAAGCCCAAAAACCTAAAGCGGATATTTCAGAAGAAGTTAAGACCTTGATGGAGACTCGCCGTAAAGTAGCATCTGACCATTTCAACAGTGAAGAACACCGTTTGTTGAATAAAAAGATTAATAAGACCCTCAGATACCATATTCGCCGCCGAAACACTGAACAAATCCAAAACCTCATTGAGCGTAACAAAGAGTTCAAAGTATTTCAGAGAAAAGGCGGAAGTGGGCAAATTACAACACTGAGGGAACCAAACAGTAAATAAACATCTAATGCAAATGACATCCGCAAGATCACCGAGACGTTCTATAAAGATCTATATGCATCTAACCAAGCCGAACCTTGCGATACGGAACAAAGAGACAGGCGTGCACCTCTACGAAGACACTTTACCGAAGACTTACCAGAATTCAGCTCGTATGAGGTCAAACAAGCTTTAAAACGTCTCAAGAAAAACAAGGCACCTGGCGAAGATGGTATCACTTTAGAACTCTTAAAAGCAGGTGGAAGTGCAGTGGTGGCAGAACTAAGGATGCTATTTAACGAGGTCCGCTTTACTGGTGAAGTACCCTCAGACTGGAAGGATTCTATAGTGGCGCTTTTCTACAAAAAAGGCGATAAGGCCCTCTTACAAAACTACCGCCCAATATCACTGCTAAGTCAGGTATACAAGGTTTTTTCAAGAGTTCTTACCACACGGCTAACACAGCGCTTAGACGAGCAACAACCCAGGGAGCAGGCAGGGTTCAGAAGAGGCTTTGGCACAGTCGACCACATATTCACCTTAAGGCAAGTCATTCAAAAGGCAAATAAATATAAAAAGCCACTGTTTCTCGCCTATGTTGACTACGAAAAGGCTTTTGACTCTGTAGAACACTGGGCTGTGTTTCACTCCCTCAAGAGATGTCAGGTTGTCAACCGATACATTCAGGTCTTACAAAACCTGTGTAAGTCTGCAACTATAAAGATACAGCTGCGAGAAAATACTGACCCTATCTCCATCTATAGAGGGGTACGGCAAGGGGATGTTATATCTCCTAAACTTTTTACTAGCGCCCTTGAAGACTTATTTAAGACCTTAGATTGGTATGGGAAAGGTATAGATATCAACGGCATGTATCTTAACCATCTTCGTTTTGCCGACGATATTGTAATAATAGCAGAATACGAACACCACCTGCAAGACATGTTGGAAGACCTTTATATCGCTTCCTTACGAGTCGGACTGAAGATGAACATGGGAAAGACCAAAGTTATGGCTACAGCTGATCTGACAAATGCCCCGATCACACTGGGCGGCCGAGGGATAGAACAAGTATCCGAGTATGTTTACCTTGGGCAACTTATAAGGCTCGGAAGGGCTTCCTCAAAGCAATAACTTTAGCAGTTTTCCATAACGATGGAAAATTACCCAAATACAAACAACCGTTAAGAATTTTAGTAAGATATACAACAGCCTTTTGAGATAAAATTTTAAGCAACAGGTACCTTCATCCCCTGCAGATTTGCAAGTTTTGAGGAAGCAAGAGTCGCGCGGATCTCAGCAGGACGTACAGGTTGTTGCAGCTCAGCAATATAATGGTTATTGATCTTAGCTAACGATTCTTGAATTTTGGAGTTGAGATCATCACTTGGTAAATTTAAAGTAAGACTCATGTTCTCATAAAAGGCCGCAGCAAGAGCATCACACTGCTGAGCAACGCTAGCTGTCAAGCAACCATTAGCGCTTTTAAGGGGAGGTATATTACTGGTTTTTGATTTAATGGACTTACACAATTTCCAAATGTCAGAACTAGGGTTATCGACCCTGGAAAGTTTTTTATTCCACATATCATCTAAATGTTTTCTGGTATTACTTTTGATTAAGTTACAAAGGTTATTAATAGCTTGACGAATATATGTTTTGTAGTGTCCTTTAGGTAAACTGTGATCGACCCTACGAAGTGATTTTTATATCTAATAAGCCTTTTTATGGGCGAAGGAAGTGTAGTCATATCACCACTATATGTACCAATGGGAACTGAGGAATCTCTAGCTTTAGAGATGATGGATTGCAAGTCTTTTACGCCTAGGTCGATTTCATTATTAGTCTTAAAAGTAAGAGATGTGAGAAAGATGTTTTCATCCAGTAACGAACGATAAGTTTTCCAGTTAGTTTGTTGGTAACGGAAGTACTTTTCTTGAGCTATTCAGTCCAACATGCCACCAATCGTGAGAAATAAAGGGTAGTGGTTTGATGACAAAGCTATATAGGCTTGCGGGTCACTAATAAGTTTAATACTGGAACAGAGGACTAAATCTGGATTTGTTGGGTTATGCTCTGCCGAATAATTGACCTGGGTTGGAATATCTGGGACATGAATGGAATAATCATGATTTAACATGTGACGAAAAAGCGTTCTGCCACGAGTGTTCGAGTGTGCCAGGGTGTAGTATAGCTACTATGCCAGTAACTGTGATTCGCATTAAAATCGCCAGCAATGAGAACAGGAGGAGCAACCCGTAGCAAAAAATCAATACCAGTTTGAAGAAGGGGCAAGTTGGGTGACTGGTATACAGAAATAATGACATGTTCAATGCCAGACAGATAAGTCCGTATACCAAAAGCTTCAATATTTGTAGTTTTAGGTAAGCTTATTAAAGAGTGTGTTAAGTCTTTTCTGACAAGCAATGCAACACCCTGGCCTTTGCCGCTAAAGTGCTTATCTTGCCGGTAACAAAAGAAACCAGGCGTAGGTAAACTAATATGGTTAGCTAGACGAGTTTCGCATAACGCAACAATATCGACAGATACGATACGCGTGGCAAAGTCAAGTAATTCATGGATGTTACCTCGAACACCGTCGGCGTTCCACGAGAGCAAGCGCAAGCGCAAGCTTAGGAATGAATATACCTTTAATGAGTTGTGTGGGATAGCAGCTCACTAAAAGAACACTTCAAACCCCTCGTTTCCCTTGGGTGTTGTAAAAGGGGAATAACAGACTGTAGACTGCACACACATCCAACAGCATGGAGCGACGATGGGCTCACACCTATCACGCTGAGCACATGTGCAGTTGTAAGTTAGGCTCCATAGCCTACCACATACACCTACATAGGCTCCCCTGCCATCAGTGGACTGCTTCTGCCGTCCTCATTGCCTGGTCTTTGACTAACCTCTTAGGGATAGTAAGTCCTGAACCTATGTATATATGTATAAGTACCTTCAATTATGGGTACAAAACATTGGCATATAATATTACCACATAAGCACATACTCCAACTGGCAGCATAACTTGTGTAGGGTCATTATACCTGAGAACTGACAACCATTCTACTCCAAAAACTAAGATGGCTGTCAATAGCAACAAAAACTAAGATGGCTATCAATAGTAACAAAACTATTAGAGGTGCACTTCTAAAATTATTTATTGTCACAACAGAAAATCTAAACTTAAATGAAAAAAATTTCAGCAAAAGTTGGATAAGTCTGTAATTTTCAAAGTATTAGAGTTAACTTTGTTCAAATACTTATATTTATAATCGGAGCGTAGCAGACTAATTTATAATTATATATTATTCTATTCATTATGCTTTACACAACTTTAAAATGTCTAAAACCCCAATATAAACAGAAAGTATAAGCTGTGGGCTGTGGGTAAGTAGGTACTAAGCAACAGCTTTATGAGTACTTTTAAAAAAATTGCCGTTTATGACAAAAAGTTGTAAAATGTTTGGTTTGTAATTTTTATGTTATTGCGTTCGTATTTTCGTTTTCGTTTTTTGGTTCGATTCCCGCCTGAGGTAGAAATTTCGATTTGTTATGTAAAAACGAGTACCTTTCACTACAAGGGAACAAGGAATAGCCAGTTTTTAAAGTTCAAAAGTTTTGATTAACACTTTACATATTTACTGTGCCTGACAGCTAAAGCGATCTCATTCACTCGAACACATTTCATCCACCTGTATGGTATTGACAGGTTAATTAGAAACGGGTTAATGAGAAAATGACCATTAAGTCGTCTGATATATGCAAATATTTAATTCAGAGAGGTTATACCTACTCCACCCCAAAGCAGATCTCATGCACTATATAACCAGGTGAAACTTTACACAGCGAAACAATAGGTTTTCAATTGTGTCTGGTTTTACGGTGCTCAAAGGATTAAATTCACATACATTAGTGGTTTAACCTGTGTAAGGTTAATTAGAAAATGAAGTTACAAATTTATTTTCGAGTTCACTCTTTCTTTAAGAGTGTGTTAGTTGTGCCTTGATGCAGCTAATGTTTGCTTTCAACTGACCCTGCAGTTGCGTTGCTCTAAACCATAAAATAAAACAATCACAAGTTAAAAAAATCTGTCAGGTGAAAAAGGCAAATATTTCAAAACTACCCTTAAATGTTATCATATCAAACAAACCGAATTTCATAAATATATATTGTTCTATTTCCTAATCAGACTGAGTATTTTAATAAAAGGTGTTAACTAAATAAGGCTATGGGTTGCTGTGGGTGCCTACATACTGACTGTTGATGCGCCCTTAATGACGTCTACGTCTTTAATTCAGCAGTAGCCGCCCCATTTTCGAAATCGTAAGAGTTTAGAACTTCACTGTAAAGCCTATAACCGTCCCACTATGGGGCACAGGCCAGTGTCGTAGCTTACTGCACGACAAACTTACCAGTTTCATCGCTTATCAGATGAATGGTGTTGGGAATGCGTACGGGACGAACAAGGAAAGAAAAGAAAATTATGTAAGTACCTAGATAAATAATTGTAACTTTATATTATTACATTCATCGTATCCTTACTGGATTATACAGTTGTGATCTCTACAGTTAATTTACTTACTTAGGATCCTTTGCTGGTTCTGGGTCAGGCTCCGGGTCCACCTTCTTACACACATCATTACAAAACTTCCAATTTTTCTGTTTCCTGTAAAACTCCAAACGATAGATGGCTATCAATTCGGCAGTGCTTGATTTGTGTTTGGCAGCCATGTTACAAAATCGGACGTCGCGGCGGACATTTACGGCGTATTTCCATATAAAATACGTAGAATTTTGCAAAAAAGTATGAAAATATTGAAGTTATTTACACGAAAGCCAGCTTGCTAAGGAAAATTTTGATTTTGCCGGCTTGTTGACGGTAGCTGTCAAACTTTTACAAAATTGTGTGAACTGGTAATTTATGTTGTATTATTAGGTTTCTAAAGTCTAAATTGGAATAATTTTGTATGAACAGGTATGGTATTTTACTTTTTTAATAAGGAAATTTTAAACTAGCAAAGGAAACAGATTCAGAATAGACAAATAAAGTTAATTTAAAATATAATACTGCTCCCCAAAACACAAATCGCTGACGTTGACGCCAGCCTTATACTCTAAAGCTGGCCACTGACGATCAGTTTTTCCCATCAGTTGAACTGACGTCAGCCCATTTGGGATACATAGACAAATGTGCAAGTCGCAAAATGTGCACTAATGCAATTCGCAGAAGGTGCAGGTCGCAATATGTGCAAATCGCAGAAGGTGCAGGTCATAATATGTGTAAATCGCAGAAGGTGCAGGTCGCAATATGTGCAAATCCCAGAAGGTGCAGGTCGCAATATGTGCAAATCGTTAAATGTGCAGGTCGCAATATGAGTAAATCGTAAAATGTGCACTTATTTACACTTTACTCGTACACGCAGTTCCGATCCACGGCGAGTAGAGGTAATCCGATGGATTGAACTTAATTGTTTTCTGGAGAAAAAGTTTCTTGGCGGCCCCGTGTATTGCGGGTTGTTAGTACCACCGGTGTTAAGGACACGTGTACCTACACGTTTCCACATGTAATCCGGATACCGGGAACTCTAATTTCTTCTAGACCTCGCGGCCAAAGGACTGAATTCTTTTGATTCTTGCTCATAAAACCAAGAGTCACAATAATCTTTAAAAATAAAAATAAACACAAACAATATTAAAGATTTATTATCATAAACAAACAACAATTAGTGAAACTTAACATACTTGCTTGAAGACGGCTTAGTCGATAAATGCCTAATTGTTAAAACATCGAGTTGACCAAACAACAAAATGGCCAAACAAAAAACAAAACAACAAACAAAAAACGTGTCCGATTGCGTTTCTAAAATCGCACTATCTGTGCTACACTGATAACTGTGTCAGAATCAGAATAACCCCTTCGAGAAACCGGCGACTAAGCCAAGATAACAATCGTTTACAGAAAACGAAACGAAACGCTATTGATTTCTCTATCACTCTTCCGTATAGTGGGTTTATTCGATTTCAACAAATGATTTTCATCATGGTTATTGCCGCATAACTTCTACGCTTTTAAAACAAAATAAAGTAACACCTATTATTTTAAACACTGAAAGACGACAACCTCAGTCAGGCGGGAATCGAACCACGCACCTTCCGCATTCCGAGGTCCTCGGTAGCCTGCCTTAACCACTTGGCTACCGAGGTCCTCGGTAGCCTGCCTTAACCATTTGGCTACCGAGGTCCTCGGTGGCCAAGTGGTTAAGGCAGCCGCCCGGAATGCGGAAGGTGCGTGGTTCGATTCTGATCTGACCTGACGTGGCCTGAGGTTGTCGTCTTTTTTCAGTGTTTAAAATTTTACTTAACTATATTTAAGCGTTAACAAAACGCTAAAATATAAAACATTAATCTAACACCTATTATTAAAAAACAACTTAAAGTTTCAAATCAATTTTGTATAATACCGACTACGGTACAAACGGTGCTTTATTTATGTTTTTAATATTTATTTATAATAAGCACTTTTCAAAAATATAACTTTCTTCAAGAACTCTGAAGATGTGATTCGGTTGTTTTCTAATGGGCGATTTTCTGACAGCCCAAATTAAAAAGTAAAAATTAGTTCAAAAACACTCGATAGATGTCGTTTTATGAACACTTTTACTTGTCTACCTAAAGAATAAAAAAATAGTATTTAGTTACCTATTTATATTCAGGACATCCAGAACCTATTTCTATTTTGGAATAGAATAAATATTACGCAGCCATACACGTGCTCTTCATGAACCCGCCTTTTACTAAGCGCCATACTAATCTATGCTAAGCGCCATCTATGAAGTCATTTACGAACCAATTTCTTTTTTTGTTTGATCTCGGAAAATCGCCCATTTGTCCAATATCGTTTCATATTTTTTATCAAAAACCCTGTACCGCAGTCTCCTGTTTGTTCTTAAATATCGTTTTATTATCTGTTTCATCTTGGAACTTACGTAAATACTCTCTTCTTAGTTTATTTATAAAATTATATATAGTTGGTCTTCGCGTTATTTTAACGTTTAATCGATGATGCCATCCTTCTGTAGTTCTGTGTTTTGAACGAGCACAACTTAAAATTGAAGGTTTATATTTTGGATACCAATTTGTTTGAAAATATCCTATGAAATGGTTGAATTCGTCCGGTAAAGTATTTACGATGTCGCACCAGGTATTGCCAATGAATTGATCTGGCAGCATTGGCAAATTACAAATTTGACGTACCAACTGTCTTTGTTCACTTGACTGTGTGAGACCAAAAGATTTCGCATTGTCCCAAACTGCTTTCTTAAAATGTTGGTAGCAAATGTGTATGGTTGCTGCAGGATATATTTTTGACACAGCATTAATTGGAGCCTTTTCTGCATCGCAAATGTATTCTTGCACATTCAAGTGTATTTTGTCTCTTAACAGTTCGAACAAACGAACATATGTGCTTTGCTTCTTGTTAGGCAAAAGGGCAAAGATTAAGGGCACAACATTTGTCGAGTTACCATCGGAATACAAATCTACATGGATTGTGTATAACTGACTAAATGGTCTGGGACAAGCTTTAAAAGTGCCGTCACCTAGGCAGGCGTCGAATGCAGAATGCTTGATGATCTTCTTGGCGTCAGATGAACAAAAAATTAAAATTTTATCATCCTGCCCATTTTCACACACCAAAAATTTTTCTGCTATGCCATCGGGTATAGCGACATCTTTTAGTTTTTTAAAAGTAGCGGCTTTTGAATTCAAAAACCGTTTTCTGGCTCCGTGCAAACTGTCTCGTCTACAAAAGGTGGTAACTTTCCACTATATTTATCATCCTGAAACAATAAATCTTCCATGTTGCGTTCGTAAATTTGTTGAACAGGACCCATATCATTAGAAACATCCTCTTGTGTTTTTTTTATCATCATGTAAATATCATTCTCAATCTCATTAGATTTACAAGTGTGCACACTTTTACGCAATATTTCGTTCATCAGATTGTTGGTGGTTACAGAAGCACAACAATCACTTATTTTAACGCATATCCACAAACAGCTACCACTTGGATTTTTATTTTTTAAATTGTATCGGTAACATTCGTGTAGCAAAGTCTTATTCTCTTTTTGATTTACACTTATTTGTATATCCATCGTTTTTGTTAAATAATGGCAGAACCTCAGATGAAACCAATGTAATAATTATTATTCTATGTTAGGTAAAAACTTTTAATCAATAAGTTGTTGACACGATAAAGGTTTATTTTTCTATAATGTCATGCATGACAGAAAAGATGTATCATAACTAGCAAGAAGGAAGGATGCCAAAGTGTAATGAAAAGGTTTTACAATAAGTCATCGTTATCTTTTAAAGTGATTGGTTACCCCTCAGAACAATAAGGTTACCCCTTTTATTCTAACAAATTCGAAAAAATCACAAAACTATGGGTTTCCGCGTGTCCCCCTTTTAAGGCTAAGTGTTAGTGAAAAATTAAAAAAAACCCGTTCTTAGAATTACTTTTTGAAGTAGTAAACAGTAAAATTAAAATCTGCAAAAATTATGAAATATTGTTGAGGCTTTAATCTGTGAAATACATCGATGGAAACACGATTTGATAAAGTTGGCTCGATAGAATAAATTCACAAAGTTACATATTTTTGTGTCATTTTATCTTCTTTTCCAGGTTTTTTTCTTAAAATAAGTGATTTAATATTAGGAGTCATTTACCAAAATGAAGTTCATAGATAACTTGAGGAATTATAGCCGATCGTTTTTTATTTATTACATCTATCAATTTTTAAAAATATAAAACGCGATTATTCGCGCCGCTTCGCTGTTATACTCGTCCCTTACCGTCGTACCGTCGAGAGAGCGAGAGAGAAGCGCCCGAAATACCTCCCCTTAAGGGGGAGGTATTTCGGGCACCCCCACCCCCCCACCCCCACCCCAACCCCTGCCTCCCACCACCCAACTCCCTCACCCCCTCCGAGTGCAAGCAACCCCGTGGGCTGAATTAGCTCTATTTCAAAATCTGCACATTCTGCGATCTGCTCAATATAAGATCTGCTTGCACATTTTGCGATTTGCTCATTATGAGATCTGCACATTTTGCGATCTGCTCATTGTGAGATCTGCACATTTTGCGATCTGCTCATTGTGAGATCTGCACATTTTGCGATCTGCCCCATGTGAGATCTGCACATTTTGCGATTTGATCATTTTACGCAGCCTGCACATTTTGCGACTTGCACATTTGTCTGATCGTAAATGTCGAATCGTCACTCCAGAGTTTTAACTGACGGCGCGACACGGAATTTTCCGTGGCTACCATAATCCAAGCCAGCGCTGCGCGCTAAACTGACCGTGAGTGTGTGGTCGTCACTCCAATCGCGTCAGTTCGAATTTCTTTAATGAATATCTACCTGCGTGTCGCGCGCTAGACACATTAGAATTTTTAATTGCCTTTGCCGATAGTCGGCAAGTCGACTCTCTAGAGGTCATTACGATCCTTAGAACCAAACGATATAGTTCAAAATACAACCCGGTCGGTCGAAAACATTCCAATCTCTTCATTCATCTTCGAATTTCTCCAATGAACTCGAAGAGGAACTCGGGAGGATTAGGTGGCATATCCTTGGGTTATGTGAAGTCCGAAGAGAGGGGGAGGACACTGTAACCCACCTCATGTACTTCCGAGAGGGAGACCAGCTATCCCAAGGTGGTAAATAAAGCCCTCTGTGACAACGTTGTGGAAGTGTCGAGTTTGTCAAGCAGGGTTGCGTACCTCGTAATTAAACTAACCGAGAGGTATTGCCTCAAGGTTGTGCAGATTTACGCACCGACCTCAACACACTCGGACGAAGAAGTGGAAGATATGTTTGGAGACATATCCAAGGCCTTACACTTCACCACCAAGGCCCACTATAATGTTGTCATCGGGGACTTCAACGCTAAAGTGGGAGTATCGGTAGTAGGATCTTATGGTTTTGGCAACAGGAATCATAGGGGGCAGATGCTTGTCAACTTCCTTGAGCGGGAGGGACTTTTCTTGATAAATTCGTTCTTCAAGAAACAACCCCAACGGAAGTGGACATGGCGGAGCCCCGATACTATGACAAAAAATGAGATCGACTTCATCATGGCGGATAAGAAGCACATATTCAGAGACGTCTCAGTGATCAACAGGTTCAATACCGGCAGTGACCACCGACTTGTACGAGGCTCTCTGAATATCAACTTTAAGCTTGCACGCGTTCGCTTGATGAAGTCCAGGCTCCGTCCTAATCTGTTCCAAACCATCATGGGATCTGAAACGTTCCAATCAAACCTCGAGAACCGATTCGCTGCCGTGGAAACCAGAAATGCTGTTGACGTTGATCAGGCTCTCGAAAAAGTGTCTGAAATCCTCAGGGAGGAAGGTTTGAGATTTTGCGAAGTTCAGCGTAAAGGCAGGAAGTCAAAGTTTTCGCAAGAAACGCTCAGGCTTATGAAGAGACGGCGCGAAGACCCACCTGTCACTTCGTCCGACCAACGGGCCCTCAACAAGAAGATTGGCAAAATGGTGCGATATGACCTTCGATGCTCCAATACACGCTCGATTAAACGAGTAATTGAGCAGAATCGGGGGTCTAAAGTGTTTGTCCAGTCTCTTGGTAGAAGCCACCTGATGAAGTTGACTACGGCCAGCGGAGCAGTCGTTGCTTCGAAGCCAGACGTCCTTTCGGAAATAGAAAACTTCTATAGCCAGCTATACGCCTCGCATGCATCTCAACCTGATCCCGAAAAGGAGGAAACCAGAGCCACGTTGACCCGCCACCTTACTGAAGACTTGCCAGAAATCAGCCTAGGCGAAATTGAGTTGGCTCTTGGACAGCTTAAAAACGGAAAAGCCCCAGGTGAAGACGGTGTTACATCTGAGCTCCTGAAAGCAGGCGGTAAACCTGTGTTAAAGGAGCTCCAATACATCTTTAACACCGTTCTCTTTGATGGGAGAACTCCGGAGGCGTGGAGTAGGAGTGTCGTCGTGTTATTCTTCAAAAAAGGGGACAAAACCCTTCTGAAGAACTACCGACCCATTTCGCTCCTGAGCCACATCTACAAGCTGTTTTCAAGAGTCATCACAAACCGCCTTGCGCGAAGACTCGACGAATTTCAGCCCTCGGAGCAGGCCGGTTTCGAGGAGGATACGGCAGCATAGACCACATTTTGACAGTGCGGCAGATCATACAGAAGGCCGAAGAGTATAATCGGCCCCTGTGCCTTGCATTTGTGGACTATGAGAAGGCATTTGACTCTATCGAGACCTGGGCTGTTCTTAAATCCCTGCAACGATGCCAAGTCGATTGGCGATATATCCAAGTATTGACGAGGTGTCTCTACAATGCCGCCACCATGGCCGTCCAAGTACAGAACCAGCAGACAAAACATATCCACTTACATCGAGGTGTGAGACAGGGGGATGTGATATCCCCAAAACTATTCAAAGTCAAAGTCAAAGTCAAATTATTTATTCAATGTAAACCTTAGGTTTAGGTTTAGGTTTAAAGACATTTATTCTCATAAGGACTGTTTACAATGTTCACTTAAAATGAGATAAGTAAGTAATATAATAATAAAGAACTTAAAATTATGCCTATCCAAACGCAGCGCAAAGAACTGCATTCTTAAAATCAGTCTTAAATGCAACTAAACAAATGAAACAAATCAGCTTAACTTTGTGCGATCATAGGCTCATCACAGCGCACGTTTTTTGCGACACTCATTAGCGAAACCGGTCCTAGGTCCGCTCGGCGCACGGCACAATACAATAGGCGCAGTCAAGTCTGCTACTATAGCGAGGCATTGAGTCGACCGATTGATGTTAAACATATTTTTTACATTTTTTTTTTTTTACTTTATTATAATATATACACATATATACGCTTTTGCATGTTTTATATTATTAGAAAATTAAAAATTTATTATTAACTATTACATTTTTTAACTGTAATATGTTTAATCAAAGTCTAAAGTTCGTAGTAGTTGTAGTTTGTAGTTTTTATAAAGTTTGAACTAGTTTATTTTATTGGAATTTTTTGTTTGTAATTAAATTAATAAATATCCTTTATCAGCACATATGTATATATAATATAACAATAAATTCTTTTTTTACATAATTATTTCTTTAAAATGTTATAAATAATTCAGAAACAGCGATTGTACTATATGTGTAGTTTTATTCAAACTATAAAAGTAATTATAAAATACAAAGCCCTGACTAGACGTACTACTGCTCGCTAAGTAAGAGTGCCTTAAGTTTAGATTTATAGGTTTTCAAGTTGTCATATTTTTTTATATCCTCTGGCAATTTATTATAAAAGTTGACTCCTTCAAATATTACATTCTTTTTACCGTAGTTGACCGTCCTTGGCAGTGGGACCCATAATTTATTTTTATTCCTCATATTGTAATTATATTGCTTCTGTGGGATGCTGATGTTAGTATGTATTGTTTTTGATATTATTTTTTTAATTAAAATACATGTGCTGTATCTATAGAGTTGTTCAAGGTTAAATAATTTTGTTTTTTTATAAAGTATTTTGGTGTGTGTAAGAAATTTTATATGAAAAAGTACCTTTATGATTTTATTCTGTAAGACTTGCAAATCTTTCAATGCAGTCCCAGAGGCCGACCCCCATATCTCAATTAGGTATTGCAGATTTGATTTTACTAATGCATTATAAAGGACAATACGAGCTCTCTGTGGTATACAGTAAGAAATCCTTCTCAGTGATCCTACACCTTTACAGGCACTTATTGACGTCAATACTAATAATAATAAAAAAACAGTTAACTAACTTATAGTTAAGACTTAATAACTAATCTAACGAGCTATTATAGTCTGTGCCAGACAAATGCGCATTGCTACCCCCAGTACCACTGCACGCCGAAACAGAATCGCGTCGAACCGAAATATAAGCCGTGGTCATAGAATTGTGTAATATGATTTCCAATTATCGTATTGATACTGTGGTAAGTAATATAAATTGGAGAGTTATTGAAGTAAAATAAAGTAGCGGCTGAAATGAGTTTTGGAAAACATTAGTACCTAACCAATAAGGTTGACATTTTTAATCATTCAAATATCTTTTTTTATAAAAACTTAAGCATAAAAAAACGTCAAAAATTAATAAGCATAAACTTGTGTGTTTTAAAATTGTTTCGTTATTCGTCTTGGTACAAGCACAGAATAACTAATACTACTACCGTACAGAAGGTTCACCCTCCAACGACCCCCCACGCGAATTTGAAACCTATCTCGTGACCCGAGCGTTCATATTCCGATAAGCACAACCGACTCGATATCGATTTGACGTCCGTCAGGAGCGCAGGGTTTACGCGCGCGCGTAGGGATTACGAGTTAAGAGGAAATGCCTTAGAGGATATGTTTAAAACGCTGGACTGGAAAGGACGTGGCATCAACATCAACGGCGAATACATCTCACACTTGCGATTTGCAGACGACATCGTCATCATGGCCGAAACGTTGCAGGAGCTACAACACATGATGAACGGCCTAGCTGATTCTTCTCGACGCATCGGTCTGCGGATGAACCTGGACAAAACCAAGGTTATGTTCAACGAACGTGTCGTCCCGGAACCGATTGCAATACAAGGCAGTGCTCTCGAAGTTGTTAAAGAATACGTCTATCTCGGGCAAATTTTACAGATGGGTAGAAACAACTTCGAGAAAGAGGCCAACAGAAGGATACAGCTGGGCTAGGCTGCATATGGGAAACTACGTCGGGTCTTTACGTCGCCAATTCCGCAATGTCTAAAGACGAAAGTCTTCAATCAGTGCGTCCTACCTACCCGTCATGACATACGGAGCCGAAACGTGGACACTGACGGTAGGGCTGGTTCACAAGTTTAAAGTCGCTCAGCGAGCTATGGAAAGGGCTAAGCTCGGTGTTTCTCTGAGGGATCGGATTCGAAACGAGGTGATCCGGCAGAGAACCAAGGTAATCGACATAGCCCACCGGATTAGCAAGCTGAAGTGGCAGTGGGCCGGCCATATCAGTCGCAGAACCGATGACCATTGGGGTAGACGAGTTCTGGAGTGGAGACCGCGTATCGGCAAGCGTAGCGTAGGACGCCCTCAGACAAGGTGGAGCGACGATCTTCGCAGGGTGGCTGGCAAGAGCTGGATGAGAGTGGCCGCGGATCGTGCTCAGTGGCGTGTTCTTGGAGAGGCCTATGTCCAGCAGTGGACGAGTATAGGCTGATGATGATGATGATGATGTACCGGCCGGTCGAGAACTGACAAGCCGGAGTGCATTACGCCAGTGAGTGGGGAAATCTGTTTGGCGTAAAACCATTTGGAGTGGCGCCACAGTTTTACGACTAGACTGACGCGCAAAACTGATCGTCAGTGGCCACCTTAAGCGCTCTAGCCTAAAATGGGACTGCCCCCTAGACAAGTAGCAAACGGTCCCAACGGTCTATTCGTAATCGTAATACAATGCGAGCGCGCTGCTATAAGGTTGCTTCACACTATCAGTGAAGCCACAGTTCCGACCTTTAGTACGGTTCCGACTACTTTCGATTCCGACACAGTACCGATACCGAGTGACACAGTGTTTTTCATACATTCTCTATGAACGCAGTACACAGTACATATAGTGTACGAAGAATTACGAATAAACTGGGGAGCGTTTGTCACTCCAGAGGGGCTGGGCCAGACACGATCTGTCACATATATCAGACGAGTTGTAGGGTGGGCGAATGCGACGACCGTATGGATAGCACGCAATGCCAGGGACGTCGCGGCAGGTCCAGGAGATGGCGGGACGAGACGAGCTTGACTCCTACTACTGTACGGGGGCAGTTTGGCGACTCAATGACTTTAAGGTTGAATAAAAACTTTTTTAATATTTTTTTTGTCTCATATTTGAAAACTCACTACGAAGCGCATGCCGTTCTTTTTTCAAATTTAGCGCGAAATCAAGCTTTTTAGAAACAACAAAGTTAGGCGACTTCTAAGTATTGTTTGAAAATGGAGAAAAGCGAGTTTCGAGTGCTAATTAAACGCTATTTTTTGCGTGGTAAAACTATTAAGCAGACCGAAGACAAATTAAAAAAGTATTATGGTGATTCTGCGCCTTCTCATGGGATGGTACTTAGGTGGTTCACTGAATTTCGCTGTGGACGTACTACCACTAATGACGCGGAGCACCCAGGAAGGCCAATTGAGGTCACTACGGAGGGCATGGTTAATAAAATACATGATATTGTTTAGGCAGACCGTCGAGTGAAGATACGCGAAATAAGTAATGCTGTGCACATCTCGACTGAACGAGTTTTTTATATTTTGCATGATATTCTGGGCATGAAAAAGCTTTCTGCAAGATGGGTGCCGCGTTTACTAACAGTCAACCAGAAATGAAATCGTGTAACAGCTTCTGAGGAATGCCTAGCCATGTATAATCGCAATCCGAGTGAGTTTATGCGTCGGTACATAACAGTTGACGAAACGTGGGTCCATTATTACATTATACAACAGAGACTAAGCAAAAGTCGAAGCAATGGACCTCTACCGGGGAACGTGCCCCAAAGAAGGCAAATACCTGTTTGCTCGGCTGGTAAAGTGATGGCCACAGTCTTTTGGTACAGCCTAGGGGTTATTTACATCGACTTTTTGGATAAAGGCAAGACAATAACCGGAGCTTACTATGCTGCATTGTTAGATAGATTCAATAAAAAGTTAATCAAGAAACGACCGCATCTAGCAAAGAAAAAATCTTTTCATCAGGATAATGCACCGGCCTAATCGTCTGCAATCGCGACATCAAAAATTGTCGAATTAGGATACAAGTTATTGCCACACCCTCCGTATTCGCCCTGTGACTTTTTCGTCTTCGCAAACATGATGAAATGGCTTGGCGGGCAAAGATTTGTGTCTAACGAAAGGAGAGAAAGAGTTTCGGCTACCACCTCTTGGTAGCCGAAACTCTTTCTCTCCTTTTAATCTTTTTAATCGCCTCTGTGGTCTAGTGGCTAAGCCACCGGTATCAGACGCAGAGGTCCCGGGTTCGATTCCCAGCGGGGGGCACATCTTTGTGTGCTCGGTTTGGTTGGTGGTAGGGCTGTTAAGTCCGCCTGGCTAGCTTCCATCATCTTATCTAAGCCTGTCGCCATAACAACGATGTTTATAGCATTGTTGTGTTTCGCACAGTTTGAGATAAAATATTTATTTTTTATTTATTTATTTATTTATTATCAGGCAACAAAGTTACAATATAACAGGCCCATAGATACATACCTTAAAAACTAACATATACATAGCTTATAAACATTTATTGTTAGTATAATAACTTAAAACTATGTTAGTAATTTACATAGCACTGGCTTGTGCTGTTTCGGTGGTGGTAGGCAATCTCCCGCGGAAACGCCGGTACACCACGCCCTTCGGCCAAAAGTCCTCCTTCATAAAGGTGTCGTCCAGCTTAGCTGTTGGGACTCGCACCACAAATGCCTTAAAACTGACATTATGTCGCGATTCCAGCGGCTCCACCCTCAGAAGGAAGTTGGTCTTTGTCTTAATGTACTCAACCACATCCTGCACTGTGATGGTGTGGTGCAGGCGCGACAGGTACATCGGCGTAGTCGGCGTCGCAGCACGCAGCAGGAACTGGGGCCCTGTCAGTGCGGTACCGCAACGGTTCTGATTCGGCCGGTGATGGCGTGCCCTCTTCCTTTGGACCTTGACGAAACCGTCGTCGTCTCGTTCCACGGCGGCATGCTTTGACACTCTCTGAGCGTTTAGGTTGGAAGCAGCAACAGAGGCGTAGTCACGTCGGCTGGGCTTCGTTTGGATGGTGACAGGCTCAGGCTCAGCTGTCACGTGCGGCACCGCGGGCGAAGGCGCGGGGCGGGTGGACGGCGGAGGCGGCGCGAGGGGCGCGACGACAGCGGGTTGCACGGCACGGGGGGCCGGCGACTGCAGGGCGCGGGGGGCCGGCGCCGGCGTCTGCGGGGCGCACCGAGCCGGCGTGCGCGCGGGGGCAACGGCTGCGTCAGCGTTGCACGGTGACGAGGTCGGCGTCGAAAATGCTGACTCGAAACTCAGCCGCGGCGCGTTGACGAATGCACCGCGCCGCGTGTTGACGTTTGAGTCATCGACTGACCTACTTACTGCGAGTGATGCGCGCAAACTATCCACTTCCTTGCGCAACTCACTCACAGTATTCTGTGATGCTTCGAACTTTAGCACCACGTCCGCCAAGCCCGCCTTTAAGGTCACAATGTCCTTCAGCAAGCAGGTTACGTCGACGTGGTCGAACGTGACGGGAGGGAGCTTGTTTAGGTCCCTCGCCACAAACGTCGGCACGTCGTCAGGGTCGGTCTCCTTCAGCAGCGTGATTATTTCTTGCAGGCTCTTCGGTGCCCCATCACGGCGATGAGACACCATCTGGTCACTCTTGTTTACAGATGCAAACAGAAGCTTCTTGGCCGCAGATATGTCGTCCTCGCTGAAGCTGGACTTGCATATCTGCACCGCACTTACTTCATCCATCACGTCCAGCTTCTGTTGCAGGAAGGCGAGGAGCTCGTTAACCACCAGTTTGTCGCTCATGGTGGTGGTTCGCGCGGCGACTCGCGCCGCGTTACGTGTCTGATATACGATTTAAATTAAATTGCTATCGCTGCGTCCGCACAGAACGGCGCGTACTGTGAGACTGAAAATAGCCAGTTCCTCAGTGGTTGAGGATTCCGGGTGATGCGCGCTTCCACCTTCGGCCTTATCGTCACTCATCATCAGGTGAGATGAAGGCCAAGCGCTTACCCGTTGTGGAATAAAAAAAAACAGGCCTATTTATCAGGGTTTGACAAAAAAATTTTTTTTGATGGGTTGAAAAGATTGGAACATCGCTGGACTAAGTGCGTAGAGTTGAAAGGAGTTTATGTAGAAAAATAAAAAATAAATATGTAAAAAGAGTGTTTCTTCTTTCCAAAGACATGGACTTATCAAACCGCTCTCGTAACGTCGTCGGTCATTAAAAGCCCGCGTTTGCCATTTATCGCTAATATTAGAAAAAGGTAAGGGACGCTTTGCCCTGCAGTGGGACGACTACGGCTGAAAACAAGCTAATATAAATAATAGAATAAGTTAATATAATTTCACATTTTACTTACTTACTCCGCTGGCTCCGCGACCCTAAAGTGGATCTTGGCCTCCGACACGAGACGACCCCACTGCTCTGTTCATCGCACTCTGTGGTGTTGATAGCTCCTCGCAGCTCGAACAGGTGTTAGACAACTGCGTCCATCCAGCGGCTTGCCGATGGCCGTCGCCCACAGAGCGTTCCCAGGTACACGCGCTTTGTCGCCTGGTCCGCCTCTATGCGTTCCACGTGGCCCATGGCCTAACCATTATCACATTTTAACCCTAGTGTTTAGGCCGATTCAGTCACGTCCATACTCTGCAATATTATGGAACGTGTACTGAACTCTCGACTGCCTTTGATCTGACCTGACCTTGATACCAATGATCTCCTCAGTGATCGCCAGTTCGGATTTCGGTCGACTGAAGATCTTCTCGTGTATGCCACCCATCTTTGGAATGAAGCGATCGAGAAACACAGCCCTTGCCGTCTCGCTTGATATCTCCAAAGCCTTTGGTAGGGTCTGGCATGGCAGCCTAATTAGTAAGCACTCCGCATATGGAATCTCTGAAGGCCATTGCATCTGGATCACTAACTTCATCGAGAAATGCTCAATACGAGTCCTGGTGGATGGTCAATTGTCCGACCTAATGGAAATTGATGCACGAGTTCCCCAAGGTTCAGTCTAATCTGCGACACTGTTTCTCCTGTATATCAACGACCTGCTGGTACCGGTTACCATTGGGTATGCAGATGATACCACTAGCAGAATCTATCGGATGCAAAGGCCACCAAAGATAAAATCCAGTCTTGTCGAGAGTCCCTGGTTAAGCAAACGATTCTGGCACTCCAGGCTATTTCTGACTGGGGCAGCGCCAATCTTGTCAGTTTCAATGCCACCAAAACTCAGGCGTGTTTATTTACCGCCTAACGAAGTCCCTTCCAAATGACTTTCTGTCTGACCGACTATTCAGGGTGTATCGTTACCGGTGACCGAAAAGCTGCAGCTTCTTGGCCTGAATATGTCGTCCAATCTAAACTTTGATAAGTAGGTATATCGAGTCCTCCGCAAAATGTGCTGCAGAAAAATTAGGCGTTTTCTCAAGGGCTAAGCGGTACCTCTCGCCGGATCAACTACTTTTGCTTTATAAAGCGCTGATCCGACCGTGCATGGACTGCTGTCACCTTTAATTGGGATGGTTCTGCTAAGTACTAGCTAGCAGTTTTGGACTCGATCGAAAACCGTGCTAGGAGGCTCATCGGAGCCTCGAAACTAGCTATACGACTGAACTTCAGAGCCTCAGTCATCGGCGTAAAGTTGCTAATTTATCGGTGTTTTACAGTATACACTCTGGAGAGTGTGCGAAGGAACTACACGATCTTGTTTCTCCAGCCCCATTCTACCATCAGAACACTAGACGCAGGCTTGCCTACCACCCCTACATGTTGACATTCCACCTGTCCGTACCAATAGTTTTGCTAGTTCGTTTTTTATGCGAACCGCCAAAGAATGGAACGCACTGCCTGCTCATCTGTTTCCCGATCACTACAACCTTGGTCTTTTCAAGGCAAGAGTGAATAGGCATCTCCTGGGTAAGCATGCAACACCATAGACTGCATCCTGCTCACCAAGCACGTTGGTGGTCAAATGCTTGCCTAGTTTCATTATCCTTAATTTATTTAAGTTTTGTAAACGTAGGTAGGTATGCATGCGTTGTGTTGTGCATGTATCGCTATTATAATAAATAAATAAAATATAATAAATTTATTTCAGGTGATTAAAACCCATATTGTGACAATTATTAAAATTAGAATTACATAGTTATCATAAAAAATCATTATAGAAAAAAATCAAATTAAATAAGGTACATACAAAATAATCATTTATAAAAATCTCTCCATCCGACATTGTGGAATGTGTCTTTCACAGCAATGTCGGATGTAGGGACAGTCCAGTCTACTGGCAATCATTGCTAGAACGGCGTTGGAGCTGGCCTGAACCCTGCGCACTAGGGAGGCTCCACTTTTGCGCATGCTTGCGTGAAAGCAGTCGGTGTTCGCTGCTGCAAACATGCCCGATGCGCTACAAAAACGACACCACCCCAAAACCGCTCTAAACGCGTTGTTAAATTGGACACTGAGGGAATTATATACCTTCTGCGAATATTTTGCCCACAAGCTGCACGTATACAGGGACGTGCAATATGCCCGGAAAAGCGCAATCTTTACAGCGGGGGAACATCGTGCAAATCGGCGGGCCAGCATATTGGCTCTCCTAGACAATGCCCTCTGTTCCCGTTCCATGTCAGAATGGTCCTTGAGATCGACGGTAACTATATGCCCCAGATAAGTGAACTGATTCACTCTCTTTAGAGGAACATCATTAAGTCGAACAGGTGGTAAGGTCTGCGGACACTTAGCACCGGCGTCCTCAAACACCATGTATTGGCTCTTTGTGACATTATATTTAAGCCCGTGGATATCAGCATAATCCTCACAAATCTTTAAGAGCTTTCTCAAGCCACAGACTGATGCGCTCAGCAGGACCATATCATCGGCGTAACTCAAATTGTTGACACACACGCCATCCACATGACATCCTATATATTGGCTGCCGAGCGCGACAATCAATGCATCCATATATATATTTAACAGCGAGGGTGAGGTTAATCCACCTTGCCGGACCCCGCAGTCCAGCCTGTAAGGCTCCGACATTGTCCCCGCCCAACGAACGCTATTGATCTGGTGCTTATACCAATACTTAAAGATAGA